>OZ023268.1:112713827-113136327 GCA_964006375.1 Tillus elongatus
AAACTCTCTTGAATCAAATTTGGTTTAATTTATATAGCAGCCATCTTCTCTCTTGTGACTAACTCAATTTATCTATAAAACAGCATTATACCGCTCTAATTTATTTACAGAGCAATAATGTAGTAAATAGTGCCTAGTAATCCTGCCTATATGGTTTATTTCGTGGCATCTAGAATTGCGTGTTCAGGCAGGTTTCGTTAACGGTAGTGTAGAAACTAAATAGGTAAACAACAAGCAGTGACGTAAATAGATTTTCAGTATTATCTACCTGGCGGAGCAGGTGGCGAAGGAAACCAAGAAAATAATCAAAGACAATATGAGGAATAACAATACTAGAATAGGAGGGAAGTACACGCGAGTAAATATATACTCCGTGGCGTATAAATTGCAACACCTAGTATTGTATTGTATTATGGAGTTCATGACCCTGAACACTCGTTGCATTAGCCACAAAATGTTTATCTTCATAGAAGGTTTTTGTGGCTCCTAATCAGGATATTGCTAAAAGAGTGGGATAACAATTATGTAAAAGGTAAAGGTAAGATGCTTACTGGCAATTAGCCCATTGCTGTCCCTTTTTGCTGATCTAAACTAACCTACCCTCCACCTTGAGCTCGATCTCAACGACGACAGTGATTTTTGAAAAATCATCCGCCGCCGGTGAGGATCGAACCGTCGACCCCCGAGTCCGTACTGGAAAGTCTGAATCGACTTTCCCGCACGGCCACGGAGGCGCTAACAATTATGTAAAACCTGAAACTAGTTACATTCAATCATAATCAGTAACTTACTTTAAAGATTGTGATATTAACGTTTTAATTTTTTTTTCTGTATATATATATATATATATATATATATATATATATATATATATATATATATATATATATATATATATATATATATATATATATATATATATATATATATATATATCTGTGTGTGTGTGTGTCACACCGATAACTTAAAAAAAAAGCCTTTCCCGCACGGCCACGGAGGCGCTAACAATTATGTAAAACCTGAAACTAGTTACATTCAATCATAATCAGTAACTTACTTTAAAGATTGTGATATTAACGTTTTAATTTTTTTTTCTGTATATATATATATATATATATATATATATATATATACATATATATATATATATATATATATATATATATATATATATATATATATATATATATATATATATATATATATATATATATCTGTGTGTGTGTGTGTCACACCGATAACTTAAAAAAAAAGCCTGGACGCAGCAAGTGCGTTATGGTAGTGAATTTTCATAGAAATGATCTGGCACAAAATATTTTATTACAACTTTTTTTTCTTGTAACATAGAAATCTAAATTTTGGTGTATAGGTTAGTTTTTATATCGTAAACCTACCTACCAAATTTGGTTATCATAGATTTTTTATTTTTTAATAAAAACAATTTTTTCAAATAAAAACTGAAATTTTTTCAGGAAAACCTCGTCCGATTTTTTTGATAAACGAACTTATCAAAGCCATTTGCAAAAGGAAGGCACATGCCAAATTTTATCAAAATCGGCCTATTATTCTCTGAGATAAAATTTTTTTTAGAATGAAAGCTCAAAATTTTCCCGGAAAACCTCGTCCGATTTTTCTCACTAACAAACTTGTCAAAGCCATTTACAAAAGGAAGGTACATGCCAAATTTTATCAAAATCGGCCTATTATTCTCTGAGATAAATTTTTTTTTTGGAATTAAAACTCAAAATTTTCCCGGAAAACCTCGTCTGATTTTCCTCACTAACAAACTTGTCAAATCCATTTACAAAGGGAAGGTATATGCCAAATTTTATCAAAATCGGCCTATTATTCTCTGAGATAATTTTTTTTAAATAAAAACTCAAAATTTTCCCGGAAAACCTCGTCTGATTTTCCTCACTAACAAACTTGTCAAATCAATTTACAAAAGGAAGGTATATGCCAAATTTTATCAAAATCGGCCTATTATTCTCTGAGATAAATTTTTTTAAAATGAAAACTCAAAATTTTCCCGAAAAACCTCGTCCGATTTTCCTGACTAACAAACTTGTCAAAGCCATTGACAAGAGGAAGATACACGCCAAATTTTATTAAAATCAACCTATTATTTTTTGAGATAAGAATTTTTTTCGAATGAAAACTCAACATTTTCCTGGAAAACCTCGTCCGATTTTCCTTACTAACGAACTTATCCAAGCCATTTACAAAAGAAAGGTACATGCTAAATTTTATCAAAATCGACCCATTATTTTTTGAGTTATCGGTGTGACACATACATACATACATATATATATATATATATATATATATATATATATATATATATATATATATATATATATATATATATATAAACATATAAAAATTGAAACTGACCCCGGATATGGGTTCTAGGGGTCCTAGTTCGCACTCATTTGCAACAATTTTTTCAAAATTCAAAAGTCGGGATCTCCCCATTAGTGAATTTTTTCTACGAAAATTCACTAATAGTGGGCCGATTTTGATCAGATTTCTGTGTCTTCCTTTTTCAAGCGGCTTGAATAAGTTCGTTAGGCAGGAAAACCGGCCCAGGGTTTCCCGGAAAATTCTGTGTTTTCTTTCGGAAAAAATATATATCTCCCGAAATAACAAAGCAAGGACAACCAAGTTTGGTAGGCGTATTTATGTTATAAAGAGTGAACCATGTACCAAAACCTAGATCTGTAAGTTTTAATGCAAAAAAGTTATGGGCATTTAAAGAAAGAAAATGTGGTTTGTTTGTCTAAGTCGCGATTTGAAACGTTAAAAGTGGCAAGATTTAGGCAAAGAGCCTGAAACCAATAAGGATTATATAAAGAAAATGTCGCAAAAATAGTGTTTAAGTTTCAGCTTCAACCGCCATTGTCCTTCGTTTTACTAAAATACTTAGAGAAAATTCATTTCAAATAGACCCTTTCTCTGATGTTGTGACGGTAGTTTTAGTTAAGTTTATAGTTAATTAGCGGTCTTTAATTTTTAGCTAATTTTCATAGAAAATGAGTAGACCGCGACTTTTTATTTTTAAAAGATCTCTTCAAATGAGCGCAAACTAAGCCCCCTAGAGCCATATTCGGGTTTACATTCATTTTGATCTGTTTATATATATATATATATATATATATATATATATATATATATATATATATATATATATATATATATATATATATATATATATATATATATATATATATATACAGCATGAGGCATTTCTAGTTAAAGCTCAATATAATTGTTATTATTATGCAATATACGAGAAAAATTGTATACGTTAATTTAAAGCTGTCTTGAGCTGCATCTTATAAAATTGTTTTTACAATCACAGCGTGACCCATAAGTCGTCGGTGATCTCTACAATTTTTTTCGAACACCCTTATTTTATTGCACTTTGCATTTTTTTACCGAAATATGATGTATGTTTGTAAGAAAAAAGAACAAAAATCAAGACGCGGTAAGTGAGTTTCGATAGCAAATTTTCATTAAATGCTTCAAATTTCAATAACTCAATTTGCCATTAACCTAAGGTTTGTCGGCCAGGAAACTGCTTTTGTAACATCACAAATGTGCATTTCACTTTTTATCAATATACATACTGTTTTTATTACATTTTTGTTTATTTCAAAATTGTGAGTTAAATCCTTTGACAATATCTTTAGTTTTTTTAACTTTAACCGGTTTTCAAACATCGGGCTATACATACATATTATTCAGTATGTAGCTTAATTACCCCTTTCTGATATTGTTCCAATTATATATGTTATATTAATTTTGATCTATTATTTAAATGCAATATCTGCTTTTAGCTTGTTGATATCATGAATCCAGTATGAAATAACAACAACAAAGAATATATGATTGTTTAATTGTGTTGTTATTTATTGCTTTCACGTGGCTAGTGTGGTGTAATATGGACAATGTATATTGGTATGGTCTTGAATAATTTTAGTCTAGGAATATAATTGACAAAAATGAGCATATACACCTTACTAAAAACGGTAAGAATTATTTGAAACTTTGAAACATTTTCTCATATCAATATATATATATATATATATATATATATATATATATATATATATATATATATATATATATATATATATATATATATATATATATATATAGGATAAAAAGAAACCTATTTACAAATATATTGGTAGTGAGAAAATCTGAACATTATTAACATGGCCATTTTGTACATAAACAGAATCCAGTCGTGACAGTAGACCTGCTCCATATAAACCCAAATTAGGCTTAAGGAAGCAGCTAAAATATTAAGCTAATAATTGTTTTGTGTATTTTCTGGCAGTTATTCGAAAACTTAGCAGCAACCAGCACACGCTGTTTACCCTGAAATTAGCAAATTTTCGTTGATATCTTAATCCCAGCGTAACACAAATGGTTAAGGTCTGGAGCGACCTGGCAGTGTGGGAATATGGAGACAAAGTTGAGAGCAAAGTTTGCGATAGAAGGGCAGCAATAATCATTATCCTTATAAACTAACGAGACGGGTATATATTGCGACAGCAATGCAGACATTGTAAACTCCAAAGGACTCCAATTAATAACGATTCTCGCTAACTCTTCCCGCTTACACACTTAACCGTCTACAAGGCCGCAAGTTGCTTTAAGTACGCTTAATTTCTCTAGACGCCCTTAGCTAGTGTCGCGTTTGATATCCGTTAATTACAGACATGATTGATTTGCTCCTAAACGTTTTCCAAGCAAACATTGCAGATTTGATATCGTGTACAAAATTATCAACTGAAGTTGCAGCAACTAAAATGTAATTTCCTCCAGATTTGTGAAGATTTACAGTAATATCTCTCTGAAATTATGTACCATTTACAATCGTTTAATTGTCAGTACCCAAGTTTAAATCAAAACGGTCCTGTCACCCTGAAATGAATTTTGAGTGAATCATTTTTAATTCCACCTAGTCATAGTACCTGTGAAAGTCTGGTATCGGCGACAGAAATTTCAACAACAAAAAATATCTTAAACGTGATTGAAAAAAAAATCAAAAATCATGATCTCTTGATTTGCGAATTTTTCTCTCTCTCTCTCTCTCTCTATATATATATATATATATATATATATATATATATATATATATATATATATATATATATATATATATATATATATATAATTTCAACAACTCACCACGATAGCTTACAGCCCAAATACTATCGTACCGTGGGTGTCGACAAGGAAGAAAGAGGCAACTTGTTAATTCTGGACTTGAAGATTTGGTGGTTCGGAGGAGAAGGTAAAACATGCGCCGGCAAGGAATTCCACAACTTGGAAGTCCTCAGGACAAAAGTGCGGGCATAACGAGATGTTCTATTGCTGGTGACCTGGACAGTAATAGGGTGCATTCGCTCTGTTCCCCTGGTAGATCTGTTGGGGGCAGTAGGTGGAGCAACTATGGAAAAAAGCTCCTCTGAGCAGTGCCCCTGCAGATATCTATAAAAGAGAGAGATGTCACCAACGGCACGTCGGTGGGCAAGGGATGGCAGACTTTGGTTGAGGGTAGGGTCACCGATGAGACGTATAGCTCTGTTCTGAATGGAATCCAAGATAGCGAGTGTAGAAGCGGCAGCAGCACCCCAGATGTGGGAGCAATATTCTAGGTTTGGCCTTATTTGTGAAGTATATAAGGTATAGAGATTAGCTGGTAAAAAGTATTAGCGAGCCCGGAAGAGGAAACCTAATTTCTTCGCAGCCGCTTCTGCAATTGATGTAAAATGTTGGTGCCAATTGAGATTTCGATCCACAGAGATGCCAACAAGCGAGAAGGACTCATTACTTTGAATAACTTGTTGTTCATTGTGATGGGTCTAGGGCTGGTGTATATCTTAGGAGAAAGAAAGCAAGACTAAGATTTGGTGGGGTTGAATTGTACAAGATTTCTACTTCCCCAGTCTAATATTTTTTGGAGATCCACGGAGACACAACCCTCCATGAGTCTGCGATCCTCATCTAATTGGGCCAAAGAGACAGGCTTAGAATATTGTATATTTGAGTGGAGGGTGCTGTCGTCCGCGTAACTGTGAACTGGGTTGGATGTGCTAGAGAGGAGGTCATTGATGTGGATAAGAAACAAAGTAGGGGTTAAAGCTGAACCTTGAGGAACTCCTGCATTAGTTGGATACAGTTTAGAGGAATGACATTGTCAATATTCAGTATTTTATTTTGCAACAAATGATGTAAACCAGACCTCTTTTCCTTTTATACAGTGCCACCCCACATATAGACAACAATTGCGAGAATTCACGCCCTATTTAATTTATATATCATGCTCAAGTTACATATTGTTGCGTTTTCTCCGGGTTCTGGATAAGTGAGACTTTTAATTTTAACAAAACAACTTTATTTACACTCTAAATATGGATACAATAAAATTTCTAGAATGTCTCTCTCACAAAACACTTCATTTACTGGCCTTACAATTACTACTCTCAACAAAAGTCACTAATCTGGTACTACAGTCACTACTCTCTTAACACTTTACACTGCTTCTTCAAGTCACTACCACATTATCTTACTGAACTCAACTGACTCGGGCTGGCTTGCTCTCGCTTTTATATACTCGCCGTACCTTCCCCTCCTTTCTAGAGAGTTCCATTCCAGAACGTTCCAGGACCTTCTTTTACTAGAAGGTTCTGTGAATACAGATCGGTCCCGTGTGTATACAGGGGGATGTGTATACAGGATGATCCAAATGTGGTCACCACTCCTATTTTACACAAGAGGTGTTTCTCGAACTATAAGATCTCTCTGCGTATACAGGGTGTAAGGGTTCTCTGCGTATATAGGGTGTATATACAGGGTGTTCGGAATGTGCAGACCTCAGTTATCCGTTCCGACGGGGTACAAGTTGGTAACTTCGTTATTTCTGGTCCTAGAGGGTTGAGACTTCGCCTGAGGGGGGTCACCCCAGGCACCCCCAGGGGGGTGGGGAGGCGGTGTTGCCAGATTGTGCAAAAATTCCCAGATGTTGGGGAAATTCTGGAGATGTGGCAACACCGCACCTACGTCTATTAAAGTGCTTTGTAACACTGCCCCCCTCCTTAAGACTGTTCGTCCCGAACAGTATTTACCGGCCGCCAACTTGGGGGTTCGTTGCCCCGATAGGGACTCAACCTCTCTATGTGAACAACTTTGGGTTTAGTTCTTGGAGACAGCTGGATTCTGTAGACTAGGTCGTTAATTTTCTTAGTCACCAAGTATGGCCCTTCCCATGGTTTCTGAAGTTTGGGACTGAGGCCCTTTCTCCTTGTTGGTTGGTACAGCCACACTGCATCACCTTCCTTGAATGTATGGGGTGTTGCTCTGCGATCCAAGCGCATCTTCATCCGGTCACTGCTTAAGAGGAGCCTATCTCTGACACATCTGTGTATAGTGCGCAGTTTTCCTTCTAGGTCGGCGACATACTCAGGTAACGTAGCTAGGTCCGCTATGTCCTCGTTCGGTGGTGGTCTCGTCATGTCGATTGGTAACCGCATCTCTCTGCCGGTCAACATCATGGATGGAGTGTAGCCGGTAGATTCATGCTGAGAGCTTCTGTAAGCTAAGAGGAACAGAGGTATCAGCTTGTCCCAGGTTCTCTGATTCTCGTCGACAAACATAGCAAGATACTGATTGATGGTCCTGTTATGCCGTTCTACCATGCCGTCTGATTGAGGGTGGAGTGGCGTTGTTCTCGTTTTCTTTATGCCTAGCAAGTCCATTAGGCTTTTCCAGACCTCTGACTCGAAATTCCGGCCCTGGTCGGTGTGAATCTCCAAGGGTACGCCATGCCGTGATATGACATTTTCCATCAGGGCTTCTGCTACGGTCGTTGCCTCTTGGTTGGGGATCGGCGCAACTTCAGGCCATTTCGAGAAGTAGTCCATCGCCACCATTATGTATCTGTTCCCAGACTCTGTGATGGGAAAAGGTCCTGCGATGTCTACGGCAACTCTCTCCCACGGTGTACCTGAGATGTACTGCATCATTTTTCCTCTGGATCGGGTCTTTGGTCCTTTCTTTGAAGCACATTGGTCACACCTTTTGCACCATTCTTCCACGCTTCTTCGGCAGTTTATCCAATAGAAGCGGTCTCTCACTCTGGCAAGAGTCCTGTTGACCCCAAAGTGGCCTCCACTTCTACTATTGTGTAACTCTTGAAGAACACTGTCTATGCACTCACTTGGCACAACGGTCTGGTATATACAGTCTCTACCATCGGCAGTTTCCCATTTTCGAGTGATCAAGTCATTCTTTAGACACAAGGAGTCCCATTGTAGCCAGTAGCCTTTAACCTCCGCCCCAAACCGGGACACATCGTGCCACTCAGGTCTTTTCCCCTTTTGTAGCCATTCTCTAATATTTTTCAAGTCTGGATCTGTCTTCTGTGCGTCTCTGATGTATTCAAGATTTACGTCTAGATCGGTGTTATTCTCCTGTCCTGCCACCAGTTGTTTGATCTGATGAGTTACTTTGTCGATCTCTTTGTTCTCTTGTCGCTCGCAAAATTTACATTCATGCACTGAACATGGTCTTCTTGACAGGCTGTCTGCATTGGCGTGACTTCTTCCTCTTCGATGTTCAATCCGGAAGTCGTAGCTCTGCAGTTTCTCTATCCATCGGGCTATCTGTCCTTCGGGATTTCTAAAGTTCAGAAGCCATTGCAGAGCAGAGTGATCCGACCTCACGCGGAATGTTCGTCCGTACAGGAAGCTGTGGAAATGTTCGATGGATCTTACAACTGCCAGCAGTTCTTTCCGGGTTACACAGTAATTTCTTTCTGCTTTTCCGAACGTTTTGCTGAAGTAGCCTATCACAACTTCTTCTCCGGCTTGGAGCTGTGAGAGTACTGCCCCAATGCCATACTGGGAAGCATCGGTGTCCAGTATAAACAGTCCTTCGTCCTGAGGATAAGCCAGCACAGGAGCAGTGAGAAGACGATGTTTGAGCTCTCTAAAAGACTCTTGGCAATCTGGTGACCAGATGAACTCGGCCTTATTTTCAGTCAGGCTATGCAGAGGTTTCGCAATGCTGCTGAAGTACTTCACAAAGCGTCGGTAATAGCTGCAAAGTCCCAGAAAACTTCTGACCTCATGTTTGTTCTTCGGCACAGGCCAGTCTCTTACTGCCTTTATTTTCTCTGGATCAGTTTCTATCCCTTTCTCAGAAACGACATGTCCGAGGAAACTCACTTTCTTCTGGAAGAGGACGCATTTCTTGGGATTGAGTTGCAGATTGGCACCTCTCAGCCTGGAGAAAACCTGCTTCAGATTCGACAGGTGTTCATCGAAAGTCCTTCCAATCACCATGACATCGTCGAGATACACCAGGCATGTTTCCCATGTAAGTCCTCTCAGCACTAACTCCATTAGTCGCTCGAAGGTGGCAGGAGCATTACATAAGCCGAATGGCATGACCTTGAATTGGTACAACCCATTCCCGGTTGAAAAAGCAGTCTTCTCCTTATCGTCTTTATGGAGTTCTACTTGCCAGTAGCCACTTTTCAGGTCTAATGTAGAGAACCACTTTGATCCGGCCAAAGTGTTCAAAGTGTCGTCGATCCGGGGCAGGGGATAACTGTCTTTCTTGGTGACATCATTCAGCTTCCTATAGTCCACGCAAAATCTCATAGTGCCGTCTTTCTTGGTGACCAAAACTACTGGGGACGACCAAGGACTATTAGACTCCTCAATCACACCATCTTCCAGCATTTCGTTAACCATCGCCTTGATTTCTGATTGCTTGGCAAAAGGCAGTCTTCTCGGCGGCTATCTAATTGGTCTTGCGTCGCCAGTATTAATTCTGTGTTGTACTAGACTCGTACGACCTGTGATTTTATCTTGAGCGAAAATATCGGCCTCCTCCAATACGAACTTCAGGGCCATTTCCATCTCCATGTCGTTCAATTGGCCCCAAGAATTCTTGAACCGCTCTACCATTTCTACTGGCAGTCTTCTGTCTAATGCCGTGGGTGTCACCTTTCTTGACAACGTCACTCGGTCAATGGGCTCGCAAGTGGCGATAACCTCACCTTTCTTCAATGTGACCCTGTTAGTTTGCACGTTAGCCACTCTTATGGGTATTGTCCTCTTCGGGTCTACTAAGCATCGTGCGACGAGGGCACCATCATGTCTATCTTTTAGGGGCTCCGCTATGAGAGCAGACATACCATCAAGTTTCTTCTCTAGTCTGGCTCTGACAATCTTCTCACTGTTACCAGGAATCCGCGTATCCTCGTCGACAATAAGTCTCACCCTGGGATTAGCTTCGCCTGCTGTTGGAGATAAATACAACTCTTCGTTACCGATTTTCAAGATCTTATTCTGGAAGTCTACTGACAGGACATCGAAATCTTCCATTAAATCCAGGCCCAGAATAAATTCGTCGACGATTTCTGCGACGACAGCCCTTACCTGTAGCTCAGTACTGCCCAGCCTAATGAAAACAGTGGCCTCTCCATGCACAGGTATCCTATCTCCTTTTGCCGTCTCCAACACAGGCTGTTTGTTGGTCGTGAGTGCGGATCTGTTTGGCAACATGTCTGGACGTACAACGGATCTAGTAGCACCAGTATCGATGGTGAAACTGCATTGTCTTCCGTCTATGCTGCCAGGTATAACGAGGCTCTCGTGGTAGCGTCGGATAGTGGAGACCTTTACTTTGGGGCCTTGGGACTCGCACGCCAGCTGCCGCCCCCTTACACTGGCGTCAGGTCGTTTCCCTGACGCCGCTCACTGTTGGTGTATTCTTGTCTTCTGCGAGCCACCTGTTGGGTTTGTGAGCACTGTCTACTTATGTGCCCTTTCCTACCACACTTGTAACATTCTATGTCTGACCAATCTGCTTTCGTCCTACGTGCCCCAACCGGTACAGTGAGCTTGCTTATGGCTTCTTTTATCATTTTCATTTCTTGCCTTAGTTCCGCTGTCGTGTCTGCAAATTCCTCTATCTCCTTCACCTCGCGCAGCCTGTTGCGGCGAGGTTGAGATGCATTCTTCGCTGCTTCAAATTCCAAGCCATAAATTACGCAGTCCGTAAGTGTTTTCAACCTTCCGAGCCTTAAAGCTTGTTGCATTTCATTATCAAGTACCCCATCGATGAAGGTCTGGACGGTTATCTGGTTGACAAATTCTTCTGGGGCTTGGGGATATGCCAGTCGCACAAGTTTCTCCACTTCGGCACTAAATTCTTGCAGCGTCTCATTTGGCTTCTGGACCCTTGACTTTAGTTGTGTCTGGTAGACCTGGCTCATGTACTTGTTACCATATCTCAAATCTAGGGCCTGTATCACTGTTAAGTAGTTTTGCTGTTTCGACTCCGGGATGTTCTGGAGGATTTCTAGGGCTTTACCTCGAAGCGAGAGAATTAGAGCAGTTGCTGCCTGTTGTTCGCTCCACCCATTGCTGAGAGCTGCCGCCTCAAACTGCCTCCTGTACATGGGCCACGATGTTTCTCCGTCAAAAGTCGGCGGCTTCAAGGTTCCATGAGGCTGCTGCACGATTGGCATATCTTCTTCCGGACGATTTTGAGCTGAGGACATTCCAGTAACTCCTCTTGGTTGAGTTCTATCAGTTTGGCCCATCACCTGTTCTGTCAGTTCTCTATGTCTGACTTCTGTGCCTTTCATCATCATCTTCATTTGTTCTTTCAACCCTTCAACTTCTTCCCATCGTTTATTCAAATCCTCTGTTACATTATCTACTTTCCTGTCCACATTTTCTATTTGTTCGTTGATCTGTTCAATTTCTTCTTTTACATCGACTCTCATATCATGGAACATACTTCGGATGTCTTCTTTGTCTTCAAGACGCCTCTGTTCCTCCTCTTGTCGTCTTCTCTCTTCTTCCTCGCGCCGCCTTCTTTCATCTTCTTGTCGCCGTTGTTCGTCTTCTTCACGTTGCCTCTTGAGGTCTTCTTTATCTTCTTGTCGCCGTTTTTCGTCTTCTTCGCGTTGCTTCTTGAGTTCTTCTTTATCTTCAAGGCGCCTCTGTTCTTCCTCTTGTCGTCTTCTCTCGTCTTCTTCGCGCCGTCTTCTTTCATCTTCTTGTCGTCGTTGTTCGTCTTCTTCGCGTTGCCTCTTGAGGTCTTCTTTATCTTCTTGCCGCCGTCGTTCGTCTTCTTCGCGCCGTCTTCTGTCCTCTTCTTGTCGTCGTTGTTCGTCTTCTTCGCGTTGCTTTTTCAGTAAGTCCATCAACTCTTTGATTTCAGCCATCTTGTCGTAGTCAGTCGATCTGGTGTTTACCATTTACAGCTAGCTTGCTTGTTCACTTCTTCACTCACTTATCCCACACTTCTGACACCAAATTGTTGCGTTTTCTCCGGGTTCTGGATAAGTGAGACTTTTAATTTTAACAAAACAACTTTATTTACACTCTAAATATGGATACAATAAAATTTCTAGAATGTCTCTCTCACAAAACACTTCATTTACTGGCCTTACAATTACTACTCTCAACAAAAGTCACTAATCTGGTACTACAGTCACTACTCTCTTAACACTTTACACTGCTTCTTCAAGTCACTACCACATTATCTTACTGAACTCAACTGACTCGGGCTGGCTTGCTCTCGCTTTTATATACTCGCCGTACCTTCCCCTCCTTTCTAGAGAGTTCCATTCCAGAACGTTCCAGGACCTTCTTTTACTAGAAGGTTCTGTGAATACAGATCGGTCCCGTGTGTATACAGGGGGATGTGTATACAGGATGATCCAAATGTGGTCACCACTCCTATTTTACACAAGAGGTGTTTCTCGAACTATAAGATCTCTCTGCGTATACAGGGTGTAAGGGTTCTCTGCGTATATAGGGTGTATATACAGGGTGTTCGGAATGTGCAGACCTCAGTTATCCGTTCCGACGGGGTACAAGTTGGTAACTTCGTTATTTCTGGTCCTAGAGGGTTGAGACTTCGCCTGAGGGGGGTCACCCCAGGCACCCCCAGGGGGGTGGGGAGGCGGTGTTGCCAGATTGTGCAAAAATTCCCATATGTTGGGGGAAATTCTGGAGATGTGGCAACACCGCACCTACGTCTATTGAAGTGCTTTGTAACAATATATTTGATCTCTTTATTTATTATTTTGTTTTAATGGCTATATTTAGAGTCAATGCATTTTTTAATCTCAGCCAGTCACTAACGATAGTAAAAGTTAATTACGTTTCTCAACAAAAAAATGAGATTTAGCGATTTTTTTTAATTCGCTAATGAGGAGATCTGTGTTGTGAAACCAATACCGATTGTGGACAGAAAATGTAAAATGCAAACCCTTAAGTTTCAGATTCAACCGTCATTGCCCTTCATTTTACTTAAATGTTTACAGAATATTCATTTCAAATAGACCCTTTATCTGATGCTTTGGCTGTCAGTTTAGTTAAGTGGACGCTTTTTGGATATTTATTTGTAGGTTTAGTGAAGTTTATGGTTTAAGGGTCTATAATTTTTTTTTAGCTAATTTTCGTGGAACAAATTTGTTCATGCATTTTTTATCGAAATATGATGCGTTTATAAGAAAAAAATCTGGACGTAGTAAGTGCGTTTTGGTAGCGAATTTTCGGTACATTTGCAGTTTAGCTCCCGAACGATTTTCAAAAAAGTGTTTTCAGAAACCTGCCTAGGGTCTCCCCTGGATCCACAAACCCCAAGAAAAATTTATTGTACATACCCCCCAAGGAAGTTACGGGACCAGGAGTGAGTATAGGGGTGTATAATTTTTTTAACTATTTTTGTAGAACAAATTCGTTAATGCATTTTTGCATTTTTTATCGAAATATGATGCGTTTGTAAGAAAAAAACTGGACGCAGTAAATGCGTTTTGGTAGCGAATTTTTGGTAAATTTGCAGTTTAGCTCCCGAACGCTTTTCAAAAAACTGTTTTCAGAAACCTGCCCCCCCCCCTGGATCCACAAACCTCAAGGAAAATTTCTTGTTCACACTCCCCAAGGAAGTTACGGGACCAGGAGTGAGTAGGGGTGTATATTTTTTTTTAGCTAAACAAATTCGTTAATGCATTTTTGAATTTTTTATCGAAATATGATGCGTTTGTAAGAAATAAATCTGGACACAGTAAGTGCGTTTTGGTAGCGAATTTTCGGTAAATTTGCAGTTTAGTTCCCGAACGTTTTTCAAAAAATTGTTTTAGGAACCTGCCATAGGCCCCACTTGTATCCTTAAACCCCAAGAAAAATTTCTTGTTCACATCCTCCAAGGAAGTTACGGGACCAGGAGTGAGTAGGGGTGCTGGGCGGGGTAGGTAGTAAAAAGGAAATATGAGCAGAAAATTCGAATAAAGCGGGCTTGAAAGCTTACTTTTCCACATATTGAAGCCATATCCCCCTTAAATCCTGCCTACCCCGCACAGCACCCCTATTCACTCCCAATCCCATAACTTCCTTGGT
The DNA here is from genome assembly GCA_964006375.1 of Tillus elongatus. NCBI lineage: Eukaryota > Metazoa > Arthropoda > Insecta > Coleoptera > Cleridae > Tillus > Tillus elongatus. Next base: position 112,728,272 of record OZ023268.1, read on the forward strand.
GGTGTGAAATTTTTCTTGTGGTTTGTGCATCCAGGTGGGGTCCTAGTAATGTTTCTGAAAACAATTTGTTGAAAAGTTAGTCTGTAAATTTACCGAATTTTCATTAAATCCTTCAAATTTCAATAACTCAATTTGCTATTAACGTAAGCTCTGTTGGTTAGAAAACCAACATTAAGTTTATTTTCGGTAAATTTTTGTATATTTTCAAACCATAAGTAATTTTGATAAAATATAGTACATTGTTTCTACTACATAGGCTATACCGGTAATCAGATTGATGCCTGCTCGCATTTGCTATTAACAACATTTTTATGGAAATTCACTTCCATAACACATTTGCTGCATCTAGACTTTTGAAAAATGTTTATATATTTTCAAACAATAAATTTATTTCGATGAAATATGGTACATTGTTTCTACTATATAGGCAACCAAGTTTGATGCCTGCTTTCATCAAAGAAAGACATTTGCTATTAAAAATATTTTAAAGGAAATTCGCCACCATAACGCACTTGCTGCGTCCAGAGATTTTTTTTAAATGTATTTTAGTAAATAATAAAATTAAATGAAATTTGATATACCTATTGCCTGACTTTTTGTTTCGTGTTAATTGATATATCGTACTCCAAAAGAGTCTGTTTAAAACAGCATTGACTGTAGATAGTCATAACGAAAAGTTCTTACATATTTTTCAACACAGCATTTTTAAACGGCGCTTTTATCCGAAAATTTATGCATTGAGATTTTTATTACCCAGCCACGCTTCTGCTTCTACAGTTTAAAGTTATGAAAGCACGGGCAGGTTTGATTTATATTCTTCTAAGGTTAGTTTACGGTGAAGAGAATTCTTTCAACAACAAAAAAGAAATACGAAGCTGGCGGAAATAGAGGTACTTCTTTTCTACAACTGTATGTATGAGAGTCCTAAAATTTCACGCCGTCGACACAAGAATGCTCCACTTAACTGAAACAACCGTCCCTGTGCTTTTAAATAACACAGAGAAAGAGCCAGAACCAGGGGTGCGATTTAAATTCAGACCAAACATTAGATATTCATGGAAGTAGTTGGCGTATGCATAAACAAAGGAGAATCGCATAATGGGCATAATTAGCATCCGTTTGTATTGACTCTGAGGGGAAGGGGACATTAGCAAATACGACTTGCCTCCAATCTAAGTTTGGAATTGCCGATGTCACATAATTGAGTCACAATGAATCGGTGATTTCAGGAGGAAATCTGGGGTAAATATGCCCTTATAGATAGAAGAGAACGTTGGTGGAATTTCAGGTTCAGCACAAGTATGTATTTTGGGAGGAACTGGAATTATTCGGTTGTTTTGAATACGTTGCTTTGAGAAAGGTGGCTCTGCTACGCAAGTCGTGACCTCTTTAATTACATGGGCCGCTGTTGCGACTCTTAACCGCAATTGAAACAAGTTTTATAAACCTTGTTGTAAAGTCTTTATGTTATAGATATTTCATACAGACTTGGAGAATACTTCTCTGGCTTTACTGTTGGTTTTTGTGGGTGAAGGACGTAGCCAGGGCGTGAGCTAACTGGAGCAAGTGGTCCTTCGAATTCTGGAAGTTCTAGGATGTTCTTCAATGCTTCTGTGACTATAGTTTCGCTGCTTGACAGCATTTTAGACAGATTAAAATTGAATTAGTACGAAATCATGACAACTACAAATAAATATCTGTTGCTATGTTATGATATGATGTTTTGATCAAAAAATTGATTGAAAATAAAATGAAACACAGATGACAGATGAGGTTTTCAAAATGTCTAGATGATGTAGGTCAATATTTAACATAAAAAACTAGAACTAGCATATAATAACTATGATAACAGTTACAACAATAAAATAACTAAACAATAACAGTATAAAAGTAGTCTCTATACAACGAAAATATCGACATACATCAACTCATTATGTTATTACAACTTTTTTGAAATAATAGTTAAATTTATTTTCTTTCACATATTTAATTAGAAAGAAGAATATCCAAGAAAGGGGAATTCATTAAATCAGTTTGCTCGTTTAAAACAAGGTAGTTATTGTCGTGTGTGTGCCTTTTGACTTCTAAAGCTTCAAAAAAGTCTAGTTTACGTTTGTCATTATAAAAATATAGTGGTTGTATGCGGTTATTTATTGTAGGTCTATGTTCGGCATCAATAATATGTTTTGCAAATGTAGATTTGTCAGCGTGGTTATTTCTAAATGCAGAAATATGTTCTTTGTATCGGGTGTTAAAATTTCTAGAAGTTTGACCTATGTAGATTGCGTTACAATGTGTACAAGCTAATTTATAAACTCCAGCTTTTGTCAGGAAACAAGATTTTTCTTTTGCGTTAAATAACAAATCACGCGTCGTGTTGTAAGATTTAAAAGCTACCTTTGTATTTGTACAAGTGTTTAAAATTTTTGAAATGTTTTCTGAAATGGTTCCAAAATAAGTTATTGAAACGTATCTGTTGTCTTCTTTGTCTCTAATGTTTGGATAAATTAAATTAATCGCTAATTTGTATTCTTTTCTCTCTATCATTTTATATATTATTTTAACAGAGTAGCCATTATTAAATGCTGTTTGCTTAATTATTGAAATTTCTTTTTCAAAATTGTTTTGTGACATAGGTATTGAAAATGCACGATGTATCATAGAATGATAGGCTGACAGCTTTTGTGAAAAAGGGTGACATGAATCGTATGGTATGGTTGTGTCAGTGTAAGTTGGTTTCCTATATATTGAAAAGTCAAATACATTATTTTCTAATTTTCTAATTGTTAAGTCTAAAAAGTTTATACAACTGTTAGTTTCTTCTTCTAAAGTAAACTTAATATTTGTGTGAAAGCTATTAATAAAATTTAAAAATTCATTTAATTCTGTATGACTACCTTGAAAACATGCTAAAATATCATCTACGTATCTGTACCAAAAGACAATATTATGTGAAAGTTCTGATGTTAAAATTTGGCTTTCTAAGTTTTCCATAAATATGTTGGCTAATAAAGGTGACAACGGACTACCCATAGGCAGACCTTCATTTTGCATATAAATTTTATTATTAAATTTAAAATAGTTTTGTTTTATACATTCATTAAAAAGATTCATTATTTCTTGTCTTTTTATGACATTTACGTTCTTTTCTATTAAAACGTTTTCTAATAGAGGTAAACATTCTTTAGGGGGTATCTTAGAATACATGCTACAAACATCAAACGAGACTAATTTACTATTTGTGGGAATAATTAAGTTATTTAATTTTTGTGTAAGTTCATAAGAATTCTTAACTGAATATTTTGGAAAGTAATTGTATTCTTTAATAAGTGAAACTAGTTTGCTCGCTATCTTATGATTAGGTGTATTAACATAGCTAACTACTGGTCTCACTGGTATATTTGGCTTATGAATTTTCAGGTGGTCATATAATTTTGGTGGTTGCGGGCTTTTATATAAAAGATATTTCTTTTCTTGTTGACTAAACAGAGACACATTTTTAAGTTCATTTTTTAGTTTTGTCTGAAATGCGTTTGTTGGGTCTCTCCTAATTTCTGTTAAATTTTCCGTAGTAATAAAATCATTAATTTTAATGTTATATGCGTCCCTACTTATAGCTACAGTTGTATTTCCTTTATCAGCTTTAGTAAAAACTAGATCATTGTCTAATATTTTATGCTGAACAGATGTTAAAATTTGAGTTTCGTTAATTTGACGTTTGTCATATTTTGAAATTAAATGTCTTAAAAATTCACATATTTTTAATTTTTCATATTGCCTGATAGATCTGGAAGCAATTTCGGATTCAGAAGATATTCTTCTTTCTAATTAAATATGTGAAAGAAAATAAATTTAACTGTTATTTCAAAAAAGTTGTAATAACATAATGAGTTGATGTATGTCGATATTTTCGTTGTATAGAGACTACTTTTATACTGTTATTGTTTAGTTATTTTATTGTTGTAACTGTTATCATAGTTATTATATGCTAGTTCTAGTTTTTTATGTTAAATATTGACATACATCACATAGACATTTTGAGAATCTCATCTGTCATCTGTGTTTCATTTTATTTTCAATTTGATAAAATTTTTTGATCAAAACATCATATCATAACATAGCAACAGATATTTATTTGTAGTTGTCATGATTTCGTACTAATTCAATTTTAATCTGTCTGAAAATGCTGTCAAGCAGCGAAACTATAGTAACAGAAGCATTGAAGAACTACCAGAATTCGAAGGGCCACTTGCTCCAGTTAGCTCACGCGCTGGCTACGTCCTTCACCTACAAAAACCAACAGTGAAGCCAGATAAGTATTCTCCAAGTCAGTATGCAGTATGGACAAGTTTCACCAAGTAAGGGCAACAACAATCAATGAATTATAGATATTTATTTATTTATTTACATCATTATTAGAACTGCTCCATAGATCTCTACAAGATATCGGAAATAGTCAAAATACAAAAAACAACCTATCAATGCTAAAATTTGAAATCAAAATAATCGTCCACAGAATAAAAAGAATGCTCTCTAAAAAATGATTTTAAAGCACACTTAAATTGCATGAGGCTGCTCAAATTTTTGACGCTGTCAGGTAAATGATTATATAAGCGTATTGCAGTGTTGCGAGGTGCCCGATTAATTGGTTCGATCCTATAAGGGGGAACATACAAATCTTTAGCCTGTCTTGTTTCATGCGCTGTAATATTACCGCAGGTACTAAAAATTTCAATACTTTTTCTGACAGAACAAAGCGCCTCAAGCATATATAGGCACGTCACTGTTAAAATATCATACCGTATGAATAATGGTCTACAAGATGCGGAAGACGGCAGGCCAAACATGGTGCGGACAATTCTCTTCTGCATCAATAGAACCCTCCCCAGATGCACACAGCCGCCCCAACACAGCAAAAGATATGCCAGGAGACAGTTGACACTACCATAGTAGCATGTCAACAACGCCTGAGTACTCAAGGAATCGCTAAGCTGCAGCAACGCGTAATTCCTAGATGCAAGAGTGGTGGTAAACATGGATGTCCCATGATAAGTTAGATTCCAGATGGATCTCCAAAAACTTTACAGACGTGCCCTGTCTTATTTAACCGTTATCAGATCTCACATATAGTCTCAGATTCGGACGCACACTCACCGGAGAAAAAGAAGCATTTCAGTCTTCCGCGTGTTAAGAACCAGACCATTTTGCGAACACCAGGCTGACACCTGAGACACACATACATTAGCTGCAGCACCAAGCTCTTCAAAACTTTCCCCTGAGATTACAGAAATGGTGTCATCTGCGTAAAAAGTTAAATGGTATTGCTGGAGATCATAAACAATATCGTTAAGGAAAATTGTAAACAAAACAGGGCCCAATATGCTGCCCTGCGGCACGCCGCTCGACAAGGCTAAAAATCCAGACATATAGTTCTTATCTGCCTGTCGTATCCTGACTGTCTGACTTCTTCCAGATAGGTAGATTTTTAGCCATAAATATGCATTTCCTCTTATGCCATAATGCTCCAATTTTTTCAATAAAAGGGAATGGTTGACCGCATCAAACGCTCTAAAAATGTCTAAGAACAGCCCGGCGGACTTGGACCCACTATTTATATAATCCAAGACAGTCAGGTAAGTGCTAAGCACGGCATCCTGAGTTGACAGCTGCCCACGAAAACCAAATTGGCATGGAGACAGAAAATTGCATCTCTCCAAAAAGGATCTAAATCTTAGCAGAAATGCCTTCTCAAAGATCTTAGAAAAAACCAAAAGCAGCGCAATCGCCTTGTAGTTGTCCAATAGACGTGGATCTCCCTTCTTAAAGAGAGAGACGACAATGGCCGTCTTCAGGCGCTCAGGAAAACAACCGATTTCAAACGACACATTTATAAGGTAAGTTAGTAGAGCCACGACAAGATGAGCAACCCTGCCAAGAAGACTACATGATATTTCATATATTCCTGATGAATTTTTAACTGAAACTAATTTTATGATCTCTAATACATCGTCCTCTGAGACAGGATATAAAAACATAGAATAGAGATTAGAGCTATTTTTTAATGCACAATTAATGTCACAGCTTTTTGTCAGATACTTACGACAAAGTGCGAATTGAGACTGTCAGCAATCATATTAGGATCTGTCATAACGACTCCGTCACCGGACAGAATACTCAGATTTGCCGCCTTGCTGTTCCTCTTCTCCACGTTGACATTTTTTTTAATTGCTTCCCACATAGCTTTATTTCGGTTTGAAGCCTTCATAGTATTTTTTTTTGGCGTCTTTTAACCTAGCACCATGCTGTTTCTTTTGATTATTATAAAACTCATTACACCGCGGATCCGTAACCGTATCCAGTAGAAGTGGAAAATCACAAAGCAAAGCGCCATGTCTTACAAGTTCCGTTGATATCCATGGTTTAGGAGCCATTTTGCCAGGCATGGATTTTTTTCTGACAACCGGAAACGCAAGCTGAAACAAGGCATCAAACTCAGAGAAAAAAACATCAAATTTTTTTGCCGCCACTGGCTCCCGATAGACCAGGTCCCAGGATTATTCAAAAGATACACAAAATGGGATATATTCTCCTGACTAAATGACCTTTTATACACATATCCAACAGGGGTCTGATCAATACCCGGGATACTATACGATAATAACTGCGTGTTATGATCTCCTATTGTATTTGTCAATGTTTCAGTCTCAATGTCAGCCGAGTGTACATTGCAAAATATGTTATCAATACAAGATGCCGAGGCACCCTGCCTTCGCGAAATCTGACATTTGCATTTCTCATCTTTTGTATCACACCGATAACTCAAAAAATAATGGGCGGCTTTTAATTAAATTTGGTGAATACCTTCTTTTTGCAAATGGCTTGGATAAGTTCGTTAGTCAGAAAAATCGGCCCAGGTTTTCCCGGAAAATTTTGTGTTTTCCTTCAAAAAAAATTATATCTCCGGAATTAACAAAGTAAGGGCAACCAAATTTGGTACTCTGGTTTATGTCGTTATAGGTGACCAGCTTACCAAGATTTAGCTCTGTAGGTCAAAAAACAAAAAAGTTATGGGCATTTAAAGAAAAATAAATTGGAGTTTTCCTCAAAACGTCAAAGTGACAATTTAAAACGTCAAAATTCGCAAAATTTAGGCAAAGAACTTGAATATAATACGGGCTCTGGAAAGAAAATATCTTAAGAAGAATGTTTAACAAACCCTGAAGTCTTAGTTTCAACCGTCACTGTCCTTCATTTTACTAAAATATTTCCAGAAAATTCATTTCAAATAGACCCTTTCTCTGATGCTTGGCAGTAGCCTTAGCTATAGAGTTTATCGTTTAATGGTATATAATTTTTGTCGAATTTTCGTAAAAAGTCAATAAAGCTCAATATATCCGTTATTATACAAGATATGAAAAAATATTATATACATTAATTATACGTTGTCTTGACCTACACCTTAAAAAATTATTGCTACAATCACAGGCTGGCCCATAAGTCGTTGGTGACACAAATAAAAATTTTTATTCGAAAACGCCTTAAGTTTTTGCATTTTCCATCGAAATATAATGCATGTTTGTAAGTTAAGAAATTCTGGACGCAGCAAGTGCGTTATGGTAGCGAATTTTGATTAAATGGTTCACATATTTTGAAAAGCTCAATTTGCTATTAACCTATAAGGTTGACCAAGAAACGGATTTTTTCGGTTACATTTTAAGTTTACTTTCGGAAATTTCTGTACGTTTTCAAACAATAAAGTTATTTTGATGAAACGTGGCACATTGTTTTTACTATATAGATTATACTGGTAACCAAATTTGATGCCTGCTTTCTAAAAAAAAAAACACATATTCGCTATTAAAAACATTTTTATGAAAATTCACTACCATAACGCACTTGCTGCGTCCCGAACTTTTAATTAATGACTTCTTTAGAGGGAAGCATATGGTAGAAATGATAAAAAAATTTGTGTTTTTTTTTGTAGTTTTGTTTTTGCTATACTGCCAACAAGTCTTTGACTTAGGCAGTTTTTTTTCTCTACATTTATTGGGGGAGATATATTTTTGTGTGTGTGAATTTTTCATTATTGTAAGTTTACTTGTATTTTTTCTATGGAAGGAAACCTCAATAAATGTGTATTATTATAATATATATATATATATATATATATATATATATATATATATATATATATATATATATATATATATATATATATATATATATATGTATGTATGTATGTGTGTATCACACCGTGACTCAAAAAATAAAGGGCCGATTTTGATTAAATTTGGTGAGTGCCTTCCCTTTGCAAATGGCTTGGACAAGTTCGTTAGCCAGGAAAATCTGCACAGTTTTCCCGGAAAATTTTGTGTTTTCTTTCAAAAAAAAATTTTATCTCCAGAATTAACAAAGTAAGGCTACGCGGGTTTATATCGTTATGGGTGAGCTACCTACCAAAATTTAGCACTGTAGGTCAAAAGACGAAAAAGTTATAGGCATTTAAATAAAAATAAATTAAAGTTTACCTCAAAACGTCAAAGTTGCGATTTTAAACGTCAAAATTGGCAATATGGAAAGAAAATGTCTCAAGAAGAATGTTTTACAAACCCTGATGTCTTAGTTTCAACCGTCATTGTCCTTCATTTTCCTAAAATATTTCCAGAAAATTCATTTCAATAGACCCTTTCTCTGATGCTTGGCAGTAGCCTTAGCTATAGAGTTTATCGTTTAATGGTATACAATTTTTGTCAAATTTTCGTAAAAAATCAATAAAGCTCAATATATCCGTTATTATACAACATATGAAAAGTCGGGATCTCCTCATTAGTGAATTTTTTTAAAGAAAATTCACTAAAAAATATTGTATACATTAATTATAGGGTGTCTTGAGCTACATCTTAAAAAAATATTTCTACAATCTCACAGGGTGGCCCATAAGTCGTTAGTGATACAAATTTTCTTTTTTTTTTAATCAATCACGCCTTATGTTATTGCATTTTAGCATTTTCCATCGAAAGATAATGCATGTTTGTAATAAAATAAATTATGGACGCAGCAAGTGCGTTATGATAGCGAATTTTGATCAAATGCTTCATATTTAAATAGCTCAATTTGCTATTAACCTATAAGGTTGATCAAGAAACGAGTTTTTTTCCGGAACAATTTAAGTTTACTTTCGGAACTTTTTTTACATTTTCAAACAATAAAGTTATTTTGATGAAACATGGCACATTGTTTTTACTTTATAGGTTATACTGGTAACCAAATTTGTTGCATGCTTTCTTAAAAAAAACACACATATTTGCTATTAAAAACATTTTAATGAAAATTCACTACCATAACGTACTTGCTGCGTCCCGGACCTTTTTACTTATATCTTGGTTAATAATTGTTTAAAAAATGAAATGCTCATAACTTAACTTTTCAATCGACAATTTTCCTACAATTTTTACTGAAAACTTTTTTTCGCAAATCAATATTTTCAAGGTTATAACGCGTTAAATGTTTTCAATCAACAAATTTTTCTGGAGATATTTTAGTAAAATGAAGGGCAATGACGGTTGAAGTTAAGACTTCAGGCTTTGTAAAACATTCTTCTTGAGACATTTTCTTTCTATAGATTATATTAGTTTCAGGTTCTTTGCCTAATTGTTGCCAATTTTGACGTTTTAAATCGCGCGTTTACGTTTTGGGAAAAACCCCAATTTATTTTTCTTTAAATGCTTATACTTTTTTTTAATCTTTTAACCCACACAACTAAATTTTGGTAAGTAATTTACCATGATATAAACCGACGTACCAAATTTGGTTGCCCTTACTTGGTTATTTCCAAAGATATGATTTTTTTTCGAAAGAAAACACAAAAAACGTCAAAGTCGCGTTTTGAAACATCGAAATTCGCAATATTAGACAAATAACCTGAAACAAATACGAACTGCGTAAAGAAAATGTCGCAAGAAGAGTGTTCTGCAATCGCTTAAGTTTCCACTTCAACAGTCGTTGTCGTTCATTTTACTGAAATATTTACAGAAAATTCCTTTCAAATACACCCTTACTCTGATGGTTTGGCTGTAGGTTTAGTTACGTTGATGCTTTGGCTGTAGGTTTAGTTAAGTTTTTGGTTTAACGGTCTATTATTTTTAGCTAATTTTCGTAGCAAAAATTCAACAAGGAGACCGCGACCTTTGAATTTTAAATAGATTTCTTCAAATGAACGCAAACTAGCCCCCCTAGAATCCATATCCGGGTTTACTTTCAGTTTTGATATGTTTACATATATGCAGGGTAACGCATTCTTACGGTAAAGTTCAATATCTTTGTTGTTATACAAGATACGAGAAAAAATTATACACGGTAATTATAGGGTGTCTTAAGCTGCATCTCATAAATATGTTTTGACGATCACAGGATGGTCCATAAGTCGTTGATTATCCCTACAATTGTTTTTTTTTTTCGAACACCCTTATATTATTGGATTTTTGCATTTTTTTAACGAAATATGATGCATGTTTGTGAGAAAAAAAATCAAGTAAGTGCGTTTTGGTAGCGAATTTTCATTAAATCCTTCAAATTTCAATAACTCAATTTGCTATTACCCTAAGGTTTGTTGGCTAGGAAACCAGTTTTCTCGGAAATATTTGAAGTTTATTTTCGATAAATTTTTGTACATTCTCAAACAATAATTAATTTTAATAAAATAGGATACATTTTTTCACTATATAGGCTATACCGGCAACTATATTGATGCCTGATTGCATCAGAAAGGCATAATATGTGCCATTAAAATATTTTTATGAAAATTCACTTCCATAATGCACTTGGTGCGTCCAGGCTGTTTTAACGTATAGTAACTACATGATAGACGTCAGAATTTATAAATTACTAAAAACCTCAAAATAACAAAACTAATAAGCTTATATTTTATCACACACTTTAACCAATCTTTTAAACTAAACAAATTCTATATATACTTTGGTATATTTTGTTTGGAATTCTTTATGACCGAATTTTAACAAATAAGTAAGCTGGTGCAAACGTCTTTGTTTGACCTCACTCTCCTTCAGACTCAGAGAATTTAATTTTGGACTCCAAAACTTCACACATGTGTGCCAGACAATCAGAAGTTTGTCTCTCTCTGAGAAGTTTTGATAAAATCGATAGCGAAATTTCATAAACGCAGAGATGTCAGCAGTTGCGGTAACGTTATTGACCTTGTGTTGGTAACAACGATATTTTGTCTAAAAGTAGGTAACAACTTTTTAACAGCGTCACAAATATTTTTATAATTTGATTTGATGCACGCTCTTCCCAATGTTACTATACCAGTTAATAAATAGAACCAGATTAAGGAATTTTAAAAGAAGCTTTCTACCTGAAAACGGGATACTTAAACTTCAATAAGCATGGAAGATAATTTTAATATACATTGTGGGACAGCCAAACGGAATAAAGTGTCTCACTTATTGTGCATATTTGCTAAAATTTAGCGCTTTTGGACGCAAACTTTGTCCTGATATTAGGAAAGAAATGGTCCAAGGCTGACAATTTACAAAATTGTTGGTTGTACATTGTACACAGATCTGTCTATGAAATTTTGTGTAAATTAGGGCTGTCATGACAACATACTACCTGGTTCTGCATCGAGATGGCGTTCCTGTCGTATATCTCACAATGTTCTCCAATCTGACATCTTGTAGTAACTTCCATTGTTTAGATGTTTATCTACGATTTATTTAAATAACATAGCAGTACAGATAACGTCATCTGTATTTGTCCAACTTTGTAGATATTGCATTACAGAATCTGAAGTGATGTCGAGGATTATTTTATTATTAATTTCGAAAAACTTTATTTTCCTTTGATCAAACGAATTGAAAACTGGTACACAACCACGTCTGTCTATCTTCCTTCAAGTTGTAAATTTCGTTTAAAACACTTAGACAACTTGAGATACATTGCGTTTTAAAAAATATTTTAAGGTAAATTGGCCTCTATGATTTGATGAACGAACTCTTACAAACCATTAGCAAAATAAGAGTAATTTCCAAATTTGGTCCAGATCAGCGAAGTATTTTTTGAGTTATATTTTGGATATATATATATATATATGGCAGCATCCTAATCGTAAAATCTCTTGTAACGTTAATCAACATCCGAGGGTGACCGACCTAATCGCAACGATTATTCATCTTCTTAAGCTAGTTAAATTGCGTGGTTCTCTATACTATACTTGTCATATATGCCCATAAGAAAAAATCTAAAAGCGTAAAATCGGGTGATCGTGCTGGCCATTCTAACGATCGTTGTCTCCTTATCGACCGATTTGGGACTATTAAGTCGAGGTACTGCCGGACATTGACTTAGCAGTGTGCTGGTGCTCCATCGTACTGGACCATATCACATTCGTTGGAATTTGTGCGTTTGCTCGATAAGGATATAAGTTTGACAAAGTTGGCATGACGTTATTTTCGACCAGTGCTGAATGAGTATCTTTATTCAAATTCTCATTTTCTTAAAGAAAATTAACTAATGAGGAGCGAAAGAAACACAGGTGGCTGTTTGTAACGAACTTTTTGGATACGTGGACGAATGAGAGTGAAGTATATACTGCTCAGATGAGCTTTCCTCAATAGTTCCCCCACCTGCACAGATCTACCAGGGGAACAGAGCGAATGCACCCTTTTACTGTCCAGGTCACCAGACAGAGAACATCTTGTTATGCCCGCTCTTCTGTCCCGAGGACTTCCAAGTTGTGGAATTCCTTGACGGCACATGTTTTTCCTTCTCCTCCGAACCTCCAAACCTTCAAGTCCAGAATTAACAAGCTGCCTCTTTCCTCCCTGTCAACACCCACGGTACGATAGTATTTAGGCTGTAAGCACTCGTGGTGTGTTGTTGAAATTTATATATATATATATATATATATATATATATATCTGAGGTTTGGCTTAGGAGCACGGCAACATCGGTTACTTATAAGGATGTTTTGCGTCGTGCGATGCAACCTGTGTAACGACAGTGCCAGGCGGTTAGTGTGCCGAGTGTAGTTTTTGCTGACAATTGTGTAATTTCTGTCGCTGTTTTATGAAGTTTTTAATTCCGCAAAAAGCCCATGAATTATGGTGATTATTCTGCCTATTTAAAGTTAATTGCAGTATTTTGAGGAAGTTTTTCTAGTGACACAGGGTTTTTAGCTAAGGCTGTTAACATTATGTTGTTATTGGCTTCATTAGCATTGTCAATATTACTGCCAATCTCTGGTGTACATGTTAGTCTGGATTTCGCTCCCACTTTCAAGTTTATGGTTCTTTTAAATTTAAATTAATAGTTGAAGACACCAAGTCCTTGTAATTGAGACCTGCATCCTGACAGATCTGGATCACGTTTAGGTTGTCATTTATCTAGATGCAACTCGTATTTCACCTACTGCATGGGTTATCAAGCTCGTGGCAAGCTCTTACCTATGGCTTGACTGCACCTTTTCTCTAGCTAATTGGACGTGTTCTACTAAGAAGTGAGTCTTATCTAATTTAATGTTAAGTGTCTAGAAAAATAATAACAACATTCTGACAGATCTGGATCACGTTTAGGTTGTCACTTATCCAGACGCAACTCGTATTTCACCTACTGCATGGGTTATCAAGCTTGTGGGAAGCTCTTACCTAGCGCTTGACTGTACCTTTTTTCTAGCTGATTGGAAGTGTTCTGCTAACAAGTGAGTCTTATCTGATTTTATGTTCAGTGTCAAGGAAAATAATAACAAAATTGTTGTTTAAAGTTTGAAGAAGGTCAAGATTAGAATTAAGCTAAACTCTTTCATTTTTTTGAGGAATGACATTAGTCTTAAAATTAACTTTACCTGAATAGTATTTCTTGTTTAACCTAAATTTTCTTTTAACTATAACGATTTAGCATCAATTTGATTAATTAATACTATACTAATAAATATCGATAATATAAAAGTTGTCCTTTAGATTTCGTTTTTTTTTTAATTTCAACAACACACCACGAGGGCTTACAGTCTAAATACTATCATACCGTGGGTGTTGACAAGGAGGAAAGAGGCAGCTTGTTAATTCTGGACTTGAAGGTTTGGAGGTTCGGAGGAGAAGGAAAAACATGTGCCGGCAGGGAATTCCACAACTTGAAAGTCCTCGGGACAAAAGAGCGAGCATAACAAGATGTTCTAAGTCTGGTGACCTGGACAGTAAAGGGTGCATTCGCTCTGTTCCCCTGGTAGATCTGTTGGGGGCAGCAGGTGGGGGAACTATGGAGAAAAGCTCCTCTGAGCAGTGCCCGTGAAGATATCTATAAAAGAGAGAGAGGTCACCAACGGCACGTCGGTGGGCAAGGGATGGCAGCCTTTGGGTGAGGGTAGGGTCACTGATGAGACGTATAGCTCTTTTTTGAATGGAGTCCAGGATAGCTAGTGTAGAAGCGGCAGCGGCACCCCAGATGTGGGAGCAGTATTCGAGGTTTGGCCTTATTTGTGAAGTATATAAGGTATAGAGATTAGCTGGTGAAAAGTATTTGCGAGCCCGGAAGAGGAAACCTAATTTCTTAGCAGCCGCTTCTGCAATTGATGTGACATGTTGGTGCCAATTAAGATTTCGATCCACAGAAATGCCAACAAGAGAAACGGACTCATTACTTTGAATAACTTGGTTGTTCATTGTGATGGGTCTAGGGCTGGTGTATCTCTTGTGAGAAAGAAAGCAAAACTTAGTTTTGGTGGGGTTGAATTGTACAAGATTTCTACTTCCCCAGTCTAGTATTTTTTGGAGATCCACGGAGACAGAACCCTCCATGAGTCTGCGATCCTCATCTAATTGGGCTAAAGAGACAGGCTTAGCATATTGTATATTTGAATGGAGGGTGCTGTCGTCCGCGTAGCTGTGAACTGGGTTGTATGTGCTAGAAAGGAGGTCATTGATGTAAAGAAGAAACAAAGTAGGGGCTAAAGTTGAACCTTGAGGAACTCCTGCATTAATTGGATACAGTTTAGAGGAATGGCCATCCACAACAACAGATATGCTCCTGTTGGAGAGGAAATTTGCTGTCCAGGTACCAAGTTTTAGTGGTAGGCCATAGGCTGGAAGTTTATTAAGCAGCGCTGCGTGCCAGACCTGGTCGAATGCTTTTGATATGTCTAGAGCAACAATCTGGGCCTCACCGTGTTGTTCCATAGACTTGTTCCAAGAATGGGTGACAAAGGAAAGGAGGTCGGATGTCGATCTGCGCTGACGGAATCCATACTACCTGTTGTGAATTAGACTGTGTTTTTCAAGAAATTTTAGTAATTCGTTGTTTATATACTTTTCCATTACTTTAGAGACGACTGAAAGGAGAGAAATAAGCCTGTAGTTGCTAGGGAGCGCTTTGGATCCTTTCTTGGGGATGGGTTGTACTCGAGCAGTTTTCCAGTTACTAGGGAATATGCCTTTATTATAAGATATCTGAAACAGACGAGTCAGGACAGGAGCAAGCTCTGGTGCGCATTTTTTGAGAACAATTACTGGGATCTCGTCAAGGCCAGAGGCTTTCCTGGTATTAAGAGAAGAGAGCATCTTTCGTAGCTTTTTAGTTTTGTAAATGATATCCGTCATTTTATGCGCGGCATTGGGGACTGTTAGTGGTTGAACATTTGGAGGTGGGTTGAGAGTAGAATTAGCGGCCGACAACGAAGCAAAAAGTTCAGCCTTGTCCAGGGCGGTAGAAACAATTTCATCCCCTGAGACAAGAGGTGGAAACGTGCTTTTGCAGAAATTATTCCCAATAGATTTACCAAGAGTCCATAAGGGTTTGCCGCCGTTGGAGCTTAAAAGGACTTTGTTTTTGATGTGGTTATTAAACGAGTTTTTAGCCTCAGAAAGAATGCGTACATAGTGGTTTCTTGCGTCGTTAAATGCTTGACGATTTTCTTGACTGGGATTGTGTAGAAGCGTTTTGTGAGCTTTGACCTTTTCAAGTCTGGCCTTGTCACAGGATTTAGAGAACTAGGGCTTTTGATTGGCTAAAGAGGTTTTCTGTGTACGTGGGATAAATAATTCCATGCCAGCTTGGATAATTTCGGTAACGTTTTGTGAGATATCAGAGGGGTCAGGATGAGAGAAGCAGACAGACGCCCATGGAAATGAGGAAATGTCATCCCTCATTTCGTCCTAGTTTGCGGAGTTGTAGTGCCAAACGATACGTGGGTGTGGTGACTGTGTGACCTCGGGTTGCATTGTGCAGGAAGCAGTGACCATGCCGTGCTCTGAGCGACCAAGGGGGGCGGTGACTGATATCTTATTGCATTCAGGTTGTGTAGCAAGAAGGAGATCCAAGGGATTTGAGCTGTGTGTTGGGATGCGAGGAAAGTAAGTAGGTTGCTGAACCATATTGGCTAAAGAATTGCTGACTGCAAAGGCATCCGCTGCTCTCCCTTGTGGATCGGTTTTTGAAGAACCTAGCCATTCCTTATTATGGACATTGAAGTCACCAAGAATAGTGACCTCGGAGGAAGGATATTCGGAAATCAGATGGTCGGTTTTTTCAGAAAGGTGGTCAAAGAGCTGGACAAAGTTTTTGTCAGAAGGTGACCGGTAAATGCAACAGATTAATTTAGTTGCAGCCCTGAGAGAGAGTTTTATCCATAGTATGTCTCTTCTTCCAGCTTCTAAATTGGGGAGTCTGGTGCAGGTTAGATTGCTACGGACGTATGCGCACACGCCTCCATGCAATCTAAAGGAAGTCAGGAGCTGATACCCCGGGAAATTAAGGTGATTAGTGGCTGTTTTGGCACTGATTTGGGTTTCGGTGAGGAAGAGGAGTTGGGGTCTGTTAGCCTGGAGGAAATGGTGGACGGAGTTCAGGTTAGAATTTAGGCCACATATATTCGAAAAGGATATGTTAAATCTTGATGTTGGCGCCCCCTGTGCACCCCTCTCCCGGAGATCCGAATGGAGGGGTATTTTGCCTCCGGAATATTTTATACAAGGAGGAGCTATCATCATTTTTGCTTATAAGGGAAACCGACTCATACACCAGAACCGGAAACGTCCTTGGGACTTCACCGGCTCCTTGATGTATGGGGTGGTACCCCCTCGGGCGTGAAAAAATCCTCTACTATTACGTAAAGGAAAATTCCCCTACCACCTGCTATGGATTGGATTGGATCAATGTCTACCCCTTTAAAAATGAGATTAATAAAGGGACTATCAATTGTCCAATAGTTATGCTTTTTGACATAGTAGGATGATACAAAACATTATCGTTTTGCATCCATGCCTATTGTCGGTGAATCGGTTTGATCCTCAAATAAACGTTTGAGTAAAGAAAAACATAGTAAAATTTTATTTACTTGGTAATTAAACGAAGCAAGGTTAAGACGTTAACAGTTTGAAGCTAATCAAAAAGCATCACACTGATATTCAATAATATCTTGTAACATGGCAGGCAATTCCTAAATTACTGAAAACCATCTGGCCAGATAGAGTAATTAAATTGACAGTAATTACATTTAAGAACTTAATTTTTCTCACTAATAATAACTTTTCTCCTTTACTGATGTCAAGTAAAATTTCCGTATTTCAGAGAAAAGAATTTTGAGATTATCTAGATATCTTTGTTTAAAAACTTTTTTCAAAGAGCCTGAGTCTTCTGCTGGAAGTCTTAGGAATATGAGATTCTTTGTTAAGACTAAAAGCACCGTAAATATGTAGTATGACATATTTGTGACCAACGCAATGATTGACAAATTTTATCTTTGCATGGCTATCAAGAGTAACCTTGGCTTTATTGAATAATTTATATAAAAATTTGTTTCATCTCTGACAGGTTAATAATAAATTTGAGGCTTAAATTGATAGGGTTGCTGGGTTATCTCTAAATAATTAAGGTAGGCCTAACATCTTACTACAACTACTACCACTGCACGCTACGGTTACCTAAAAATGTTTTTGTCAGATCGGTTCTAAAGTTATTTTCTTCAAATTGATTATATATATATATATATATATATATATATATATATATATATATATATATATATATATATATATATATATATATATATATATATATATATATATAGATTAAATCTATACTACACGGCTTCGTATAAGTATTACTTAATCACTAAAATAAGCGTCAAAAAGAATTCAGCTGTTTGGCTCCATAAAACTTGAAGGCTAATGTGGACGTAGAATTTCTTTATGAAATATTTAGTAGAAGGGAACGTGTAATGCAACGAAATGTAGCAGATAACAGAGAACGTTGGTTGGATTTCACGTGATATTTACAACCAGGCCCATACTTTAATATTAATGTTTATTCTGGACAGTAAAGGGCTGGTTTTGTCTGAGAAATGTTGGTACATTTGTAAATAGCGCATCGCAATCTATAGTTTTAATATAATTGTAAGGCAAAAGTGACCAACATTTATTCCGTGCGTTTTGGAGCATGTTTTGATCGAACTGCACCAGTTTGCGCTTGATAATGTTAAGCAAATTTTCATAGATTAAAATTATGAATGATATGATCATGGCCTAAGTTAGTTAGCCGTTAGGCTTAGAGTGGCTGCGAGGTCAGGGCTTAGGACTTGTAGAAAAATGTCATAATGTCAAATGTCAGATGAGCCTAAACAAGGATACATCCGGGATCTGTTCTAATTTTTTTAAGCTTATACATACTGTGAAATAACCAAATGGAATAAATTTAGTATCTCAAATATTGTGCATAAAATATCCCAAAACACGTCACTTTTGGATTTTTTTTCACAATTATTTTGGCTGCGGGATCAATGTCCATTCACAAAGTTTTTAACTGTGAGTGTAGGTCCAAATCAGCGCAAAATCCAGTGTCGTATACCTTTTCGAAAGCATTTGGTTACTTGTCAATTATTATCAATAATCTCTTGCACCCTCTCACTCCTTTTTTGATCCCTTTCACTCCTCACTCAGTCCTTAAACTAATAGGCTGAGAGTAATTATATACATATACTAAAGTTTGCTGTCTGGTTGTAGTATAAGTTTTCTATAATTGTATATCTTGAGTCTCCATTTTTTTCTCTTAGAATTTCTATGAGTGGGTGATGTCGGACTCAATCAAATGCCTTTTTGTAGTCCACTAGGCAAGCGTATATATCCTTGTTGGCGTTCAAGCAGCGCTGGGTTTATTACGTTTATAGCAAATAGTGCCTCTTTTTTGCCGACCCAGTTACGAAACTCGAACTAAGAGTCACTTATATTGATCTCTAGCTTTCTATATATCCGGTCATGTATGACTTTTAAGAACACTTTCATTGTGTGGCTCATTAGGCCTGTAATTTTTACCGTTTTTGCATTGTTTTTCTTTGGTATGCAACAAATATGGATATTAACCATTCCCTGGGTATAACCCCGGTTTTGTAGATCGTATAAAAGAGTTCTGTAAGTATTTATCTGTTATTTTCTTTGAGCTGCTTGAGCAGTCTCTATTTTTCAACACTTTGTCTTATTTGGAGCTGGCGTGACAACATACTACTTGGTGCCGCAACTAGATGGTGGCACGTTGCTTCGTGTCTTACCACTCATTTATTATTGGAAGGCTGGCTACCATAGCCGTATTACTTTATAGGTGTATTTTCGCTACAATTAGTATGCCGTACTGACGAGCTATAATTAGAGCGAAACCGGTCTACGGTTCTAATTGTTGTGAGAATGCATCTAGCCTTTCATACTTTGTGCCTATATTAGGGTAGAAATGGGCCAGGGCTGACAATTTACTAAATTGTTAGTTGGTTGTATACAATCTCTCTTTTTAAAACTTTGTGTTATTTGGAGCCGGCGTGACAACATAGTCTTAGTTCCACAACTGGGTGGCGGCGGTGTGCTTCTTGTCTTACCACTTACTTAGTGTTGGAAGGCTGGCTACCATAGCTGTATTACTTTATAGGTGTATTTTCGCTACAATTAGTATACCGTAATGACAAGCTCTATTTGGAGGGAAACCAGTCTACTGTTCTAATTGTTGTGAGAATGCATTTTGCCTTACATTTTTGTTAAATAAACCATGTTTCTAAATTGCAATTAACAACTGACCATCACGGTCATACGGTTAGAATCACCAAACAACTTGCTAAGGCGTTTTACACAAACTTAGCACAGCCAACTATCAACACTATTGATAAATTTTTATGTTCTTTCTAATTAATGCCGCCCAAAAAAGACACTAAAATGGTTTTTGTTTCCTTTTTCATATTCAAAAATGGAAGGCGATTGGCTATGAATTCGTTAGTGTGTTGTAGAGAAGTTTCTCAGTCATATTAATTTCATGTGGACTGTTAATTTTTGCAATAAAGTTGAAAACTATAGCATTTTTAAATAGAGAATGAAAAGGCCCTTCAAATGGGGTATTACAAGCGCCTAATTCATATTTTTTTAAAATGTGGGGGTAGCAACTGTCACTCAGATTGAAGTTTTTACGTTGAGGGATCTCATTTTTAAGTCTAAAATAATAACTAAAAATAAAAAGTTTATAAACAATTGAGATACGAATTTTATTCCATTTGGCCGTTCCACACTGCACAATAAAAACATAGGTCTTCTCATTAGCGATTTTTTTTACAAAATGAATCACTTCACATCAAGATGGCGCGTGTTGATGATGTTTATGAATGTTAATTGCACTTGTTGGTATTACCTGGGACGGTGATATTGAATCCATAGGTAAACACTTGATATACTTTATTATTTCACTAACTGAATAAACTATATGATACATTTAACTATAATACAATTACAACAGTACATGAGTACATAGCAGATAACTGACCGAGCGTGGAGGACGTGTGTTCATTGTAGCGGTTGGTAGAGAAGAGAGAGATCGCTTTGGTGTTTCTTCGTTGCTGTAGATCTTGACAGCTGGCTGTCGCAGAACATAACGTAACGTTTAACTGTCAAGAGTATTTATGCAGAAACACAGAGTAGTGTTGACGGAAACACTGCGGTCGGAACCACCGCCACAATGTTAATAAAGGATGTGCGCCAAAATATATAAATATTGTCAGAAATCCGTAGCTACAACAGTAGCAAAGTGTGTAGATTGTGAAGAATGTTTCCATACATCCCGTGCATTAAGAATAGCTGGATTAATTGTGATTGGCAAAAATAATTTGGTGAAATGTTGTCAGAAGAATTCTGAGGTTATGTTGATAAGTGTAGAACAGCATGGAATATCTGAAGTGACAAATAAATTATTAGAGACTAACAATGAAGTAATATCTGAATTAAGGGCTAAGGAGGTTTTACTTTTTAAAAACCTTAAATTACTGGAAGAAAAATTGAAGCAAGTTGGCAAAATCAAAGTACAAAACGTGAATGATAATATCATGGACAAAGGTAAGGGAACAGAGACTTTCTCGGTTGCATCTGGTGTAGCGTCCAGATCCCCTGCCCACCTAGCTCAAAGGTCGCAGAGGAAGGAATTTAAACCAAATAAAGGTAAAGACCATAACCTCAATCTTCGAAATCAAAATACGAACGAAAATATTATTTTGCCAGAAATGGTTAGTGCGGCGATATTATAAGCTCAAAATGTTAGTAAAGTTCAAGAAATTCAACAAATGGGAGACGAACAGCCAAGTAATGATGATAAAAATGATTGAAGAACGGTTAAACGAAGATCTCGCAGATTTGTTGTCGCCTCTAATGATGAGAGTATAAAGATTCGAGCCATCCCTAGGTTTGCTTCATTGCATGTTACCAGACTGGCACCTGGAATACCACCAGAACAGCTCCAAGCTTTTCTGGAGCCTAACTTTTCAGATGTCAATTGTGAGAAACACATTTCCAAACTACCTGAAATATATACGTCTATTAAGGTAACCGTAAGATAGGATGATTTCAAGAATGCCTGGAAGCGAGAAGTGTGGCCAAGTGGGGCCATAGTGTCTAGATTTTTTTATGAAAAAGAGGATGCTGCCAAAACAGGGGGATCCTCAAACAGAAAGCCAATCAATAATCAAGCAACAAACATACATTTGCAAGTCTATTATTAGAATGCCCGAGGCGTCCGAACAAAGGTGAGTTAACTTTATTCAAGTGTATTGGCGTAAGAATACGATATAATTGTGATGACTGAAACATGGCTAACTGAAAGTGATGCAGAACTGTTTGATGAGAGACATGTCGTGCTTAGACAATATAGAAGCAAAGGGAGAAGAGCGGGAGGAGTTGTGATAGATTTCAGGAAAAGTTTGAATATGCAGTATGTGACTGTATCCATGGAGGATACTAATATAGACTGCCTATTGGTAACAATGAGGACTAAAAACAAATCATTTTATTTGTGTTTTATTTATATCCACCCTAATGTAAATGTTGGCGGATATGTAATTTTTTTCAGCAATCTTGAGACTATTTTAGATTATAATAAACATATAGTGATTTTAGGAGATTTTAACTTGCCACTATTTCCTCTAGAAGGCTGTGATAAGAGTGTGTTATTGAATAGTTTTTTAAATCTTTATAATCTTAGTCAATATAATAATGTTGTTAATAACATGGAGAGAAAACTAGATCTCGTACTTTCTAATATGTCTATATTAAATTTGCAAAAATGTGATACTCCTATCTTAAATTAGGATGGGCACCATCCTTTCTTAGATATGATAATGTCCATACCACGTGAGAATTCGAATTGTGGTACTCATACTGCCACTAGGGCTAATTATAAATATGATTATTCAAAGGGTGATTATCAACTATTGTATAGGCTTCTTAAAGATACTGATTTCTCAGACTTGTGGGTAACTGAGGATGTAAATGTTCGTTTGGATTCCTTTTACGATAGGATGTTTGTGTGTTTGTGTGTGAAACAAGCGATTCCCAAGAATATGGTGAAAGAGAATGAAAGTGATGTTCGTAAGTATCCTGTCTACTTTTCTCTGGGTCTTAAAAACCTTATAAAACTCAAAAATCGTCTCCACAATAAAGTTAAAAATAGTGAAGCCAGCTCTGAAACTGAAAAAATATATTAAATATTAATAAGTAAATTTAGGAAACAAACATCATATGAATTTCAGTTATATCATAAAACGACTGAAAATAGGTTGAATACTGATCCTAACAGTTTTTGGGACTTTGTGAGGACCAATCGAGCGAAGTCTGGTGTGCCTTCTGAGGTTTTAATGAGGGCCGTGCTGTCAGTGTCGCCCAGGAGGTGGTGGATCTTTTTGCACGTGATTTCACCTCTGTGTTTCAAAAGTCCAGGGTTGCTAATTCTGATGATTTTCGTGATTTTCAGGGAAGTTTTGTACTCCCATTAATTACAGAAGAGCACGTTATGGCAGACATTAAAAAACCAAAACCAAAGAGGACTACAGGTAGGACAATATACTATCGTATATTTACAAGGGGTTTTCACATGTTCTGTGTGCTCCGTTGGTTAGAATTTTTAATCTTAGTATAAAAAACAATATTTTTCCTGATAGATTAAAAGATGCAATTATAACTCCTGTTTTTGAGTCAGGAAATATCAACTTGGTTGAAAATTATCGACCAATTAGTGTACTCAACTCGCTTGAAAATTTTTTTTAGAATATACTTCAGGACAAAATTTTGGAGGCTTTTTTTGAACAAATTTGCTGAGCAACAGCATGGTTCCTTGCCGGACATGTCAACTGTTACCAACGTGTGTAGCCTGACAGAGGCTGCGGCCAGTGCTGTGGATGGAGGGGAGCAATTAGATGTCATATTTACAGACTGTGCTAACGCCTTTGATAAGGTCAATCATGGCTTACTTGTTATGAAACTGGGGGACTTGTTCCTCTCTTTGAATGCCTCTAAATTGATGGATTCTTGTCTTACCTTGAGAGCTCAACAAGTTAAAATTGGTAACAGTTTATTAGGGAAATGTGTGGCTACTTCTGGAGTGCCCCAAGGTAGCAACCTTGGACCTCTACTGTTTGCCATCTTTATAAATGACCTGCCAAACTGTGTGAGGCATTCCGAAAGTATTTTGTTTGCAGATGATTTCAAGATCTTTAAACGTATATCAGAACCTAATGACTGCGACAATCTTCAAATTGACCTAAATTCTATTGTACAATGGTTTATTGACAATTATATGTTCCTAAATATCAGCAATTGTCAGGTAATGCTTTTGCGCGTAAGAGAAAGTATATTGAATATGAGTATTCAATCAGAAATTTTGTTTTAGTAAGTAAAAAAGAATGTCGAGGTCTTGGAGTTAGTCTGCAGACGAATCTAAATTTTACGCGGCACTATGAAAATATTGTAAATAAAGCTTATAAGCTTCTAAGTTGTGTAATTAGAATTACCAAATATTTTAAGAGTATTGAGTCAGTTATAAGGTTGTATAATACTTGGATAAGACCTCAGTTAGAGTATGCCTCTATTATCTGGGCACCGCAAACTAAAGCTCATGAAGACATGATTGAAAGAGTAGAAAAAAGATTTTTGAGATATTTGTACTTTAGAAAATACAGTGTCTACCCATTCAGGGTCAGCTATTGCAGAATGTTGTTGGAGTTTGGCAAGGTAAGGTTAAGTGTGAGACGAAAACTGAGTAGTCTAGTATTCATTTTTAATATAATTAACAACATAAAATATAAAAGAATTTCGTTAATTAATAAAATTGGCTTTCTGGTTCAAAATATTAACTAAAGTATAAGAAATCAACAATTGTTTTTTTGTTCGCCCTTATATAATTGATTCACCTATAAATAGAATGTTACATGAGTGTAATGGGATACTACAAAAATGTATAAATTAATGAACACTAGTGTCAAAAGTATTAAATGTGTGGTATTGAGTGACAATTTCGATGTCTCGGATATTGTCTAATGGGTTCATTTTTGTTGTTGAGTCTGTCTCTCTCTTTTTAGTGAATTTTCATTAAGAAAAGTCACTAATAGAGAGGTATCGATGGTAAGACTTTTGGAAAAAAATTTCAAGTGAGCGCTAATTTGGGCCTTTAGAACCCATATCCAAGGTCGGTTTTGATTTTTATATGTTTATATATATGACCGATTTGGACCAAATTTGGTAATTACCTTGACTGTGTTAATGGCTTGGATGAGTTTGTAGATGGGCACTGTGCGTCTAATTTTTCTTTGAATTTTGAAAACACAGTATTTTTATGAAATATTGGAGTGATTCAAATGAAAACTTGCACATATATAGGAGACGTGATAATATACCTGTTAACCAAAATTTAAATTAACTGGCCCACGAGAAAGGGAGTTATTCAAAAAAAAAGATGTTAAAGTAATAAACAGTCTAAGATATCACTTCGAATTACATGAGGCATTTCACAGGGTGAACGTTTTCAAGCATGGTTTGACTGTGAATGTGCTATTCTAAGTAGATAATTCAAAATCGACCAAGTCACCTGGCAATTAAATATAAATGAGCTGGGTTGCCAGATATAATAAAATTTCATTTGAATCTTAAAATGTAAAACATGGTCATAACACATTTTTGTACTGCCTATTGATGACAAATAAAAGTTCACAATAAATTAATCCATCCATTAAATGTCGTTTAATATTCATAAATGTTGAGTGACCAATTCCTCGTCTTATTTTAAAAAAATAATTACAATCTAATTTGTACAATATGACATCGTTGCATGCGATGACAACAGAGTGCGAGCTGCGTCGAGAGTCGAGACACTCGAGACCTAACGTTAACGTTAATAATTATCAACATGGACGTCTTATTTATATTCTTATTAAAACAGAAATCTTATTTTACATTTTTATTATTATTTAAATAGATAATGTGGGACGCTAAAATAATTGTATGTTATAAATGGTAAGTAAAATATTACTTAAATAACTTTCGTGTAAACCAAAGTATTTGTTTTTGTTATTTGCTTATAGGTTATGTTATAAACTTAAGTTGAAACTGTATATTGTATAGTGATAATCTTCTTATCTTTAAGTTAGTGCTGTTTTGGAAAAACGCAATGTACCCGTTTTATAAAAGTCTAGACGCAGCAAGTACGTTATGGTAGTGAATTTTCATAAAAATTGTCCACTATTAGTAAGATATATTATTAAAACTAATTCTTTAAATTTAAATGGACCTTGGAGATCGGTTTTAGAGTCCCAGTTAGCGATTATTTGAAAAAAATATATATTTTATATGGAGCTACTAAATTAAAATTTGGTCTTAGATATAATATGTAAGTACTGCAAGTGACTTTAAAAAAAATTGTTTTACAAATTTCATTAAAGTTACAAACGTTTTGCAGAAAAAATAAATGATTTACAAAGGCAATGTACCGATTGAATTATAGAAATATGTAAATGCTGCAAGTGTCTTAAAAAATTATATTACAAATTTCATTAAAACCGCAAACGTTTTTCAGAAAAAAATAATTATTTACAAAGTTACCTGTCGAATTATAAACATGGCAGGTATTTTTCCTTATTAATTGCTTGGATGGTTTTGTTTTAGTCAACCCATTGCAAACAATAAACAACAAAAAAGGTTTTCTATGTTATGGTAGAAAACTTTCGTCAAAATATTTCAAATCCGATAGCTCAGTAAATTTCCCATTAAGCCAGAATCGTCAAGCTTGAACCTTAGTAACGCCTATGTAAACGCACGTGGGTAATAAATTAAAGAAAAATAACATATTGAGCTTTGTTTTGTTTTAAAAAACCTTTTTTGTTTTGTTTATTGTTTGCAAAAACTCGATGGGTTGACTGAAACAAAACCATCCAAACTATTAATACGGAAAAATACCTGGAATATTTATAATTTGACAAGTACATTCCCTTTGTAAATAATTTAATTTTTTCTGAAAAACTTTTGTGAGTGTAATGAAATTTGTAACACCATTTTTTTATAGACACTTGCAGTATTTACATATTATATCTAAGACCAAATTTGAATTTAGTAGCTCCATATAAAACATAATTTTTTCAAATAATCACTAACTAGGACTGTAAAACTGAGCTCAAAAGTCCATTTATATTTAAAGAATTAGTTTTAATAGTGTATCTTACTAACAGTGTATTTTTATAATTCAACAGGTACATTCCCTTTGTAAATCATTTATTTTTTCTGAAAAACATTTGTAACTTTAATGAAATTTGTAAGACAAATTTTTTTAAAGGCACTTGCAGTACTTACCTATTATATCTAAGACCAAATTTTAATTTAGTAGCTCCATATAAAATATAATTTTTTCCAAATAATCGCTAACTGGGACTGTAAAACCGATCTCCAAGGTTCATTTAAATTTAAAGAATTAGTTTTAATAATATATCTTACTAATAGTGTACAATTCTTATGAAAATTCACTACCATAACGTACTTGCTGCGTCTAGAGTTTTTTAATTTATGTGTAGGCTTAGCCAGTAACTCCTACCTATAATTACTATCACCGGTGTTTGTAGGAGTATAAATAAATAAATAAAATCGGGTAAAAATCGTTCGGGTGCAGTAAAATGCGAAACCAGAATAAGCAAGGCTGACAGTTTCTCACTTCAACGGGCCTAGTTTCTACCCACTCTATTATAACAGCTCCCTTCACTGCATTCAATTGCTTTTCCAGTTGCTATTTAAAATTAATTTCGGCTATACAAAGTTAAAGAAGCACGAAATAGCGTCCATACATATTGCATCATTCAGACTGGCAGTAAATATACTACTGGCATTACTCTTTATATCATGGAGGTACACAACGTGATATGGAAGTGCTTCTAGCAACTATCTGTTAGATTGTTACAGTGACTTGATGGATTCCTGAGTAAAACCGTTTTCCCGGAAGGCATACACTGTTATTACAGATCCCTTTCATATGTTTCCGCTTGATGGAACGTTGAAATTTCAATTTATTTCAACATTATTTGTTCTACTTGGTGTGTATGTGTGTATGCATGCCTGCTTTCATAAACCCACGATAGGGGTATAAATGGCTGTACTTATTATGCTTATGGAAAAATATATCCAAGGCTGTGTTTACTTACAGCTTTAGATACACAATTACCGTTTGTTTTTTAGGTAAGAATGGTGAAACAATTAAATGGTATATAGAGGTCTGTTGCAATTATGTTTTGAATACATATATGTTTTCTTAATTAGAAAGCGTTAATTATTAGGAATAATTTTAGTTTCAGAAAGATAAATATAAGCGTATGGTAATTCATTACTTCTACATTCGCTATCCTGGACTCGATTCAGAAGAGAGCTATACGTCTCATCGGTGACCCAACCACCTTTTTGTGATTGAAAGTCTTTTAATTTTGACGAAAGGAGGAATTTTAAAATTCTGGAGGTAGCAAGTGCGTTATGGTAGTGAATTTCCCTAAAGATTTTTTAATGGAAAATCTGTTTTGGTTTTAAAATAAGGACATCAAATTTGGTTAGCAGTATACCCTATATAGCAGTAACAATGTGCCATATTTCAGTAAAATAAATTTGTTGCCACAAAATGTACAAATATTTTTCATCGAGTCCCCTACAAGGGACTCCACTGTTTTCAGCGCATGTGCGCTTCAGATGGGTTCCTAAGCTCGTAACTTTGTCTGAATGATCAGTGTTTGTGGTTCATTTAACTGACGTGAAATTATTGAAAACTGTCCCTGATTGTTCTTTCGGCCATGGATCCAGAACTTTACTCTCCTCGAAATGGCTAGTAAGTTTTTAGCAAATTTTCATCAAGAAAAATTCTCTAAGAGGTCGCGATGAAAAGCTTTTGAAAAAATTTGATCAGATGACCGCCAAATTGGGGCACTAGATCCCAAAACCAAGGTCCGTTAAGATTTTTATATGTATATGGTATATATATATATATATATATATATATATATATATATATATATATATATATATATATATATATATATATATATATATATCTGTGTGTGTGTGTGTATTTATGTATGTATGTACTTATCCGAGCGATAACTCAAAAAATACTAAAGTGATTTTAATCGAACTTGGCAAAAATCTTGCTTGGGCGAAAACCGAGGTAGAGTTCGTTAATCAGCTTTTATGCTCAAGTTTTTCCGGTGGAAAATCGGGGAAAACTTTTTGAAAACGCTATATTTTTGTAAATATCAGAGTAACTGGAGTGAGATTTTACATGTGGCTAGAAATTGTGCAAATAAACCTATGTTGTAAATTTTAAGTAATTTGATACAAAATATGTAGAGTTTCTTCAAAATTAAAAATAAAATCCCAAATACATGCACTGAAACGACTTAGTGGTTAAAGTCCAATACCGGACAGACAGAGTAGTTAACTGCCAGGCGTAGTTTGATTTTTACAACAGGTATAAACCATACATCAAGGGTAAAAAAACTAAATATATACCAGGCATAAAACGTACTACCCGAACCAACAACCGTGAATTCGCGGTCGCACTTATAGAAAATGACAGACGACATAAAATTAAAATTTTGCCAAGTAATTGTTATTTAACTGGGGGATTCAATTAATTATTAAAAGCCACCATATTTGTAGCTTTATGGACAGCCTCAAATACAGTTTTAGCGCATCATACATATATTTATGCTGTCGCATAATATAGTACGAATGTAAACAATATTAAGCCAAGTCTGTATAAAAATGATTCTAAAATAGTTTCTTTTATCTTTAAACTTAAACATAAGACGTCATATAACACCGAAACAGTCGTGGGATATGCTTCAATGGTAATTCTACTAATTGTTACGTATACTTTGAATATAATATCCCGGACATGAATCCGATCTAATGTATCACCTAAACAAAACCTTGGTTAACGTGTGCATATCTAGCGCAAGGGGTATCGCGCTTGGCTCCTAAGCAAGAGGTTACGCGATCGAATCCAGTTCGATAAATTTATGTTTTTTTATGTTTTATTTGGACGTTTGGAGAAAATAGTGCACAGATTTCATACATTTTGAACAAGATCTCACTTTTGATTAAAACGTCTATAAATTCGTCACCTTTGAGTCTGAAATTATAATTTTGTTATTGTTGATATTGGAGAAACCGGTTTGATTAGGTTGACTAAAACGTAATCATACTGGCGACTAATAAGGAAAAATAACTGCTACGTTTATAATTTGGCAGATACTTTACTTTTCTAAATATGATTTAAGTTTCCTTCTGGAAATCTTCTGTATAACTTTATTGAAATTTGCAATACAGGTTTCTTTTAAAGAGACTTATACTATCCGCAGATATAGCAAAACTTATTTCTTTAGCCACTTAGAACATTAAATTTTCAGCATTTTTCTCAAATGGAGTTAGAACGCAAGATTTTTTGATAATACAGAGATATCTATGGTAACACTATCGAAAGAATTCTTCAAATCTGCGCGTACTAGGACCTTTAAAATCGATCTTCAAGGTCTGTGTAAGTTTAAAGTATTAACTTTACTAATATGCCGTATAATAACACTGTACAATTCTGTAACTGGTGAATATCGAAAGTTTCAACGAAATGAAGAGAGCTTTCTTATTTGAACGAGACATTACAACAATAGAAGAAGGTTGCCAATAGAAAAACTTCTGGAAAACGTAGCACAACTGATGGAGAGCCAAAGCATGAACGAAATGGAGAGAGCTTTCTTATTTGAACGAGACTTACAAAAAATTGAGAAGACGGTTACCAAGAGAAAAACTCCTGGAAAACCCAGCGCAACTGATGAAGTGCGAAAGCTCCAACGAAATGAAAAGAGATTTCTTATTTGAACGATCCATACTTACAAAAAATAGAAAAAAGAGCTACCAGGGGGAATACTCCCGGAAACCGCGGCATAATTGATGAAGTGTGAAAACCTTAACAAAATAAAGGAGACACACTTACATGAAATAGAGAAGATCGTCACCAAGAGGAAGATTCCTGGAGAACGCGGCCAAACTGGTGAAGGGAAAAAGCTCCAGCGCAATGAAAAGAGCTACTGGAGACAGATAGTCATGTTTTCCGTGACAGGGTTACATCGCGTTTAGACTGTCATGGTCAAAGGTTTTTATAGATCCACAAAGCTGTAAAAAACATTTTCTTCATTTTTTAGAAGCTCATCATTTACTATTTTATCGGCAAGCTTTTATTTAACCAGGTTATCTTTAAAATATCTGGATCATCCGATTCAATTTATTATACCAAATGGCATTAGCGAATTGTAAGAAAGCATTCCAAAGTGTATCAAGATATAAATTCAACATGACTGTGAATAATGAATTGGTAAACGTGAATGGAGATTGCTGGTAATAACTGGATTTCGGAGATTTGTATTCTTACTTCAATTCCACTCCACTTTTAGTATTATTTGCCAGAATCTCGCCGATAAATCTTAAAGTATCGAGATGTGCCTTCTTATATTGTTTTCCCACAAGGATAAACCCTGAATTGTGTTCGCTGTCACAAACAGGCTGAGAAAATTTATGAAAATTGTTATAAATTTGTGTTTGATTCGTTGTATTTCTAAGAATGTTAAGAGATGTGAAAGACGAGTTATAAAATCGGGAGCTTCCGTATCTTTAATTGCCGTACATGATCCTACATATTACTTGCATCGTATGTCAGTCCTCCATGATTAAAAAACATATAGAGGTGGCCACTTGAAAACGAAACAGGTGCGTTTTAGTACACTTATGGTGATTTTCTTAAAAATCGCGCAAAGAAGTAAATTGTGCTTTTAAGATGGAAGACTTTTAGGTTCATTTTCAACGTCTCAACAACAACCCTGGAGCAGTGGTGCGATCCGCCCCTAAAATCAAGGAAGTCAGGAAGCAGAGCATTGTAGAGCTGGTGTAAATCTACTTTCAACGCTGCTTTATTTTTAGTAAACTTAGAAAAAAATCACTAATGAGGAGATCCCGGCTTTTCAAAAAAAATTCAAATGAGCGCGAACTCGGACTCTAGAACCCACATCCCAGGTCAGTTTCCATTTATATATATATATATATATATATATATATATATATATATATATATATATATATATAATAATAGATTTATTTTTCAAAATACAGTTCAATAACAATAACATACATAGATCTACTGAACATAATAAATCTTGGAGAGATCCACAAAAGTCAGAGACTTGTGCGTGGATACATCTAGACCAAGCAAAGTATACAAAACTAAGTAATGAACACAAGAACACACACACACACACCCACAGGCGCAAAAACCAAAAATACCCACCAGCACACTCACACAAACACATTCTCTCACACATTTTCACATGTACAATGTACACTCTCACAAATGTATATAATAATAAAATAAAAAGTGTGCATATTTAAAATGATTACTGTGCGGTACAACATCGCAAAAGATATCATACGACCTGCTCAACACCTATCTTTGTACTAAACCATGAATGATGTGTCTAGATTTCGAAACCCATGCTTTCACCATCCTCACATAAGAACGTAAAGTTGGTGCAGTTCTGATATTGACTGGAAGAGTATTATAAATTCTTGGTGCAATATAAGTATAACTACGCTGGCCCACAGTCTTAATTGCTCTGTTCGTTTGAGCGGCCGCTGCTGCGTTTAGCCTAGTTATGTACGAATGCTCTATTCTAGAGACGCGATCATACTTTCTTACGTACGTCAACACAGCCAATGAAAAAAGTTGCCTAATATCATTAGCTCCTGCTTCAGCGTACAACGATTCAGACGGGTAAGTGTAGCACTTATTATAAATTAGTTTCAGGAACCAACGTTGAATTATATCCAACCTTTTCAGGTGACAACTCAACGCAGCACCCCAAACAACAATCCCGTATGTAAGAAGGGGTTCAACCAATGCCGAATAGCACATTCTAAGGCACACCGTTGTCAGAAAGGTTTTTAGGTATTTAAACTTATACAAAATGGTCCTCAACTTTTTAACAACCACACCAACATGCTCATCCCAACGCAGATGTTGATCTATAATGATCCCCAAATACCTAACTTTTTGTGCCGCCTCAATTTGGATACATTGGTCATTACAAACTATTTGCAGTGTATTAAATGACGGCAGGTGTGACTTATATGAGGCAAATGCAACATACTTCGTCTTCTTTGTGTTAATAGTCAACCCATTGGCATCAAACCACCCCTTAATATTCACAAAATCATCTTCAATTTTGGTCTTTAGCCGCTGCCAAGAACAATCTTCATATAGAATTGCAGTATCATCTGCAAAACCAATGACTTTACCAGCTGTCTGCACATCAAATATATCATTGATATACAAACTAAATAACAACGGACCCAGGACTGTACCCTGAGGAACGCCAAATTCAACCACCTCAAAATCGCTGCAGCTGTCGACAATCCTTGTGCACTGCCTTCTAGACCGCAAATAATCCCCAATCAAAAGCAGCGGAACACCCCTAAAACCGATACCCTCCAATTTTTTGAGAAGAATCCTGTGATCAACAGCGTCGAAGGCCTTTTCGACGTCTAGAAAGATGCAAATACTTTGTCTTTGCTTATCCAGGGCAGAATAAATTCCTGTAGTTAGGGTATTTAACGCATTCTGTGTTGACAGACCCTCTCTGAAGCCAAACTGCGATTCTGATAAAATGTTATGCTTCTTTAAATAGCTTGTTATTTTCTGACAAATAATTTTTTCAAAAACCTTCGCCACATTCGATAATAAGGATATCGGCCTATAATTTGGCATTTCGTCCCTGTTTCCTCCTTTAAACAATGGTTTTATTACTGTCTTCTTTAGAATGTCTGGGAAGATACCAAGTTCTATGCATCTGTTGATTAGGATAGTCAGCGGGACTGCAATAACATGTACGAGTTCCTTCAAGTTCTCCACAGTGATCGAGTCCAACCCAGGAGCTTTTTTTACCTTCATACCCATTATGCAATCAATAACTTCGGACTCACATGTAGGTGTTATAAAAATGCTGTATGGCTTCATATCTACCTTAAGATTGGCCCCCGAAGACGGTATTTTTTGTGCCAGTGCTCTCCCAACGGATGAAAAATATTTATTGAATGCGTTGGCTATTTCCCCCGGGTTGGAGTTATTTAATGAGTTATCACCCCCTAGTTGAATGCTTTCTGCAGGATCCTTTCTCTCTTCCTTAGTTAGCCGATTTACCGTCTCCCAAAGCTTTTTAGGTGAATTGGGGTGGAGGCATATTTGTTTTTTGACAAAGTTTGCTTTTGCGCACTTGATTATTTCATTTAGCCTATTTCTATATCGCGCAAACTGCAGTCTCTTATCCTCATCACCAGGGCTCTGTATCATTGTTCGGTATAATCGATTTTTTGTGTTTATCGACTTAATTATACCCTCCGTTATCCATGATTTCCTGGGTCTATTCTTGTTCTTTATTTTAACCCTAACTGTACACCTTCCCAACACTGATTTAAGATACTCCACAAAGTTTTCCGCAGCAATGTTCAAACTTTCAGAGCCACAAATATTATTCCAATCTGTACGCTCTAGTTCCCTGCGTGCCCTATCATAATTTATGTAACATTTTACCCCTAATTTATTGATTTTAATTTCTTTCTCAGAGTTCACTGGGAGATCCAATAGTACAGAAAAATGGTCAGTGATAGAAGTGTGGTAAACCGCGCCCATAAAATCGCACTGCAACTTGGAACTCACAAAGAGGTGGTCAATGCAAGAGGCAGTGTTGTTCTGTACTCTCGTGTGTGTGTCCACGGCATTAACAAACCCGTGCTCAGCAAGTATATTAAGGTATTCCTGACTGCTGGACTCGTTTTCAGAGAGGATATCAATATTTAAGTCTCCAACCATGATGTGATGGTCTTTACTAACCCTTCGACTTTCAGCTAGATAAATCTCTAAACCTTGATTAAAGGAGGCTAAACACATGGCTGGCGATCTATAGATAGCAGTAATAGTAACGTGTTCACTACCCATTTGAAGTGATATTTCAACAGCTCGACACTCTGCTAAAGAAATTATATTATGCGAATATTTAATTGTACTTTTTATGTATACCAAGACACCATCACACCTATTGTACACCCCTCCGCTATATAGAATGTCATATCCCTCCATCTTGAAGATGCTTGCACAATCGACCTGCCAAGTCTCAGTCAGAACGATCACATCAAAACCAACAGACATTTGAGACAACACTACCTGCAATTCCTCAACATTTTTACAAATGCTTCTTATGTTATTATGAAACAATTTTAAGCTGTTTGCTCTAAAGAAATTTTTGCATTGAACATGGTCGTACAACAGCCTAGTATTGCAAACCGGAAGCTGAAAATCGCGAATATACTGGTCCATTGCTAAATAAATATACACACGTACATATGAAAACTGTAAATCCCAAAAACAAGCGAATTAAACGTAGATTAAAAACTCTGCAAAGATAAAATATAAACGAAAAACTCAAAGGTGTACATAAACATATACAAACATATACACACATACATGTACTTACACATATACAAAATATGTATGATTTTAGCACAATTCAGTCTATTTATTTCTAGCCTTATTTCTCAGGTTGCGATCCTCACCACTGCTCGCTGGGATCCTCTTTTGCCTGGCCAATTTTTCTGCGTCTATCCTAGGCTGCGTGTCGTATTTGACCCCCCTGTTGACAGGGGTCACAGATGTTCCCACCTTTTGTTGACCTGCATCCGTCTTCTTGGACCATATAATGGCTTCTACTTGACTTTCTTCTATACTTCTATCTTCTACTGTTAATCCCAAGTCTTCAAGTAGGGTTGGTCTAATCGGTGTATTCGGTTCACTACTTGCTCTTATCGCAATTTCATCCTCACCTATTGTTACGGAGTCTAGGTCAATTTCACAATCTCCACCTTCAAGTTGTTTGGCCGTGTAGGCGCAGCCTCCAATCCAGAGCTTGTTTCCCCTTATATAGGCCTGTTGATTTTTATTACGGGCCTCTTTTAGGCTATTGTAAAGAATTTTGCGCTCTCTCTGGTCTTCCGGACACAAATCATGTGCTATGCCAATGCCTGTCCCTTTCAATTTTTTTAAGCTTGAAAAAATTTCCTGTTTTTTTATATACGAGATCAATTCCACCACAATTATGTCCCTATTTTTGAGCCTGTAAATGTTACCTATGTGTCCCTCTTTTACCTCTATTTCCAACAGTTGTTGCAATTTTTCAGTAACAGTTGTAACCAAAGGTTGATTTTCTGACACATTAAGCCCAAAAATAACAAAGTTATTTTTACGTAGTTTTCTCTCAAGTGAAGTTACTCGATTTCTTAATTCAGTGTAGGAAGTATTCTGTTTATCTACAACACTCTTTAATGTAGCAATTTCACTCCTCAGTTCATTGGTTTTAGCATTGATTAAAGCAGATAGTTTTCGATACAGTTCTTCATTTGATAAGCTTTTTTCTGTTGATGATAATTGACTTGGGTTCATTTCTCATATAATTTATAATTTTTATTATCCGTAGGATTTTTCTTTAATGTTCTTTTTCTATTTTATAGAGAACAATTTATGTATAGAAGCTATCAGATCACACTCACCCTAATCAATCGTGTCTGTAAGGTTTATATCTGTTATTTTCTGTTGTGCGGAAACCACAGTAATTTCGACTTTTTGATGGACACGAATCAACACACGTCTACTTTCAATATATATATATATATATATATATATATATATATATATATATATATATATATATATATATATATATAGGGTTACAACAAATTAATTGCTCATTATTGGCATCTCAGTAACGGTAAGAGATAGAGAGTTGGTTGAATTAACAAAAAGTTGCATAAACTTTAGCTAATCCAATATCTCAAAACAAGTTTTGAATATGTTGCTTCGTTCCTGAAATATCCTGAAAAAAACTGAAAAACTAAATTTTCAAAATGTTACAATAAATCCCTTATTGTCAGAAATGGGCTCCTAATTTTGGCTATGTGAGCATAATTTGATATGAGCAATTAACTGATGGCATCAGAATTGACGTATCTGCTTTAATTTTTGCGCAGCGATAGTCAACTTTTTTTTCTCCCATGGTCGCCACATTGGAGTTTTAATTTTCCAGATGGAAAAAAAATCACCTTTCTAATGGTACACACTTCATATTTTTTCTTTATAAACGTTGTACAAATAAATAAAAAACTAATTCTGGTCGCAAATATCAAGTAGGTGTGTGTCATTTTATGATCAACATTCGTTATTTGTCAAAATATCAGCACAGAAGATTTTAATTAACAGAATAAAATCATATTAACCATAGATACTAACGAAACTTACAACTAGTGAATAAACAAATTAACAATACATA
The DNA here is from genome assembly GCA_964006375.1 of Tillus elongatus. Lineage (NCBI taxonomy): Eukaryota > Metazoa > Arthropoda > Insecta > Coleoptera > Cleridae > Tillus > Tillus elongatus. The sequence goes on from OZ023268.1 coordinate 112,765,500, forward strand.
ACAAATACTTCCTACTAAATAATAAATGTGTGTAATGTTAATGAAGATGTTCAAAATGTCTTCCATTGTTATTCATGCATTGACTAACCCTTTCGCGCAAACCTTGTGTTGCTGATCTTATCATAGCAGGAGATATGGAACAGATTTTATCTATCATAATATTCTTTAACTCTTCTTCAGTGTCAAAATGCTCAAGGTAAACAGCATTTTTGACTCCTCATTGTAAGAAACACGCTTTATCCACAAAGTACCAGTTTCACCCATCACCCTTGCTATTATGGCGAAGATATGCCGACTTGGCTGTACACGTTCTGGATATTTTTCTTGGTATAACTGGGAAGCATGGGTCGCATTTTTAAAATTTTGAAAGTATGCTTCATACATATCTCTTCTCTCTTCTACGGTAAAGCGAACCATTTTGGAAATACAATTTTAGAACAAATTTAACACAAGTCTTGAAATAAAATGTTTTTAATTTATAAGTCAAGTAGAAGTTTTCAAAATGCCAGTTCAAATAAATTGTGACAACAAATTACAAAACAATGACACATACCTACTTGATATTTGCGACCATAATTAGTTTTTTTACTTATTTGTACAATGTTTATGAAGAAAAATATAAAGTGTGTTATATCATTCCAAAGGTGAATTTTTTAGGCATCTGAGAAATTAAAAATCCAATATGGCGGCTATAAGAGAAAAAAAGGAGACTATCGCTGTGCAAAAATTAGAGCAGATACCTCAATTCTGATGCCGTCAGTTGATGACTCACATAGCAAAAATTAGTAGCCTATTTTTGATAATAAGGGATTTATTGTAAAATTTTGAAAATTGAGTTTTTCAGTTTTTTCAGGATATTTCAGGAACGAATCAACATATTCAAAACTTGTTTTCAGATATTGGATCAGCTAAAAGTTACATCACTTTTTGTTAATTTAACCAACTCTTACCGTTACTGAGATGCCAATAATGAGCAATTAATTAGTTGTAACCCTATATATATATATATATATATATATATATATATATATATATATATATATATATATATATATATATATATATATATATATATATATATATATATATAGTTTTTTGTCATGTTTCTCTTTTCTTCATTTGTAAAACTCATGATTTTTTTAATAAATGCCACAGACACAATGTACACATGTCAATATTTAGATCGTTCAGATATTGGATCAGCTAAAAGTTACATCACTTTTTGTTAATTTAACCAACTCTTACCGTATCTCTTACCGTTACTGAGATGCCAATAATGAGCAATTAATTAGTTGTAACCCTGTATATATATATATATATATATATATATATATATATATATATATATATATATATATATATATATATATATATATTTATAGATAGTTTTTTGTCATGTTTCTCTTTTCTTCATTTGTAAAACTCATGATTTTTTTAAATAAATGCCACAGACACAATGAACACAATGTCAATATTTAGATCGTTGAACAAATTAATGGCGTCCCTTACAAAGCACTCTTCGCAGCAACGATTTTCTCCCAATTTTGATAGTAGGTAAGATGTGATCGTATCGTCTCAAATATCATTGTAATCAGAAAAAATACTTTTAAAAAATTCACAAATCCAATATGGCGCCCATAAGAAAAATCAAAGTTAAGTATTGTAACTTTTGTATCAGGAACACAATGTGATGACACATTTAGATGGCCCATAAAAATGTGCCATACTTAAAAAAGTCTAGTTAAAAAACTAAAAATGTCACCCCGAATTTAACCACCAGAGTGCCTCAAATACCCACGCATTACGGTGTAGCGAATGAGGTCTGCATGCAGCATCTCTCAGTCCCGTATCAAAAAAAAATGTTTTCTCGCTGCAATGAGTATATCGTACTAACGAGCTCTAATTGGAGCGAAATCGTTCTAAGGGTCTAATTGTGGTGAGAATACATCTAGCCCTACATATTTTGTCCCTATATTAGAGAAAAAATGGACCAGGGCTGACAATTTACAAAATTGTTGGTTGGTAGTCTCTATTTTATAACATTTTGTGTTATCTTGATCTGTTGTGACAACATACTACTTGGTTCAGCAACGAGATGGCGACTTCTGTCTTACATCTCACCTTGTGCAGTTTACTTTCCTATTTTAATAACGTCCAACTGATCATAGTAAGTAAGATATTTAAGTTCATAATATTTTGGTAGGTATGTGTTCGTACACATACAAAATAGTATGTTTATAATTTTAACAATCAATCTCTAAACAAAAAACTCATACATCTTATATTTAATTTTAAAGTAATAGTAAGTTGTTCTAGCGCAGTAAGTAATCTAATAATATAAGTATAATAATACTTGGTAAGTAGACTTGGAGAACGCAAAACACTACAACACATTTAAAAAAACTGAATATCGTTTCACTAATCAAGTTAGCGATGAATAATTCATCTTTTGATGAGACTAACTTGGTTAGTGAAACGATCGTCAGGTTTTTTAAATGTGTTGTTGTGATTTGGGTACTTCAAGTGTACTTACCAGCTGATCACAGGTTACAATACTCACTTAGTGAATACTTGGTCAATTTGCAGACGAGCTCACGGAGGGCTTTTAGAATTTTTTTCAAAAACATGCTTAGAACCCCCCTTAGATGCATAAACCACAAGAATAATTTCTTGCAAACAACCCCCAACAAAATTACGCGACCAGGGCCCCATGCCAGCAGTCTCCATAACATTTGTAGTTTCCACAGTTGTCTCTAACATCTGCAACCGACTGCAGCCTGGCACTAGTTTAGTGAATCTTTAACCAGGAAGGCTCGTAGACACCTCTTAGCCCCGCAGAACATCCGGGCGACGTCACAGTAACCAGATAAGTGGCACATGTAACTGCATCTTTATTAAACTGTCTTTTACTATTTGTGCCAAGTGAAATTTGGTAAATACAGGTTAACATGAGTAAGGTCTTTGCAACCATATAGATATTGACTACAAATCAACCTGTAATAGTTTTAAACTGATAGAGTTTCATGTAGATAATGTACACTTGCTAACGATCGTTTTTAAGTACACTTTTTTATGCTGTTAGTTAGCTGAACATTATGCAATTAGTGCATTGAAATTATTTACCTTAATTTTCATTATAGTAGAAGATAGACTGAGTTATATACATCCAGTGATTGCTTATCATATATCTTGGTGATTATCTAAATCTTCTTTATAATTGATTTTTATGATGTATTAAATTCAGGAATACAGCATAACCTCTTTTTTTTCATTTTTATCTAATGTGTTGTCGTTTGACACCAGGCATAACGGTAACGACGTAAGCAATAGAAATAGTAGGACTGGCTAGACCGCAGTTGGTTAGTTATCACTAGCAACCATAGAATTGGTTGCTTTGTCTATTACGAAACTGTTTTCGTATTTGGGATTTGTTAATTCAGTTCATATATATATATATATATATATATATATATATATATATATATATATATATATATATATATATATATATATATTTGAACCCAAGTGTTAATAATTACTTGTCACGAACGACGTGGCAAGGGCCTGAAAATTTCTAAAATTAGCATATCAGTCAAGTTTTTTAATCGATTTGAGTAAACAAAACAGTGTCACAAAGTATTTTTAACAATTTTGTCTTAGAATCTAGGCATATCAAAAGGGAACAGGAGATACAGACCACGTCAGGAGAAATTTATTTTCTAGGTAGGGATATATTATGAATTTCTTAATATTAAACTTGGCGTAACATAAAGGCCGTTATGTTCGGAAGACGTTTCATTAATATTACCCTCACAAACCCAGAAGTTTGCCAAACATGAACTCTTTGCATACATAGCAACACCGTGTTCGGGAACAAAGTAAGTAATGTCAAATGCGCCAAATAGAACCGTTTTAATATTTCAGATCTTCAGCCAAGAGTGGAGGTCCTTTGTTTGTACTGTCAATTGTTATTTTATATTCACGGATGTGCCATCTGCAGTTCTTTTCTATTACCTGGGCGTGAGAAAGATGAAGGTTTCGAACGTGGAATGTAATTGTGTCTCCCGCGCGATGTTCATTTGTCGCGGAGCGCGGCTTTCTATGCTGTGTCGACCCGTATTCCCTGCAATCTCCTTGGATATGTCCGTCACGTCCCCTTTTACCCGACGTGGGGTTTGTAGATTACCCAACTTACACAAGAGAATTCCGGTAATTCACGGCATTTTCTGTTTTTGATTGTTATCATTATTTTTATTGTAATATCATCAATTAGACGGTTGCAGGACTGACGTTGATTACATTCATATGTTTCCCTTGAGGGTACCTACGGATGATATAATTGAGGTTAGACCCGTTTGATATTTATGTCCGACATAAAAAACCAGAAATGAAAGATTAAAAGGTTTCTGTGATTTATAATAAGTGTTTTTGTTTCATTCTGAATTTAGATTTTCACATATGTGAATTTAAACACTTGTATATGTAAAGTAAAAAATAACAGAAATAATTAATTTAGTAAAAGCAAATCTACCGTTTTTGCTAAAGACAGAAACTCATTTTTTACTTACACAGGACATAACTATTGAAAAAAAAAACAAATTTCAATTATGTCAATCACTGTTGGCTCTCACCATCTATTGGGAAAATCAAGTGAAAATGTTAAAGATTCCGGATGCAGAAAATACGTGCCGGATTTTCATAAGAATGGGTTTCCACAAAAAAATATTAGCAGATAGTAAACTATAAAGAAAGATGAAGAGAGAATGTCAGAGAAATAAAAAGTAACAGAACAGAAGGCGGTGGTGACAGTGTGGAGGGTGAGTGTGTAAGTAAAAGTGAGAGTGATAGAAGAGAGTCGTTAGATGTGAATCTGGTGGTAAACTTCTCATCTGTGACATCATCACTTTTGTCCACCTAATAACTGAACACTCTGTGATTCAATGCAGCAATTCTAAACTCTGAAAATTAACGTGATTCTACCTTCTACTTTCCTAAAAATACGTGCCGTTACTTATCTCAGACATCGACAGCTATATATACGACGAAAAATTCACGAGATTCGTCTTCTATTGCATTAAAGTTAAATTGTAGTATCTAGTGTGCACAACGTGGATGGATAAAACTCTCTCTGGGCTGCAACTAAATTAATCTCTTGAATTTACCGGTCACCTTCTGACAACAACTTTGTCCAGCTCTTTGACGACCTTTCTAAAAAAACAGACTATCTGATTTCTGAATATCCTTCCTCCGAGGTTACTATTCTTGGTGAATTCAATGTCCATAATAAGCAATGGCTAGGATCTTCAAAAACCGATCCACAAGGGAGAGCAGCGGAGGCCTTTGCAATCAGCAATTCTTTATCCAATATGGTTCAGCAACCTACTTACTTTCCTCGTATCCCAACACACAGCTCAAATCCCTTGGATCTCCTTCTTACTACAAAACCTGAATTCTATAACATATCAGTCACCGCCCCCCTTGGTCGCTCAGACCACGACATGGTCACTGCTTCCTGCGCAATGCAACCCGAGGACACACAGTCATCACACCCACGTATCGTTTGGCACTACAACTCCGCAAACTGGGACGAAATGCTGGATTACTTTTCCTCATTTCTATGGGCGTCTGTCTGCTTCTCTCATCCTGACCCCTCTGATATCTCACAAAACGTCACCGAAATTATCCAAGCTGGCATGGAATTATTTATTCCACGTACACAGAAAACCACTTCAGCCACTCAAAAGCCCTGGTTCTCTAAATCCTGTGACAAGGCCAGACTTGAAAAGATCAAAGCTCTCAAAACGCTTCTACACAATCCCAGTCAAGAAAATCGTCAAGCAATTAACGACGCAAGAAATCGCTATGCCCGCATTCTTTCTGAGGCCAAAAACTCGTTTAATAACAACATCAAAAACAAAGTCCTCTCAAGCTCCAACGGCAGCAAACCCTTCTGGACTCTTGCTAAATCTATTGGGAATAATTTCTGCAAAAGCACGTTCTCACCTATTGTCTCAGGGGATGAAATTGTTTCTACCGCCCTGGGCAAGGCTGAACTTTTTGCTTCGCTGTTCGCTGGCAATTCTACTCTCAACCCACCTCTAAATGTTCAACCACCAACAGTCCCCAATGTCGCACATAAAATGACGGATATCATTTTCAAAACTAAAAAGGTACGAAAGATGCTCTCTTCTTTTAATACCAGGAAAGCCTCTGGCCTTGACGAGATCCCAGCAATTGTTCTCAAAAAATGCGCACCAGAACTTAATAAATAAATAAAAAAAACAACGAGCAGAATACTGCCCTAGGATTAATATTGTTGCTCCATTCAGGTATGAAGTACTCTAATTTCACGATACAAAATCTTTGTCACCTAAAATGTATTTTCTCCTAGTTTTTAGCGTCTTAAAAGTGCTATAATCAGCCTGGTTTTTTTTATGTGTAATTGCCTATTCTTACTAAACATATTTTGTAATGTTGTAGATGCTTTCTAAATTTCACGCGACTTTTAAAGAATTCTTTGATGTAACTGAAATCATTTAGCTGCAAATTAAGCGATATTTACTAAAATATTGCTTTGTTGCCTTCCTTATACGTTTATCTTTCTACTATATACTATATTTTTAGGCTAAATATAAATGACAGATAATCGAGCAACATAATAGTGTATTTTAAACATTTTATTTATTAGCCGCAGCCAAGCAGTTTTGACTATACATACACGCAAACGTTTTATTGATAAAATATAGAACACAGTTAATTATTGTACTATATAATTATAAAAAATCTGGACTCAGCAAGTGCATTATGGTAGCAAATTTTCATAAAAAAGGACATTTTTCTTAAATAAATGTCTATAACTTTATTTCTTATAAGATAGAGATTTGAATTTTGGTATGCTGTCTATTTTTATAAGGTGTACTACTATGTACCAAATTTGGTTACCATAGCATTGTCATTTTCGAAGATACGATTTTTTTCCGAAATAAAACCTTAAATTTACCCGGAGAATCTATTCGGGTTTTCTTGGCTAACAAAATTTTTTAAGCCACTCACAAAAGGAAGGCATCTGCCAAATTTTATCAAAATCGGTGTCATACTGTTATACTTATATATATATATATATATATATATATATATATATATATATATATATATATATATATATATATATATATAAGGTGAAGGGTTAAGGGCAAAGCCGCAAGGAGACAACCGCATACACGTGTTTCAAGCTTATTAGCCATCATCAGTACGGTATAGAAGGTTAGAAGGTGAAGATGGGAACACTCTGGATGAAGATGCAAAAATACACGGAGTCACAAGAGGCAACCAGTGCACATTTGCAGCAACATTTTTGCCTGTTGTGACTCCGTGTATTTTTGCATCTTCATCCAGAGCGTTTCCATCTTCACCTGGCTATCCCGTACTGATGATGGCTAATAAGCTTGAAACAAGTGTATGCGGTTGACTCCTTGCGGCTTTGCCCTTAACCCATCTCCTTGGATAGTACATAAATGCCGTGTTATAAATTCTTTTATAGTTAGTATATATATATATATATATATATATATATATATATATATATATATATATATATATATATATATATATATATATATATATATATATATATATTGTGTGAAACACACTTATGGAATAAAATTTATTATTCAGCAAAAGATATTTTTGTGGAAAACGCTGAGACATGTGAAGTTTAATTTGTCGAACATTATCTTATAATCATAGTTTTTATCGCAATTCGATGAATCACATTTTTCTGAATACGGGGATACCCCATATGTATGGTTTAATATTACAGTTTTCAATACAGGGTGGAAATTTAATACCGAAATATTAAAACTAAACAGTTTTCCCTGAAATTCACATTTTTTTTAATTATTATTACCTTTATTGCTAAGACTAGATGCATTCTCGCAACAATTAGAACCGTAGACCGGTTTCGCTCTCATTAGAGCTCTTCAGTACGGCATACTAATTGTAGAAAAAATGCACCAAAAATAACACGGCTATCGTATAGCCAGTGTTAAAACACTAAGTGAGTGGTGAACGTGTCGCCACCTAGTTCGGAACCAAGTACTATGTTGTCACGCCCGCTCCAAATAACACAGAGTGTTAAAAATAGAGACGGTATACAACTAACTAACAATTTAAAAGGGCTAACAATTTTTTAAATTGTTAGTTAGTTGTATACCGTCTCTATTTTTAACACTCTGTGTTATTTGGAGCGGGCGTGACAACATAGTACTTGGTTCCGAACTAGGTGGCGACACGTTCACCACTCACTTAGACCTTTATTGCTTAAAATTATACAACATGTTTATTCAATAAGTCTAAGACTTGTGGTGAATATTAACATAATTTTATACATAGTTGCATCTAAAACTGCTTGACAACACTCCGAATTCAACAACCTTCAAATTTTGACATTCCTAAAAATTTATTTCCTCTTCCATTTCGTTCTTCTAATGTTTCACCTGATACCTCCATTTACAATTAATACTAATCACTCCATAATACATTTCCAACTGCCAACCTTTCTCAACTACCCATATTTTTGCCGAAATTGTAAATTTTGTACGAGACCAAAAATGACATTTTAATATGTTCTATAACATTTGTGATGAAACAATAAACTGAATAAAAACGTCCCTTTGTTATAATAAATGTTCAAAATGTTCTCCATTCACTTGCACACAACAAAATAATCTGCTCTGGAAATCTACACTGACTCTTATCTTAAATTTCTTATCTTGCCTTTTATCTAAAAGGTACTTGGTATCATTAATCGTTTCTTTTTAACTACCAATTTTTGCAGTGTGGAAGGTGAAATTTAACAGTTCTGTTTTATTTTGTGGTGTTTGGTGTTGAATGCGTTGTCTTCTAATAACTTATTCGTAATTTTGTTCCGATAATTTCAATTAGTTTTTGGTATAATAATGCGATACTTAACTGAAACTCTGCGAACAGAAATATTAATGATGATTGGGAATGGTAATATGTGTAGAACACAGGCACAAGTTGTTAACCTATTTAATGAAAAACATCCATATTTGCCCCCACTAACCCAGGGAACTGTGTCTAAGACACATTCACAGTTTCGTGGTTATGGACACGTTAAACCACTAGGAGACCCAAGTTTGTTGAAGAAGATGTAAAACAATATTTTATTGGCTTTTCAAGAAGAACCAACAACTTCTACCCGTCAAGTGGCAATGATGTTAGCCAATCTACAGTTTTAATGTGTCTCAAAAACGAAAAAAATGCATTTCTATAAACTACCACACGTTCAAGAGTTTATTATTGACGGTGGTTCTGAGAGAAGACAGCAATTTTGTTAACAACTGCTGGACATGTTAAATCGAAATGTTATTTCTTCTGCTGACGTTCTGTTTTCCGATGAAGCAACATTTCTTTTGAATGGCGATGTAAACAGCCAAAATTGCAGATACTGGGCTGCCGAAAACCCCCACTGTGTGCGGCAAAGACACACCAAGGATCCTCAGAAGTTGAACGTTTGGGCTGGTATCATTGGTGCTCACGCAGTTGGATCTATTTTTATAGAAAATCTAAACGGTCCAAGATATTTGGAAATGCTAAGAGGAAAGGTTGTCCCAATGTTAGCAGAATTGTATCGAAATGTAATGGAACCTAATACTCCCAATGAAAGGATATGGTTTCAATAAGACGGTACACTGCCCCACTTTGCTCTTTAGGTACGGAAGTATTTACACGAAGTCTTTCCACAAAGATAGATTGGACGAAGAGGTTTCGTAGAATGTTCCGCTAGATCACCAGATCCTACACCTCTTAATTTATTTTTATGGACACACCTTAACAACAGATTGTATAAAACGCAGCCTGCTGATTTAGATGATTTGAAAATGACAATAACAACAAAAATTAGGAACGTAACGCCTGACGTGTGGAACAGAGCTAGGGAAGAATTCCAGAGCAGATTATTTCGTTGTGTGCAAATAAATGGAGAACATTTTGAACACCTATTATAGGAAAGGGGCGTTTTTATTTTCAAAATTTGAACTTCAGAGTAAACTGTTTAGTTTTAATAATCCGGTATTGAATTTCCACCCTGTATTGAAAACTGTTATATTAGACCATACATATGGAGTATCTCCGCATTCAGAAAATTGTGATTCATCGAATTGTGATGAAAAAATGTAGGGTTGCTATTCAAAAAAAAAAAGGATAAGGTGATGGGGATAAAATAGTGGGAATTTATTTTTTTTAACCATGATTATAACCTAATGTTCGACAAATTAAACTTCACGTGTCTCAGCGTTTTCCCTTTCTTCTTAAGACGCCGTCTCCCTACGAAGGTTGGCGATCCAACTGGCTATAATGGTGAGTGATACCGCACCTCTGAATATCTTCACAGATGTCCGTCCGAACCATCGCCGCAGATCTTTCAGCCATGAGTTCTGCCGTCTGCCCACAGATCGTTTGCCCTCGATCTTTCCTTCGATGAGGAGTCGGAGGAGCTCGTACCGCTCCCCCCTCATAATGTGCCCGATGTTCATTCTTTGATGGTTGTCAGCAGTTCTTTGCCTTTACCTATTCTCCTTAGCACTTCCTCGTTGGTTATCCTGTCTACCTAGGATATACGCAGTATACGGCGATACAAGTACATCTCAAAGGCGTCAATACGGCTCTCCATTGACTGGCAGAATGTCCAGCTCTCAGAGCCATAGAGTAGCACTGGGAAGATATAACAGCGCAATATACGTATGCGAAGCTGTAGGTTTAGGTCTCTACTGGTGAAGAGTTTCTTCATGGAGATGAATGTCCTTCTGCCCTGTTCTATCCTTGATCTGATTTCCATTTTCTGTTCTCGTTGACGAGGGCTCCAAGGTATTTAACGGACGGCACCTGTTCCATAACCTGGTTGTTAATTTGAAGGATCGCCCGTCTTGGTGCCCTGGAGAACACAACCACCTTGGTCTTGGCAACGTTTATGTGTAAACCATACCGTGTGCTATGCTCAACGATGAGGTCCATCATATTCTGGAGATGTGGTAGGCTGTCGGCGACCACGACCGTATCGTCGGCGAATCGTATATTATTAATAAGGGTGCCGTTGGTTTTAACGCCCTCTTTCACATTCTCCAGTGCCTCCCGGAACACCACCTCCGAGTATATATGTTGAAGAGTAGAGGGGACAGGACACATCCTTGTCTAACACCCCTTCTGATTTTTGTTTCTTCGGATGTTATGCCCTCTATCCTAATCTCCGCAGTCTGATGCCAGTACAGCTGCGTGATGATGTTCAGATCTCCCGCATCGACTCCGGTGTATTTTAGGATCTCAATGAGCTTCTGGTGCGAGACACAGTCGAAAGCTTTTCAGTAGTCAATAAAGCAGGCGTATATATCAACATTCATGTCTCTGCATCGCTGTGTGAGAACGTTGAGAGAGAAGAGAGCCTCGCGCGTGCCCATTCCGTTTTTAAATCCAAACTGCGTCTCCCCAGCCTGTCCCTCACATCTGGCGTATATGCGAGTGGGAATAATGCGAAGAAACACCTTGAGTACGTGAGACATCAGGCTTATCATTCGGTGGGCGTCGTATTGAGAAGCGTTCGGTTTCTTTGGCAGAGCGATGAACGTCGACCTCAGCCAGTCCGTTGGTATTTTCCCAGTTTCATATATTGGGTTGAACAACGATGTAAGAAGCTTTAGGCCTCCATCATCTGCACTGACGAGCAATTTCAAGGTTTCCGCGTGAATATTGTCTGGTCCTACAGCGTTGTCATTTTTCTGAAGTTTTAAAGCACGTCTCACTTCCTCTGCCGTGATAGCAGGGCTGGGTTCGTTGATATCATCATAGTCCCTAGGTGGTTGGTGGGGTCGTGTGTCATTGAAGAGGGCCTCAACATACCCCTTCCATCTTTTAAGCTTTTCCTCAACGCATGTTAAGATCTTGTTGTTAGTGTCCTTCAAAATACCGTGGATCTGCCAGCGTTGTGTGTTTGTGAATTCCTTGATCTTTTTGTGTAGATTAAACGAGTCGTGCTTTTTTTCTAGTGTCTCCATTTCACTGCATTTTTCAGCTAGCCATCCTTCCCTTGCTTTTTTGCATTCCGATCTCACCGCCCTGTTCAGCTCCTTGTATCGGTTATTGTCTGTGGCCTTGTATTTCCTTCTCTCGTTCATAAGTTGGAGAATTTCGTCTGTCATCCACTGTTGCTTTTTAAAGGCTTGTGCATATGCGTTTTCCACAAAAACTATTTTTTGCTGAATAATGAATTCTATTCCATAAGTGTGTTTCACTATATATATATATATATATATATATATATATATATATATATATATATATATATATATATATATATATATATATTCATTAAATTGATGTCACTGAGAGTAGTAATTCTAACTTGTTCAAACACAGCAGGTTAGTAACACAGCAAAAGATTTTAAATTTGGAAATTCAGGAAACTTCCATTAATAATAGAACCCGACATTTAAGTCCACTTATAGCTATAATAACTAGGGCCTTTCAAAAGCTGAAACATTTTGTATATTTCAACAAATTTGTAGATACAGAAATTGTCAATTATTAAAGAAGCCTTTCAGCCAGCCATTCAGTCTAAACTTCCCCAATTAGCTAACGTGACAAAGAATAAACATTATATCGTATTCAAGTTTATAATTCTCGAAGGGGAGAAATTGTATAGCATATTTATCTAACCCTGGTGTATTTAAGACTGAGAATGAGTACCAGAATTATTAATGGCTGTAAAACTGACGCTCGAGGTCAGAATTTATTGAGGATTGAACGAAACAATACAATGTTATTAATTTGAAACAAGGGGAAGCCGTTTAACAAATTGCTCTGTTCCAATTCGAGATTTATTCTAATGCAGATTAACTATCCACCGACAACTGCTATTGTATTATACTGTAATAATTAATCTCAAAGCTCGCCTGTTCTGAATTATCAATTAAGCCTCAGTTAGGTAAACTAATACGTTATCTGCAATCAACCTATTAATTCCCGTATGCATTTTAGTAAACAATTCGCCCGTGAAAGTGTATTAAGTGAGTTATGCAATGCGTAAGGTAGCTTAAAAGTACTATCGGAATGATGAAAAAAATGTTCAGGACGCAGCAAGTGCATTATCGTAGTGAATTTTCATAAGAATTGTACACTATTAGTAGGGTATATTATCAAAACTAATTCTTTAAATTTAAATGTACCTGGGAGACCGGTTTTAGAGGTCCCAGTTAGCGATTATTTAAATAAGTTTCTATTTTCTATGAAGCTAGAAAATTGTAGTTTGGTAGAAATATATGTAAATACTGCAAGTTGTCACGCCAGCTTCAAATAAAACAAAGTGTTAAGAAATAGAGACTGTATACAACCAACTAATAATTTAATAAATGGTCAGCCCTGACCCATTTCTACTCTAATATAGGGACAAAATATATAAGGCTAAATGCATTCTCACAACAATTAGAACCGTAGACCGGTTTCGCTCTAATGAGAGCGAAACGGGTCTACGGTTCTAATTGTTCTGAGAATGCATCTGACTTAATTCTGGCCGCGCAAACTGCCCGGAGGACCGCCTGGCTATCTGAGCAAATGTATACCCATTTCTCAGGGTTCATTCTCACATCCTGTCGATTGGCTACAGACAGGATAGCGTACACCTCCGTTTCGAATGCCGTGGTATGTGCGCCCAGAGCATAACTCTCGCGAACCCCGAGGCTGTCGATGTATATTCTACCCCAGACGATTGCTGATCCTCCAGCCGCGATCCGGCGGTAAAACAGACCAGGCTTGCAGGCTGAAATGTAGCCTCATTTTCCCTCCACTGATCCCTACTGGGGATTCTGAGGGTATATGGCCTAGTCAACCTAATATCGTCTTAAGCATTCCGTGCCTTGATGGTGGAAATCGTAATTTCCTTTTCCACCTCCTTGGCAACTCTTGCATGTTCTATTATTGATCCCTCTCCGCACCAGTTTCCATAGTCTCGCATTCCAAGATGCGACGCCATATCCTCCCTTCTGATACAGATGGGAAGCGGTGGCGGCATCAGTAGAACATCTAACGCGGCTAAGGGTGTCGTCCTCATAGCGCCGGTGATATCCAGGATTGCAACCTTTGGAGCTTTGCCAGCTTCTTGGTAGCAGTTTGGTTCACACCACACCACCAGACCAGCGCCCCGTAGAGGATTCTCGGCCCGACTATCGCAGTGTAAATCCAATGAAGGATCCGATGATTAAGTCCCCACGTCCTCCCTTTAACTCGTCGTAGCTGCCATTGGAGTCACTCGCCAAAGCAACAGATCAAATTCCAGCTAAACTGGACTTCGTAGTCCCTTTTCGCGTGGCCATTGGTGACCGCCAGACATGGGACAGAGGAAGTGAAAGGTTGACAAACAACTTATCCGTATATTATACCGACGGGCCTAAACAAATGAAGGGAGCAGAACTGGGAAGAAGAGCACCCAACTTCAGACTCGCTAATTTCCTAGAAAAAACGTCTATTATCTTCCAAGCAGGAATACTTACTATATATCTTTGTGTTCAAAAAAGCATACCAAGAAGACCCATAAATAGGGGAATCTGTATACTCTTAGACAGTCAGATTGTGCTAGATATTCTCAAATCTTTCAAAACCGAGTCCAAACTGACATGGGACTGCAAAAAATCCTTGAAGCAACTAGCTAGGAATAATAACGTCACCTTAGTGTAAATACCAAAGCATCAAAGTATTGAAGAAAATGAGGAAGCAGATAGACTTGCAAAAAGGGCAGCAACAACACCATTATCTGGTCCAGGGCCCTATTGTGGACTAACAAAAAGCCATGTAAGAATTGAACTTGATATTTGGGAGAATAATCAAATGCTGTCATACTGGAGGAAAACGCGAGGCTGAAGGCAGGTAAAACCGTTCATCACTATATTAACTAAACTGTTTCTTGAAATAAAGGAACGATTTGAGAATAATCATAGGACCGTCCACAGTGCACTTCTCAGTAAGGTTTCACCTTATGGGGATGGGTAAGGCGGGCAGTGAAAACTGCCGGTTCTGCAGTAAAGCAGCAGAAACGGCAGAAAATGTGTTATGCAACTGCATGGCTTAGTTCTACAGAACGCTCAAATACCTTGGAGGGATGACCATAACACACCTGGAGATAGGAAAATAGCTCCCAAAAAGATAGTAGACTACATAAATCTTAGCTTTTTGAGCAACTTTTAGAAACAAGGATCACGCACAAAAGATCCACTGGGGTCACAGCGCTAAGAGGCCAAAGGCCTATACGATTTATTAAACAATCTAAAATCTAGGGAATGAATATTTTTGGACATTTTTGTGACATTGAGTTTATACGAAACAAAGTAGGGTACGATGGTACAAGTACGACCCAAAAAATTATAAGTGTAACTTTTAATCGCTGTAACGGTAATAATATTTGCTAACGGCATTCTTCTTTTGGCAATGTAGTAGCTTGGGACATACACTATATAACACAATGTATTTGGTTCGATGAAGTAATGTTGGATAAATTATTTAATTTTTTTAATCTGATCTACCATGGACGCACTTGCCCCACTAAAGCGGCGAAGAGCGGCCAGGAATTTTTTTTCTCTGAATACAGTACAGCGATTAATAAACGGGGCTAGTGCAATTGACTTAGAAATATATTCTTTCCTGTGCTCCAAACCGAATTTGAATGATTTACAAAATAGAGAAATCAATAACTTTTAACTGCCGAGAGATTGATTTGAAATAACAAAATAAGACCTGTAGACAACAACAAAAGCAGTTTTATTTAAAAGGGAACTATAATGTGCATGCAATAACAAATAAGAAATGAAAATAATTCTGATTCACTCCTTATATGGTCAGTAACAGTAAACTAAATCATTCAATCATTTTATACCTAAGTAAGTAATAATAAAAAATGTAATTCTAAACAGATCCATACTTTTGGTTGTCTTTATAATTCATAAACTTCAACGAACTCCTTAAAAGCAAACTTTTGAAAATCCCCATGTGGTTGGTTGTGGCAGCTTTGTTATGATATCTGACAGCAAAATTTAGCATTTTTCGTTTTCATCCAATCGATATTCAGATGCATTTTTTAACTTGCGCAAGCATGTCACTTCAGCTTCATCATTTGAAAGTGCAGTGACAAGACATACATGTTTGTAAGTTTTTTCCTTCCCATGAAAATTCGATAAAGCGAAGTCGCCGTGTCGAATTGTGAGGATTTGAGTTTCATTGTCGTTAGTTTCGTTTTCTTTGCCACTATGTGGACTGAAATCATCTTTCTCCTCCGTTTCAACATCTAACAAATCATCAAACTCGGTTATTCTATCACTACTGGAATCATTTGTTCACGAATCAAAATCACTTTCGTCTGAACTAATTTCATGTTTCTTCTTTTGAACAATTTTCTTCTCTTCAACATTCGTTTTCTTTTTAAAGGTTTTGTTTTCTTGGTCTTTTGTTGAAATAGTGTAATTTCTGCGTTATCACCTGGGCTCCTGAGCAAACTCGCTTTCTAGGTTTCTTTGTAGGCACTTGAACTCGTTTTATGAATTTTAGTAAGAGCTCTTGAAAACCAGCTTCGGCGTTATGCGAGTGATTTTCATATTGCAATGGAACATTTACCATTGCTCCTGCGTTCTTTGAACTTTCTTGATCTTGATTTTGATTTACATAATTTTGATCTAATGACAGATCCGGCGGAAACTGGCCATCATTATACACTCTGGTTGTTGACATCGGCGGCTGATCGTTATCCTGCGTACTGGTTGAAGACATCACCTGATGATCTTTACCTTGCATGCTGGATGTTGAGAGTGAGGATAAATTTTCAGCACCAAATTTTTGGGCTTGAGAGGATTTCCATTTTTGAAAATCAGTTGGGTCGAATAATTCTACGAGTACGACATTTCGGTTGATTGGACAAATTCCGGCCTTGAAAAATCCATTCACTATTATTTCTGGCTTAGTTTCGGTCCATATTTCGCCAACTAATTTTGAAAATATACGCTTTGGAATCTTCACACCTGCGTTTTTTCGCTGCGACTCTACAAACTTAGCATCCCAACGACTTTTAAGAGACTTGAACACGCTTAGGTCCAGAGGTTGGAGCAAATGTCTGGTATGCGGTGAAAGCTTTAAAATGATAATCTGGTTTTCTACAGCAATTTTAATAACGTCCAAACTTAAATTAAAAGCATGGCCGTCGTCAATTACTAAAACTAGACGATCTTTGGATAAATTCAAAACAGTTCTTGAAAACAGCACTCTTCATCAACCCGTTAGGAGTTGCCGCAAATGTGGTATTAAAAAATTCGCCAGTAGGTGGAGCTACCCATAGATCCCACACATTCTTGCCTTTAAAAATTATAAGCGGAGGTGCTTTGTCACCAATTGCACTACAACACATTAAAACAGTGTTTTGTTTGCAGGGACCAATTGTTGTACGAGTTGACGGAAGTCCTCTCTGGCCAACTATTTTTGTTTTGGAAGGATCGGAACAGAAGCTACTCTTATCCAAATTCCAAATTTGAGATGGCTTAACCTGCAATACGAGTTATTTTACTGTATTTTCAAGCAAATTGAAATAGTCATAAAATAAAAAAAAGATCAACATTTTTTTTCCTCGCAAATTCGACATTTTGGGGACTTTTTATGGAAAGATTATGTCTACGCTTAAAGTTTAAAAACTAGTCTTCGCTAGGAATTTAGTTTTTAAACAAAGTTTTATATTGTTTAGCCTGTGGCAATCGGCGACGATTTGTATTATTTCTTTTCTCATCAGGCCGAACCCCAATTTCTGCATACAGCGAATAAAGTCAGCTAGGGATAACTCTTCTTCAAGAGTTAAGTCTGCCCTCCTACCATAAGTTGAACTTAATTTACCTCTTCGCCCTTTGATATGGTCAGCAAGAGTATTTTTTAGGTATTTTGTATATCTTGCTATCTCAGTAGGTTGTTTATGAACCACTTTGACAAGGTCTATTACTATTGCAAGTTTCTCCTGAGAATATCCTGATCCTCTATTACATTTTCGCACGTAATTCCGAACCATTGTTTGTCCGAAACCGAATAAAACATGGTTATTATTTTAAAAAATTAAACGCAGCAAGTGCGCTTTACAGATTGCACCTTCCCCAATGAAATAGACTGTACTTGGCCCGGCAATGAAAATTGTTGGGGCAAGTGTGGTCTAACTATACAAACATAATTTGATGAGAAGAAGTAGTAAAATACTTTAGGAAAAATGAATATAACGTAAAAACCAATATACTCACAAAAATCACCTACAAAACTTATATAATTTTGAAGATGTTGGTCGACTATAAAAACACTACCAACTCTTTGGGTGATGAATAAAAGGGCTTTTCTTTCCAAACAAATACTTTATTCCTTGTCCCGACGCGTTTCGACCTTACCTAACAGGTCATCCTCAGGGGAATCTATAATTTATAAAAGGCTTGTCAGAAAAACTGAGTTTTCCGGTAGGCTACTTCTGCGAGGGTAAAACGCAGGAATATATAAGATAAAATGAGTTAACAACAGCTAACCCCAACACTAAGTCAAAAAAGGTTAATAGTTAACATGTCAAGCTACAAAAGCTATAAGAACACAAATATACGATCACTAAGTACTACATGCAACAAAATTGAAAAACAACTACAAGTCAAAAATTAAAATACAATAAAAGGCTAATCTGTCTCTAGATCTTCAAAAATTACAATACGTCTAATATTAAAACTCATAAAGCTTAAGTACTTAGTGACCGTATATTTGTGTTCTTATAGCTTTTGTAGCTTGACATGTTAACTATTAACCTTTTTTGACTTAGTGTTGGGGTTAGCTGTTGTTAACTCATTTTATCTTATATATTCCTGCGTTTTACCCTCGCAGAAGTAGCCTACCGGAAAACTCAGTTTTTCTGACAAGCCTTTTATAAATTATAGATTCCCCTGAGGATGACCTGTTAGGTAAGGTCGAAACGCGTCGGGACAAGGAATAAAGTATTTGTTTGGAAAGAAAATGCCTTTTATTTATCACCCAAAGATGTCAACCCCAAAGATTTTGACGTTTAGGAACACTACCAACTCGTTTCGCAACCGAAAATAACAATGATAATTCGCACGCGTCTCGTCTGAACAAAAACAGAACAGAACCTCATCACCCAGTAAAATCTGTAAGAATATGTTAGTTAGATGTCCTGTTCATAGAGGGCAGTGCAGTATATGTGAAAATATGAAATATAATGGTAAAATCTGCACTTGCCCCGTAGACGCACTTGCCCCACCTTACCTTAGTTCCTTCTAAGATCTTGTTATCACGATCGTGCCGCTACCCAGGTGCCCATGACTTTGCATAAGCATACTTGATTAACGCTTATAGTCGACCTTTGTAGATAAAACTGGTTAAAAATGTTGAAACTCACCCTATATATGTCAACATTGTTCTCTAACTACAATTAAATGAGGAATTCTTATCTATAACACATTTTATTTTCTCTCCTTATTTTCTGTTTGAAAATCAGATACTACATGCCATAACTCCTGTATCAAACCGCTTCAGAATGAAACCACACAAATACGCCTCT
Source organism: Tillus elongatus (assembly GCA_964006375.1). Classification (NCBI taxonomy): domain Eukaryota; kingdom Metazoa; phylum Arthropoda; class Insecta; order Coleoptera; family Cleridae; genus Tillus; species Tillus elongatus. The sequence continues at coordinate 112,785,130 of OZ023268.1, forward strand.
GTCTAACCCCATACAATTTCCTCAGAGAAAGACTGTTCTAAAACCTATTCATTTCGTTGGAGCCCTATTTAATTCACAGTTTTAGAGGTGATGGCATTGTGTTTTTGTAATGGAAGCTATTGTGCTAGTTTACGTAAAATGTTGCCAGATCACACAACAATAGATAAAGACCGATTATTCCTGAGGGCTTATGAATGGGTAAATGCTTTTTACGCTCCGAATACCCAGCGCTTGACAGAACCATATGAACGTTTCGCTACTGTTAATAATTACTAGTTGATGGCTAGGAAAAAAGGAAACGTACAGATATTAACAAAGCATCATGTGCATAAATTTGATCGGTGTTTGCTTTTTCTCGGTCTAGTTGGGCGCACACTAAAAGAATTGTCAATCAATAATGTTTGATACAAGAACACGCGTGATGTACCAGAAAGCGTTATGAGAGCTTTGATTGGCTTTCTATTCATCAATAGTTATGTAATAGTAATACCATGGCTGTAATCATTTGTTCATTTAATGAATACAGTAATATTTGCTTAAAAATATCTTACCATAATAAATATAAAAGCATGTAGATTTTTAGTAAATTTTCTTACCAAAAATTACTAATGCAGAGATTGCGACTTTCTAATTTTGGAACAATTTCTTCAAATGAGCGCGAACTAGTCCCCCTGAAAGCCATACCCGAGTTTAGTTTCACACTTTATATGTATTTCCCGGAAAATGTTGTGTTGTCTTTCGGAAACTTTTTATATCTCCAAAAGTAACAAAGATATGGCAATGCTGGTTTATGTCATAAAACCTTAGATCTGTAATTTGAACCAAAAAATTCTAGGCATTTAAAAAACTTAGGGGTTTCCTCTTAAAACGTCAAAGTCGCTTGCCAAGTTGGCAACATGTAGGCAAAGAACCTGAAACGAGTGAGCATTATGTAGAGAAAATGTCGCAACAAGTGTTTTTGCAAACCCTTAAGATTCAGTTTCAGCCGTTATTGTCCTTTATTTAACTAAAATACTTCCATAAAATTAATTTTAAGTACACCCTTGCATTGATGCGTTGGCAGTAGTTTTAGTTATAGAGCTTATGGTTTAAAAGTCTATTATTTCTTAGCAAAATTTCGTAAAGACTTTTAGACTACTTTTAGATCTGTAAAAGGTTTTCTCAAAAGAGCGTAAACTAGAATCCTTTGAACTCATATCCCAGGTTAGTTTAAGTTTTTATCTGTTTACATGTATATAGAGAGCGTCGGTGGTTCAGGGGCAAGAACGTGTGCCTCTGAACCGAAGGGTACCGGGTTCGATCCCAGGGTTCTTCTTTCACTTTTTTAGTACAAACTGTAACATTAACATCAACCGAGGTTCTGGCATTGTATTTGAGCAAGTTGAATGTCTGCACGTTCCGCCCTTCGGAGGGGGCGTAAAGCCGTCGCTTTGTGGTCCATCCGATGTTGTGCATGTTAAAGATCCCTACCCTCCTTACATAAAGGCAGGGGTTCGGAAAAATTTCTAGAATAGTGTGGTTAAACTGCTCCCTGGCGTCGGTGATTGGCCATAGTCGCGGAAATAGGCCGACGTTAAAGAAACAAAACACACACATGTATATAGAATGACGCACTTCTACAGTAGAGCTCAATATTCGTTATTATACAATTTACGAGAAAAATTGTATACGTCAATTATAAGGTGTCTTGAGCTGCATCTTTTAACAATCACAGGTGGCTCATAAGTCGTTGGTAATACATTTTTTTCCAATACCTCTTATATTACCTATTACATTTTTGCAATTTGCACCGAATTATAACTCATGTTTGTAGCGAAAAATAGTTTGATAGCGTTCATTGTTTTTGAGTTATTTCAATTGTTTTTCAAGTTTTCATATTTTTGGCACATATCAAAAATTATGATAAGACTTTTTTACCAAAAGATAGCGGGTCCCATTAAAGTGAGGCATTCATAGAGGTTTTTGTTTATATTATTGGTAAAAAAATTGAGAGGCTGTATACAGGACGCTTAAACAATGACTGGATTTGACTAAATTCAGACTGCCTAAATTTAATTTTAGTGAGTTTTCTTAAAAAAATATTCACTAATGAGGAGATCCCGACTTTAGAATTTTGAAAAAATTTCTTCAAAAGAGAGCTATTTCGGCTCCCTAGAACACATAGCCAGGGTTAGTTTCAATTTTTATATGTTTATATACATATATATATATATATATATATATATATATATATATATATATATATATATATATATATATATATATATATATATATATATATATATATATATATATATATATATAATATATGTAGATAGATAGATATGTCTGTATGTATGTATCACACCGATAACTCAGAAAATAATAGGCCGATTTTGATTAGATTTCGTGAAGGCCTTCCGTTTGCAAGTTGCCTTTTTGTTTCTTCCCTCAGGGCTCGTCCGCGGCCTTGCCGCCCCGATGGCACTGCAAGTGGCTTGGATAAGTTTGTTAGACAGGAAAATTGGCCCATGTTTTTCCGGAAAATTTTGTGTTTTCTTTCAAAGAAAAAAATTATATCTCCGGAAATAACAAAATAAATGCAACTAAGTTTGGTACGCGGGTTTATACCATTATAGGTCAATTACGTACCAAAATTTTGCTCTGTAGATTAAAAGGCAAAAGAAAGTTATAGGCATATAGCAATAAATTGAGGTTTTTCTCAAAACGTCAAAGTCGCGATATAAAACGTCAAAATTGGTAACATTTAGGCAAAGAACCTGGAGCTAATACGGGCTATGGAAAGAAAATGTCCCAAGAATTATGTTTTACAAAGCCTGAAGTCTTAGCTTCAACCGTCATTGTCGTTCATTTTACTAAACTGTTTCCAGAAAATTCATTACAAATAGACTCTTTTTCTGATGCTTTGGCAGTAGTCTTAGCTATAGAGTTTATCGTTTAATGGCATTATAATTTTTGTCGAATTTTCGTAAGAAACCAATAAAGCTCAATATATCCGTTATTATACAAGATACGTAAAAAAATTGTATAAATTAATTGTAGGGTGTCTTGAGCTACATTTGAAAAAAATATTTCTACAATCACAGGATGGCCCAGAAGTCGTTGGTGATACAAATGTTCTATTTTTTAATCGAACACCCCATATGTTATTGCATTTTTGTATTTTCCATCAAAATATAATGCCTGTTTGTAAGAAAAGAAATTAGGGACGCAGAAAGTGAGTTGTGGCAGCGAATTTTTATTCAATTCTTCAAATTTGCATTGCTCAATTTGCTATTAACCTATAAGGTTGACCAAGAAACTAGTATTTTCGGGAACACTTTAAGTTTGCTTTCGGAAATTTTTCTACATATTCAAACAATAAAGCCATATTATTAATAATATCTATTATTTTAACTTGCTTTTTCTGCTCATATTTCCTTTTTACTACCTACCCCGCCCAGCACCCCTATTCACTCCCAGTCCCGTAACTTCATTGGGGGACGTGAAGAGGAAATTTTTCTTTTGGTTTGTGCATCCAGGTGGGGTCCTAGTAATATTTCTGAAAACAATTTTTTTAAAAGCGTTCGGAGTTACGGAATTTTCATTAAATCCTTCAAATTTCAATAACTCAATTTGCTATTAACGTAAGCTTTGTTGGTTAGGAAACCAACATTTATGTTTTTTTTTTTTTGGAAAATTGTTGTATATTTTCAAACCATAAGTAATTTTGATAAAATATAGTACATTGTTACTACTACATAGGCTACACCGGTAATCAGATTGATGCCTGCTCTCATTTGCTATTAACAACATTTTTATGGAAATTCACTTCCATAACACATTTGCTGCATCCAGACTTGAGAAAACTGTTTATATATTTTCAAATAATAAATTTATTTCGATGAAATATGGTACATTGTTTCTACTATATAGGCAACCAAGTTTGATCCCTGCTTTGATCAAAGAAAGACATTTTCTATTAAAAATATTTTAAAGAAAATTCGCTACCATAACGCACTTGCTGCGTCCAGAGATTTTTATACAAGAACAAGTGACAGATTTCATGTAAGCATTCTGTATAATTATAAAGTGCAAGAAAAATAAATAAATAGCCAGAATCGAAACTTCCATTTGTTCGTGCATTCTCCCCATAAAATATTTGAAGAAGCCTTTGCAATGGCAGTTGTATACAGCCAGCACTTAATAAACTAGCAGACCATTGTCGGTAAAACACATCGATACAATATAATTATCTCGCAAATTTCTGAAACATTCGCACATTCAACCACAGACAGCCATAACAGAGGGCAATATTTCTCATTTTTATGGGATACTGTTAAATTCGCTCCAGCATCAAACAAACTCTACATTTTAAACTTGGCACCATTCCCAGTTACTCTACATTAGTTTTGCCGCCATGTGAGCAGCACGTACCCCATAAATAATCTATTTACTTTAAATTGTTAACTAACTCAAGTTGTGTCCAGACACGTTCTATGTTGTTTTATTAAGCCATCTTGGCGGTATCTTAAGTATAAGTTTCTTAAACTTGAAGTTTAAAGTGCAACACGGCAATGTTCCCAATTTCTAAAGGAAATATGTGAAAAATAACAGTAGCTATTGCTTTAAAAGAACTTATAATAATGATAATAATAATAATAATAATAATAATAATAATAATAATAATAATAATAATAATAATAATAATAATAATAATAATAATAATAATAATAATAATAATAATGATAATAATAATAACATAATTGCGAGCCACCAAAAAGGGTGTGCCAAAGGATCTATGGGATGCAAAGAACAGCTAATAATTGAATCGATTGTGTGCAATCAAGCTTACAATGGACGAAGAAATCTCTTTGCTGCCTACTACTTGATTCAGTTCCACACGAATGGCTTACAAGTGTGCTGAAGATCTATAAGATCGATACATACATCCTGAGGTTCCTTGAAAACACAATGTCTACCTGGAGAACAAAGATTTAGTTACTGGCACTAACGGGCGATAATATCGTAACCAGCCCGATACCAATTAGAAGAGGCATATTTCAAGGCCATTCGCTAAGCTTATTGTGGTCTTGTCTCGCATTGAATCCACTATCAAACCGCCTGAACTCCACTTGATATGGCTTCAGTATAAGAAGCAATGGCAGGGAGCAAATGAAACTAAATCGTTTGCTGTATATGGATGATCCTAAGCTGATGGCCGCCACAAAGAACCACCTGGAACAACTCCTTAAAATCGTGGAAGGGTTTTGCAGAGATATTGACATGCAGTTTGGGCTTGATAAATGTCGCACCTTATGTGTAGTCGGAGAGAAAATAGAACCAGGTGTATATGAAATGCAGAACGGCCAGCAAATTGCCTCGATAGATGTGGAGGAGTCTTATAAATACCTGGGAATACAGCAAGCGAGGAAAATAAACCACTCAGTAATGAAGAACGATCTGACCAATGAGTTTACGAAACGAGCAAAGCTGGTGTTGCGATCACATCTTAACAGCAAGAACCTGACTAAAGCTTTGAATACATATGCATGTTCTGCACTTCTACTCATTTGGGATTGTGAACTGGAGTAAAACGGACATCGAAAATATACAACGGAAGATGCGAACACTCCTAACAAAATCCAAAACGCATCATCCCCGTAGTGCTATCGAGCGAGCAACTCTACCTTAACACCAAGGTGGAAGAGGAGTGTTGGATATCGGTAAACAGTTGGACCAGCAGATAGTGATCCTGCGTACATATTTCCATCAGCAGGCGCTTACTTCTGAACTACATCGTGCCATATTCGAGGCAGATGATTCAACACCGCTACAATTAAAAAAAAGTGAAATACAAAGTCACCATTAGACTAATTAGGACAAGCTGCAATCTTGGATGCAAAAGAATCTCCATGGGCGACATCTGAACGAGACCTCCCAGGTACATGTCGACAAACTGGCGTCGAACTACTGATTGGAGTCGGGATATATGTTTCCAGAGATAGAGGGGTTTTTGCTGGCCATATAAGATCAGGTCATCTCAACAAGAAACTACCTGAAGTATGTAGTTGGAGATAATTCGGTCCAAGAGGACAAATGTTGATTTGGGTGTCACTCAGCAGAAACTATCCAGCACGTCACAGGAGGATGTCAAGCGTTTGCTGCAACAGAGTATAAAGACAACAGAGTATAAAGAGAGGCACGACGCAGTTGCCAAAATACTTAGTCAAGAACTGGCTCTGAAACTGGGACTTTTAAACCATGGTAAGGTGCCCTACTATAGCTACATTCCTGAGCCTGTTCAAGAGAACTCAGTATACAGGTTGTACTGTGATCGGACCGTACTCACAGATCAACGAGTTGCCTACAACAGGCCAGATATAATAATAATGGATAATTAGTGCAACAAAGTGACGCTGATTGATGTCACCATTCCAAATACTAATAATCTAGAGATAAAGTATAACGAGAAGATCATTAAGTACAGATACCAGATACAAGTAAAGAGACAGTGCAGGGCAGATAGTGTCCGAGTGATTCGAATAGTCATGTCGTCAACTGGTGTGGTTCATCAGAATCTTAAAGAGAATATTAAGAGAATGTGCCTTGGAAGGCAACTTTGTAAGGTTATGCAAAAGGCGGTAAAACTTGCAACTTGCAACTGCCCACGCCGTGCGGAGATTCCTGAAAAATGAGGATGTGTCGCGTTGTCGTTCAGGGCCCGATAACTTGGAAAGAGGTCAATCTAAGCTCAGTCCCTGTAGTATCTGAGATACCTGGGGTAAGTGAATGTTCCCATTTGAGCGAGTGTGAAAGCCCTTCAGGCTAAACAGGCTAAAGTCAGTAATCAATGTGATCTCATATTTGCCTAAGTCTCAATGAGAGTACATTTAGGTTATCAGGTGGATGTTGTAAGGCTCTGCATGTAGGCCCATGTAGTCCCATAAGTGATCGACGGGGTTTTTGTCAGGACTTCTCCCTGGCCATGTCAAAGTTATAATTTCCACTTCCTGGAGGTAATCTTGTACCACCCTAGCTAAATGTGGACGTGCATTATCCCCAATAAGGTGAGGCATATGGCACCACATAGAGTTCCAAGATGTCTCTATTGTGTTTGCCACCTGTCAAACGATCGCTCTCAGCCACAATACCTCCGTACGAGCATCCATACTGACGCCACCACATATCATAAGAGAGCTACTTGCATAGCTGACAATTGCGGCAATGCTACGTTAAACATAACGCTCGCCAGGACGGCGATACACTCTCCTTCTGCGATCGTCACTAAAAAGGCAAACCCTCGACCTGTCGGAAAACAGAATTACTCAATTCACGGTCTTCCTAATTTTGATGTTCCTCGGCAAACTCAAATCGTTGCCTTCGATGGACTACGGTAAGGAGCGGCCAAGTTGCAGCCCTATGTGAAGTAATATTGTTTTCTGGCCGTCCCCTTCGCACTGCATCTTGACATATGGAAATTATACCAACGAGAAAATTCCTTGACCAATTCTCCTATGGTTTCTGCCAGTCTCACTATACCGCGCCAATACCCTGTAGATCGCAGATTTTAACATTCCAAGTCGTAATGTTACCTGAGCTTTTGACAAGACTGCTTCCACAACTGGTAGGGTAACAGCACGCTTTTTGATGACATAGCCTCACGTACGTTTTGGGCCATTTTCGCTTCAATCAATCTTAATACAATTGAATATTTACAACCTTTAATCTATCTGACATACGCAACAAAATAAACAGAGCTGTCAACTTGTAATGTCATTCGTTTGCACAGCATTCTTTAAAATTCCATGGAGAAGAATCAAGGAAATATGAGTGGAGTTGCTGAAAAAATATATAGTCGGAATTTGAAAAGATGCGATTTTCACATTTTGTAGCAATACGTTCTGCCTACCCCGCACCGCATCCATAGTCGCTCAGGTCCCGTAACTTTCTTGGGGGTTGTTCGAAAGATTTTTTTTGGTGCTTTATTCTTTGCAGGTAGTTGTATGCATGCACAAGGGGAAGGAGAAACTCTCGTGTTTTTGGATGAGGGGGCAGAAACCCTCTTCGAGCTGGGGTTTTTTCTTTCCCTTCTGTATGCATACAATCATCCTTAGTGCATCCACCGAGCGATTTTTTTTATATTCAGCTTGCTAGTATATTTTTTGTTGAGTATATTTCTTGTTTATCAATTTTTTTTTGTTTGAGTTTTATATCCAAATTACTGTATAAATATTTATGATAGAGATCACGTTTTTGCTTGCCTTTCTTTACCTTATTTTTTAGTGTTTCTAAGTAAATAAAGTAATCTTTTATAACTTTGAATATAAGCCTAAATCACTATAATATATTATTCTTATGAAAATACACTACTATAACGCACTTACTGCGTCCCGAACATCTTTATAACATAAAGCCAGGAACCAAATTTGCTTGCTATAGCAATTTTTAAAGATAAACATATAAAAATTCAAACTGATTCCGGATATGTGCTCTAGGGGTCCTAGTTCGCGCTTATTTGAAGAAATTTTTTCGAAACTCAAAAGTGGGGATATCCGCATTAATGAATTTTTTCTACGAAAATTCACTAAAAGAAGCTGGTAGTGAAATTTTGACTTAAAATCTTTGCCAGCAATAGTTAATATTGCATAAATTTGTCAATTTAAAGGCATTAGTTATACCTCTGTCGCCATATTTACTCTAAAATACCGAAACTCGAGAATTAGGTAATTATTAGCAAACTGAGAATCATTCCCAATTAAATGTGATTTTCAAGTTTAATTACATAGCTCAATTATTACTTTAAGGTACACATATACCAAGCTAACCTAGGCTGCTTTGTTAGTTTTAGTGTTTGATTAAGAGATAATCTATTAAATTGAATCTAATGAAGATAGATCGCTAATAAAGAGCCGAATCAGCAGTGTTTCGTACAAGGAGGAATTGGATATTCTCATAGTGTTTGTGTTTCCTACGATGTATCTATTCATAGTGTTTGTATGTTCGCAGTTTGTTGTTAGTTTTGTTACAGGGATAAACAGTTTCCATCACCATAGTCTAAGGGCGACGTCGCCTTATCGTCGCAAACATGTCCCTCTGTCTCCACCAGCTCTTTTCATTTTATCGTAGCAGGTGGTAGTGGACGTTTCCTTTACGTGATAGTACGGATGTTTTCACGCCAGAGGAGGTACCACCCCTTACATCATGGAGCCGGTGAAGTCCCAACGGACGTTTCCGGTTCTGGTGTATAAGCTGGTTTCCCTTATAAGCAAAAATGATGATGGCTCCTCCTTGTAAAAAAGATTCAGTAGGTAAAATACTCCGCCATTCGGATCTCCGGGAGAGGGGTGTACAGGGGGCGCCAGCATCAAGATTTAACATATCCTTCTGGAATATATGTGGCCTGAATTCTAACTTAAACTCTGTCCACCATTTCTTCCAGGCTAATAGGCCCCAACTCCTCTTCCTCACCGAAACCCAAATCAGTGCCAAAACAGTCATGAATCACCTTAATTTCCCGGGGTATGAGCTCCTTACTTCCTTTAGATTGCATGGAGGCGTGTGCGCATGCGTCCGTAGCAAGCTACCCCGCACCAGACTCCACAATTTAGAAGCTGGAAGAAAATACATAATATGGATAAAACTCTTTCTCAGGGCTGCAACTAAATTCATCTGTTGTATTTACCGGTCACCTTCTGACAACAACTTTGTCCAGCTCTTAGACAACCTTTCTGAAAAAACTGCCCGTCTGATTTCTGAATATCTTTCCTCCGAGGTCACTATTCTTGGTTACTTTACGGTTCATAATAAGGAATAGCTAGGATCTTCAAAAACCGATCCACAAGGGAAAGCAACGGAGGCCTTTGCAGTCAGCAATTCTTTAGCCAATATGGTTCAGCTACTACTTACTTTCCTCGCATCCCAACACACAGCTTAAATCCCTTGGATATCCTTCTTACTACAAACTCTGAATGCCATAAGATATCAGTCATCGCCCCACTTGGTCGCTCAGAGCACGGCATAGTCACTGCTTCCTGCGGAATGCAACCCGAGGTCATACAGCCATCACACCCACGTATCGTTTAGCACTACAACTCCTCGAACTGGGACGTAATGCGAGATTACTTCTCCTCATTTCCATGGGCGTCTGTCTGGTTCTCTCATCGCGACCCCTCTGATATCTCACAAAACGTCATCGAAATTATCCAAGCTGACATGGAATGATTTATTCCACGTACACAGAAAACCTCTTTAGTCACTCAAAAGCACTGGTTCTCTAAATCCTGTGACAAGGCCAGACATCAAAAGATCAAAGATAACAAAACGCTTCTACACAATCCCAGTCAAGAAAACCGTCAATCATTTAACGACGCAAGAAACCGATATGTCCGCATTCTTTCTGAGGCAAAAAACTCGTTTAATAACCACATCAAAAACAAAGTCCTCTTAAGCTCCAACGGCAGCAAACCCTTCTGGACTCTTGCTAAATCTATTGGGAATAAATTTCTGCAAGAGCACGTTCCCACCTCTTGTCTCAGGGGATGAAATTGTTTCTACCGCCCCGGACAAGGCTGAACTTTTTGCCTCGTTGTTCGCCGGCAATTCTACTCTCAAGTCAACTCCAAATATTCAGCCACCAACAGTCCCCAATGTTGCGCATAAAATGACGGATATCATTTTCAAAACTAAAAAGGTACGAAAGATGCTCTCTTGTCTTAATACCAGGAAAGCCTCTGGCCTTGACGAGATCCCAGCAATTGTTCTCAAAAAACGCGTACCAGAACTTGCTTCTGTCCTGACTTGCCTGTTTCAGACATCTTACAATAGAGGCATATTCCCTAGTAATTGGAAAACTGCTCGAATACAACCCGTCCCCAAGAAAGGATACAGAGCGCTTCCTAGCAACTACAAGCCTATTTCTCTCCTTTCTGTGGTCTCTAAAGTGATGGAAAAGTATATAAACATTGAATTACTAAAATTTCTTGAAAAACACAGTCTAATCAACGACAGGCAGTATGGATTCCGTCAGCGCAGATCACCTGCCGACCTCCTTTCCTTTGTCACCCATTCTTTGAACAAGTCTATGGAATTACACGGTGAATCCCAGATTGTCCCTCTAGACATATCCAAAGCATTCGACCAGGTCTAGCATGCAGCGCTGCTTAATAACCTACCGGCCTATGGCCTACCACCAAAACTCTGTACCTGGACAGCAAAGTGGGTCAAAACATATCTAAATTAATTGGCTCAACGTAGCCAAAATCTGAACGAAACGTGAGATGTCAGTAGCTTGTACATCTCACGTTTCATTCAGATTTTGGTTACGTTAAGCCAATTAATTTAGATGTGTTTTGATTATTGCTGGTATAATACACTGATGAGCTTAAATAAGAGCAAAACTATTATGTGTTTCAAGTAGTAATCTCTATATATCTATTTTTATATTATTCGTATATTTCCTTATACGAATATAGTGGCAGGGCTGAAGATTGTCATTTTTTAATCTAAAATTGAAGTTTTTCGGGATGTTTTATTAATATGTACGACAGGCAAGATACTAAATTCATCCATTTGCCTGTTCGATAAATTTTCTGGAATGCTAGTTTGATTGAAAATTTTATACAACTTTAATTAAGCATTATTTTAGAAATCCGAAAAAAAGTCAAGCGGGTAACATTTCAATGCAATCTTGTTTCTATGTCACGCAGTATAAACCACCCCGTCATTTACTGATTTTTTAGGGCCGTCTGTGTTTTTCTGTGCTAATTTGTAATTATAAATAAAAAATAAATAATTAGCTTTCACTGTCTTATTTTCATGAAAGACGGAGAAAGGACAGTAATATAATTCATAAAGAATTGAAGCGCCTGTGAAAAATCAGCGGAAGCCAAAATAAGGTGAACTAAAAAGGAGAAAAAGGCGCCTACTTTGAGAGAAATGATAAATTTATTAAAATCTCCGGGAAGATCCTTAAGCATAAAATCACCGTCAAACTGTGACGAAATTCGTTCCTAGGGATTAGTGAATTGTTCGCCAGAGCCTAAAATTATATTTTCTTGGTGACCGGCGCGGATTGTACGCTGGAACGAACTAACTCCACCATAGGCTTTTAAAGTTTCTTTCTTTGCCGTGTAACTGGAGATGGTGGAATTTATTCCGGTGAAAGAATGAATTAGTCATAGAAAATCCCAGGGTAGTATCAGCGCTGAATCGACAACTGTTTTAGTTTCTTGTTTTATGCTTCGGAACCCATTTGTAGAGACAAACTGCTGACTGAATAAATTTAGAGCACGTCTGACGATAAAATATCCAAAAACACCGTTTGTTTGAAACTAAAGTACCTGTCTTACAAATAAACTTTCAGGTGCGAATCAAGTTATCTAGATATAAGAAATTAAAGAATTATTGCTCCTTTAAAAAAAAATTATACTTGTAAGGAATTTATTTTCTAGCCCTGGTCATAATGTCATTTTATTATGAAAATAATCTGTACGTATTTAACAGACACGTTCTTGGGTGAATACGTTTCACTAGTCGGAGTATTCCCATTAAATCTAAAGTTCCAAGCGATGAGAGTTTAAAAATTGTTTACTTAAAGATAGATATGCGGGGTGTGTGGAGTTACAATATATCTCTCTTAGATTGAAGGGCCTCGCTCTATTCATGCTGCAGTTATCTGTACACTTGAGAACTAGTTCGAAGAAACATTCTGGGGGAAGTTTTTGTCATCCATCTAGTTTAACATTTGTAAGTTAACCATGACCTGAGCTGCATTAAAATATGCTCTATATTAGTGAAATTTACAGTGCACGTTATATATATACATTTATTCAGGTGAGTCCATCTCATTGAACATGACTGGTTCGTTTATTGTACCTGTTCTTATTTGTTTAAGTTATAAATTGAGAAATAATTTCAATAAGTATTTGATTGAGGATGGTTTTAGAAAATCATTTAATAACTAGTTCATATTAAAATAAATTGTGGCTAGAGTTCAAAGTCAGTTTATTATTTATACGAAGATAAGTTATAAATTCAGAAGTAATTATCATATTCAAATAAAGGGGCTTTATGAATTAATTTGTGAAAAATAGCTAAGTTAAAATCAGTTTATTATTTATACGAGGTTAAGTTATAGATTGAGAAGTAATTATCATATTCAAATAAAGGAGCTTTATCAAATAATTTGAGAAATAGCTAAGTTAGATTACGTTTATTATTTATACGAGGCTAAGTTATAAATTGAGAAGTAATTATCTGATTTAAATAAAAGGGCTTTATGAAATAATTTAAGAATGAACCAAGTTTAAATAACGTTTGTTACTTATACGAGGTTAAGTCAATATTCATAAATTAAGTAAGAGTAGAATTATGTCAGTTTGTTTAGAGTAAATAAAGTAGAGTCTGTTTGAAAGTAAATTGATGATAGTTTGGAAGGTGCGAGGGACACCTTCACTGTTTGCTCACCCAGTAGGGCGTCATACTGGTAGAGGCGTTGGGTTTAGGCCCTGGTTACGTAACCACAACACGGTGGATTTTTGTGGCATCGTCACATTATGGTGGGGGTACAGCAGTATCCATTGCACCCGCCCGTGGCGATGCGGTGGATATTGGAGAAGGCCACATTGGTGTGTTCGCCCTTTGTGTCCATTGCACCTTCTCAGTATTCATGTGTGTGAACCGTTGTTGTATTTGTCGATCTGGTAGCTTGTTCGAGATACTGTGGCCAGTTCACCCGTTGGTCTCATTGAACGGTCAGTCCCAGTTGGGGAGGTGGGGTACTCGGAGAAGGGCACAGTGGTGAGCTAGTCCATTGTGTCCATTGCACGTCTCGGTAGTCAACTCTGTCAGTACGAGCACTCTAGGTGAAGTATTGAACTGTACCTCATTGCACACCCGGAAGCCGGCACGGACCTAGTCTTCGGGTACAGCGCCCAACAAAACACACAGGCTAAACTATTGTTTTAGAAACTATTATTTGAGTAACTAATGTTTGAATAATTATTGTTTGAGTAATTATTATTTGAGTAACTATTTGAGTAATTATTGTTTGAGAAGCTATGATTTGAGCACTTAGAGATATTGTTGAGAAGCAGTTCTGAGGCACTGATGTGCGTTGTTAAGAGTTTATAATGTTGCTCAGTGGAGCATTGTGTAGAAACTGCTGTTTATGTTGAAGTTGCTCAGTGGAGCGTTATGTCGAAACTGCTCTTAAAGTTAGCTTGCTCAAAGGAGCTTTGAGTGTGAATAGTCATTGATGTTCAAGTTGCTCAGTTGAGCATTATGTGGAAACTACTCTTAATGTTAGGTTGCTCAGTGGAGCTCTGAGTATAAATAGTTATTGATGTCAAGTCGCTCAGTGGAGCGTGTAATTGGTAAATTATTGATAAACTAATAATTGAATGCCCCTCGTATATATGTTAGGTTGTGCTTTAGATGAACGATGGTGTGTTCAGGTATAATTTTAGTTACAGGTTAATGATGTTGTTACTGGACACATTTGGCACCCGCTCGCCCGACTCATTACGCCCGTACATTAAGGCTTCGCCATCATTCTGACAAGTAATAAACCTTTTGCCTTTTGCATGATTACTCTTAAGTAGATAACACAACTGCTAAGTAATATATCGACTGATGATTGATTGTTGAGCTATGTAATTATATTATGTGACCGTTAGTCGATTGTTAGTAATATAAGAGGTTACCTAGAATTGTTTACTAAGAGGGTTGTAACCTTGTGTCATCGAAGGGTTGCGTTCACTATTATTCATATATATATATATATATATATATATATATATATATATATATATATATATATATATATATATATATATATATATATATGAAAAAAAACGTGACCCTTACATACCTAATCGAAACATTGTCTTGTTTAAATGTATTTATAAAAAGTCTGAGCGCAGAAAGTGCGTTCTGGTAGTGACTTTTCATACGTTTTGTAGCATATAACGTAACTGAGAGTGGCGGCTCGTGACTTTGGGAGTGGGTGAAGCAGAATTCTCGCGGCACCAGATATATATATATATATATATATATATATATATATATATATATATATATATATATATATATATATATATATGTATGTATGTATGTAGGTATGTATGTATCACACAGATAACTCAAAAAATAATGGACCAATTGTAACGCAATTTGGCAGGAACATTCATTTTGTCATTAGCTTGGAAAAGTTTGTTAACCTGGAAAATCGGGCAAGGTTTTCCGGAAAATTTTTGAGTCACCTTTCTGAAAAAAATTTATCTCCGAGATGGAATTTCACAGGATATCATAAATCATTTAGTTTCAAGCATATCTCGGAGAGTTGTTGAATCCATAAGAAATCGCGGCGGGCCCCTACTTATATATATATATATATATATATATATATATATATATATATATATATATATATATATATATATATATATATATATATATATATATATATATATATATATATTGCTATATATAGCAAATATGTCAGAAAATTAGAAACATTTTATTGTGGAGTAAAACGGGCCATGTACATTAAATTGATACGTCCTAATATTTAAATGCCCTGTATAATTAAGAGTGTAAAATATTTTAGGTTTAAATAAGGAATAGCATAACAGGTAAAAGAATACAGAACAATGATTTCTTTTTTACATGTAGTACACTTTAATTTAACTAAGCAAAAGTCGTTGGTATACAATAGAACTCAGAACAATAGCCTTGTTTTTATTTATAGAGTTTTAACAGAATATAATGATTTTTATTTTATCCTTAGACAGTAAGTAAATTTATAGTATTAAGTTAAAAATAAGTTTTTGTCAGTTACCAATTATAAGAAAAGACACGCAGTGTTAGCTAATAGGGATAGTTTTTTTTTGTGGTTGTTTCCAATTAGTGCAACGAACAAGAAGTTGGACAATGGGAAAATGCAACGCCTATGAACTTTGTTTTACCCAGGTACAGCAAGAAAAGATTGTTTGTAACACAGGTAGTTATTTAAGGAAACGGCGACAGGACGAGGGGACGATTCGTAAATGAACTGCGGGAAGTGAAACTTCATTCGTTGACGTACAGCGACGCTGTAAATATGGAAGTTGAGAATTAAGCAAGAAGACAAGTGCATCATAATAAAATCATGTTCAGTTTGAAAAATGGGAAAAATAAATATGAGTATCTGGTACACGGTTTGTTAAGACCGTTTCAATAAAATGGAAAATAATTAGTAATCACAGGCAAGCTCCAAAATCCAAACAGTAGATCAAATGGAAAACAATTAGTACACATCCAATGGAAGAATCAATTAGACATCTTTTAGTAAGTCGTTTTGTGAACTTTATAGTAATAAATGTGCAGACTTTTTTCTATAGTGTGATTAGTTTTTAAGAATTTTTCAGTCCTATTGATGATTTTAATGTATCTTTAGCTCACTAAGGGGGATAACAGATAAAGGCCGAATCACTAGATCATAGTTAGGTAATTCATTGTTTTAAATAAATTTGACTGGTATTGATTGATCGACAATCAGCGATGATAAATTTGATATAAATATGTTTTAATGAGAATTTGTGAATTTAAATAATCAGAAATAAAACATACTAGACTGTACTCATATAATCTGTTCAATTTTGACCTCAAATCAAACAAATACTAGCTATATGATAAAGTAAGGCTATTTTTCACCGTTAATTAAAAGTAAAATCGAAAGAGCCCAATTATACATAATATTTTTTGGAATTTCCAAACACTCAGGAGTACTATAATTTATAAATAAGAGATATCAAACCAAAATGCTAGCCCAACCACAGAACCCTACCCATGAGATGAGAGAAAAATTTAAAGACACAGCAGTAAGGGAACAATTTTTGGCATAATTTCACGTTTATCAATATTAGTGTTTTTAAATAAAGACGCAAATTGAATTCTCATGCTCTTCAATTACAAGTGCTATATATATATATATATATATATATATATATATATATATATATATATATATATATACAAAGTCTGAAAGTGACCTCGGATATGGGTTTTAAAGGCACTAATTAACGATAATTTGAAAAAGTTTTCGAAAATTCTACAGTTGTTATCTCTCTAACAGTGAAATTTCCTTCATGAAAACTCTCTAAAATAATAGTCCGCACGCAGCAAGAGCCTTATGGTAGCTAATTTGCATAAAGATCAAATAACGCAAAATAATAATATAATTACTACCGAAAATAAAAATTTGTATAATGTATAATATTAACAAACAACTAAGCGGAAATTGTAAAATCTGAAGCCTAATTACCATCTTTTAATTTCCTGATTCTACAATTGCGGTTTAGAACTGTATTTAACCTACTTAAAGTTAAACATAAAATGTCGCTAGCTGCATTGGTTTATAACATTGTTTAGCTTATGTCGGTACATTAGCTCAAAGTAATATGTTCATTTTCTGGAAGATACGAATATCAGACATTGGATTTTCTACATTTTTCTCCAAAGGCAAGAAAACACAACACCACTTTCAGGTAGTATTTACGTACTTTCCGGCACACCCGCTGAATTGAAAAATAATAGCAGAGGAAATCTTAATTGAAATGCAGGGTACGTAGAAAAGAATCCATTAGAATTCAATTGATACAGACTCTCTCTATCCAATAGAGATGACAATAAAAGAAGTTTCAATAGCGCTCCCTAATTGACGCTGATAGATAGAAGTGATCTTTCACGTGACGCTGCATTAATTACACTGCCATTCTGACTTAATCCGATTTTGCTCTGATATATCTTCGATCAATTTATAAGCCTTATTACGGAATACATTTCTGATTTCTAAATAACCGTTAATGGAATTTAGATACTTAATATAAACAATCACTTCTTATCATTGCCGTGCTTCTAGCAAATATTCGTAAAAAAATGAATTGTTCAGGGCTTTTGAATTACGAAAAAAAAGTCTTGAAATAAGCGATAGCTAGCTTGCTATAAATTATATCATCCACGAGTCAGGATCAGGCTATATATATATATATATATATATATATATATATATATATATATATATATATATATATATATATATATATATATATATAGGGTGAGTCACCGGGAAATGCATGGATTGATTATGGGAAAATAATCATCAGGAAAAGTCTTAAAATATGGTACTGTACTAATGCAATTGGGGGACACTCGAATAAATTATCTTCAGACTAGCGCCATTTCCGGTTATATCGGAAGTCAGGGGCCGCTCCTCTATAAGTACGCCCGTTGGCGCGCACTGCCGCCTGCCGTGGAAAAACAATCATTTTGCTATGTTATACATTAATAAATTTTTATATACTTTTTACCTCCTGCATTCAACAAACAAAATTAGTATATCGAGGATCGCAGAGAGTCGGCAGCCATTAATACAGAATACAGAATCAGAATAAGTATAGTGTTAATCGCTGCAGAGGTTATATACACCCATATCAATATAAATCAGGCGGGCGGCGGTGTGTATTTTTCGGAGCTCTCAGGAAATGCGATGCCTCAGTGCGAAAACCCAAAAAATAAGCAACTGATTTCGATGAAACTCGGCAAGTGCCTTTCCTTTATTAATTTATTAATGGCTTGGATGAGTCGGTTAGTCAGGAAAATCGGATAACATTTTCCGGAAAAATTTTGAGCTTTTGTTTCAAAAGAAATCTTTTTCTCCGAAAATTACAAAGGTGTTTTAATGAAATTTTGTAAACATGTTTCCTTGTAAAACACCTTACTACACACAAAAATTCAACTTTATGCATTTTTAGAAAATTGAGTTATTCAAATTTTGAGTTTTCTTTTAAAAACATTTTTTTCTCCGAAAATTACAAAGTTATTTTGTTGAAGTTAGGTGGAGACGTTGCCTTGAGCACGACGCTACTATAGACCAAAACTGAACTTTCTAAGTTCGTAGAAACTCGAGTTATTCAAATTTCAAGCATTTAATAACAATTTACTACCATAACGCACTTGCTGCATCCCGAACTTTTTTTCCTTGCGCACCCCAATGCATTAAGGCACTATCCGCTACTGCCGGAAGTAGATGTTAACTTCGTTATTTCAAATTGTACACCCAGTATATTATGACATTTTGAGGTTCTGCGTAAAATTCTGAAAACTTTTTGTGTATAATGCCATACATCTAAGTCTTCTTCTTCTTAAGATCTTCGAACTTTTATGTCAAAATTGACGTTTTGGGACCGGAATATATTGATAGTTTTGTCTCATACACACGTCATAATTATTTACTTTGGATTACCTTCCATGTAGATGGGACTCAGTCTAACAGTCTGAACGAAATTGTTGAATTTATTAATATAGAGTGTTCGAAAAAGAAGTACCAAAAATAGGATAAAAAACTGCTGAAATTTGAGTTGTTCAAATGGAAAGCCACCATTTTGATTATTAAAGCTTTGTCCGCATTAAAAATCAGGAAATTTTTTTATGAGGCTGTTTAGTCAAAAAAAAAAGTTACTTTCCAAAACAATAGCATATCCCTGCTTTTCTTTTGCAATCATGACAATTTGATCTCTGTTTATTTGGCCATGATGACATTTCAATACAACTATCAGGCAGATGCTAAATTACAGTCACTTGCTTTTGCTTTTAGTGAATTTTCTTTAAAAAAATTCACTAATGAGGAGATCCCGACTTTTGAATTTTGAAAAAATATCTTCAAATGAGCGCGAACTAGGCCGCCTAGAACCCATAACCAGGGTCAACTTAAATTTTATATATACCGGAAAGAACAAAGCAAGGGCAACCAAATGGTACACGTGTTTGTAGTATAAAGAGTAAACCATGTACCAAAATTTAGGTGTGTAAGTTAAAGACAAAAAAGTTATGGGCATTTAAAGAAAAAAAATTAAATTGGCAACATTTAGGCACAAACCTGAAGCAAATACGGATAACGTAAAGAAAATGTCGCAAGAAGAGTGTTCTACAAACCCTTAAGTTTCAGCTTCAACCACCATTGTCCTTCATTTTACCAAAAATTTCAAATAAACCCTTTCTCTGATGCTTTGGCTGTATGTTTAGTTAAGTTGATGCTTTGGCTGTAGGTTTAGTTAGGTTTGTCGTTTGACAGCGAAATCGAAAGTAAATAATTATGTCGTGTGTATGAGAAAAAAATATCAATATGTTCCGGTCTGAATACGGCAATTTTGAGATAAAAGTTCGAATAGCTCAAGAAGAAGAAGACACAAAATATATTGAAAATTTTACGCAAGATCTTAAAATGTCATAATATACTGGGTGTCCAATTTGAAATAAGGAAGTTGACATCTACTTGCGGGATAAGCGAAAATGCCCCATTACATTAGTACATTATCAAATTTTGAAATATCTCCAGATGATGGTTTTCCCATAATCAATATATATTTTATTTATTTATTGATAAAAATTATACAGTATGCCTATACAATATATATATATATATATATATATATATATATATATATATATATATATATATATATATATATATATATATATATATATATATATATATATACAGAGGGGCGCACCGAATATAAAACAGACCCGATCTTTTAAATTCTCTGCTAAAAAAATCATTCGCATACGTCAATTTTTATTTCGAGAGAGCTTTACCTTGAAATTTTGAATAGAAAGGAGTATTGATTGACACCTCATTTTGAAGCCAATAAAATTATCCTTTCGAAAATATCAGTTTTTGAAAGTCGGTTTAGCATTTTTTGGGAAAACGCGTTTTAAATTGTGTATTAGTTGTTAAACTACTAATAATTGAACCATCTAGGTTTCCCAAAAGCAAGACTAAAATGTCTACGTTCCCAGAACTGCCAAACAAAACAAAACAGTAAAAATAAAGTCATATTTTAAGGTAAAAAGAACAGAACAAGCCTATACTCCAGACTGAATTTATCTAGTAGAAGCCCTACGCGTTTCGGCTCCTATCACAAGCTATCCTCAGGGGCTTCCTGAAACATTACAAAAAGTGGTTGTGTCAGAAACAAAGTTTCTGGTAGGTCGGCAAGTATCACACGACACAAGCAGTTACAAAATTCTAAACAGTCTTACAAGCAAAGTCCAACTAGAAACTAAAGTCAACGCTAACATGCTCTACAACAGTTACATTTATAAAATCAAAGCTAAAAGTTAAAAGTTGAGAAGTTAAATACATCAAAATGTCCAAAGCTTGGTCAAGGCACCTCCCAGCAGCAAAAACCACAATGTAAAAGAAGTAAAATTAGCATAAAAACGGGTGGGAACCCGTGTAAGTTAAGTTTAAAAGTGCACTGACACACCACAATCTAAGGTCTTTACACAAATAGATAAAGAAGCTGTCGACGCAGGCTGCGCAATCAGAGCAGAACTTTCAGAAAAAAAACCCTGAGTTCAACCTGTGATACCTATAAAAGACAAAACCAAAATGGTCAAATATACTTACGTTCTGTTTTTTATATAACAGGAACTGAACTTTACAAGAAATCTATCATAGTGGCTGTTTTCATCGACTGTCATTTTTGTTTCCCTGCACTATAAGGGTGAAGGCAGAATTAGAAGAATCAAAACCTCAAATCACAGCAATGGACACACGGTAATACAAATAAAAATTTCGCATTTGCAATGGAGGACAGTAAAAGCCAAATATCAGAAGGGAACGGGAAGGGGCAAACAAGTGAACTACGATTTTTAGCTAAAAGTGACAAGTGACAGACAAGTGACGTTGACACCTAACAGGCCGTGCCTAGAAGCACAGAACAAGAAACATTTCCGGGCTCCTTGACTCCACAGAATAATTAAGTTTTTCATTGTAGATGGCACTAATTCAGGATATTTCTATAAATTGGCGGAAAGTTAATCTCACCGGTATTAGAAGCATTTAGAACAGTGTTGTTGGAGTTGTAGGTCTATCTGTAGATATCCATCTCTTCAAGAACGAACTGCTCAGTTCCCAAGTAGACGAGTGAAGAATTTTAACATTGTTTTCTTTATCACAGACATGACCAATCTCTCTGAGGTTGCAACCAAAAGCTGAACTGACGTTATCAGCATTGTTTCTGCTCCTGAGATGTTCGGATATTCTGGTGTTTAGAGCGCCCCCAGTTCTACCAATATAAACAGTGTTTATGGTTTTGGTTGCCACCTCAGAGAGACTGGTCATGTCTTTGATAAAGAAAACAATGTTAAAGTTCTCAATCAAGGTGGGGGTAAGTCGGAGCGCTCTGCTTTCTGCGGTACTTAAGAGTCATTTATGCAGAAACTGTTAATCGTACGACAAAATACATGCAGACTGAATCTGTGAAGCGAAAATCGGGCCCGAATACCTTTAACATGGATTTTTTATTTGCACCCTGGGGGTAGAGTTAATGGCACGTTTTTAAGTGACAATTTATAGTGTGTTAAAATCAAATAAATGCAATAATAGCAAATGGAACTCTTGCCCAGTTATTATCTAATTACGTGATTTACAGTTAGAATAGTTTTACTAATTATTATGTTATTTTTAGTATAGACAATAAACTTTGCAAAAAGCATTTTAGATTCAGTAATGTCATGTCAGTGTCTGGTACAAGTGTTATTAATTCTCGTTAATTAGATATTCTTTTGTGAGCTTTCGCTTCGTAATAAAAGCCCTGTTGCTTTTTATTCCTTTTCTGCAATTAAAATTATAATTTCAAATATTAATAGAGTTTTACCAAAGTTTTAACAAAACTCGGGATTTTTTATGATGGATAGAAATGCGAAGCCTGGTAAAAAATAATTAAGAAAATAAAGAACTAGTCAAGGAAGTCGTTAACTTGTAAATTTATTATCCAGCAGAAAAGAGTTCGACAAACCAGACAATGGTTCTGTTACACCGGGACAGATTTGAGCAAGACTAATTTCCTTAGATTAAAATGTGCAATTTCAGTTTATTTGATCAAAAGTCTGGCCACAGCAAGTGCGTTATGATAGCGAATTCTCACAATCATATATTTTTTTCGAAAATAACGTATTGAATGCTTATAACTTTTTTCTTTTAACTCAGAGTTCTTATTTTTCATGAATGGTATGTAACAGAAACCTGCTAACCCTACTTGGTTAACTCAGACTTGTTTTATAATTGTTTACAACGTTTTATGTCAGGGTTCATTTCACTTCAACTCTGTATTTATGCAGTTCGATATTCTATACACTTTAATTGTCCGTTATAGGTGCAATACAAAATTTCAATGGCTTAAAAGGAAACTTTAATAATGTCATCATCCCTTCACTGGCAAATACATATAGTTAATTATTTGAAATTTCAGGTTCTGCTGGATAACTGATTTACCCCTGACTCTGAATGTAGCTGTGACAACAACATGGATTACACATTTTCAGGTATTTATTTTGTTTTGCAATTATATATATATATATATATATATATATATATATATATATATATATATATATATATATATATATATATATATATATATATATACAGGGTGTCCCTCTAACAATGGGCCAAACCCATATATTCGGATAGAGCATCAAAAATTAAATAGACTTTCATTAATACGTTTTGTCCGATTGTTGCTTGTTTTCGATGTACAGTGTGTTAAAATTGACTTTGAAAAAAATTAAATCGCTCGTTTTTCTGCTAATTACTGGAATATTGATTTGGAACTTTGTAATAGGGGGTTATCGAGGATGCCGCTTCCAACCGTGATACCTATTTTGAGCTACATCATAGTTGGCGCCACTTTTTCGATGATCAACTTTCTGCAAATCTGTTCAGAAAAACTGAAAACTACTAATTTTTTGTACGAAAAAGGTATACTTAGTTGAAACTCATAAAGTGAGTGGTTACCGAGATATTGCGGTTTTAATAATGGTGTGCATTGAAAATCTCTCAAATCTGAAATTTTATTAACATTATTATTATCACTAAATTATAAGAAAAAATTGACAATTATCGAACAATTCACTTAATAAGATTCTCAAAATGGCCTCCGCATACTTCAATACATTTTTCTTGTCTCAACCCAAAATTTTGCCTCACCTTAAAAAAAGTTTGATAATCGTTTTTCAATATATCACTGGAATCGATTATTCTAGCCCAAAGTTCATCTCTGGAGTTACAAATATTCTTGTATACTAATTCTTTCAAGTGACCCCAGAGGAAGAAATCTAGAGGATTGAGGTCGGGGCTACGTGCAGGCCAAGGAAAATCTCCACCTCGACCATCGGCGCGGATAATTTTGGTTCAGAAATTCTCTGACAGGAAGTCCATAATGGGCAGGTGCCCCGTCGTGAATGAACCATAATCTCCTGCGCACGTCTAGAGGGACATCTTCCAAGAGAATAGGAAGTTGATCTCTCAAGAAAATTGAATAATCATCCACATTGAGCCTTGCAGGAAGTTCTATTGGTTCCAACAACACGTCGCCTAGTATGCCACACCAGACATTAATGGAGAACTCATGTTGAAAATGGTGTTCTCGCGTCAAATGGGGATTGCTGCTGTCATATGTGTGAGCATTTTTGAAATTGAAAACTCCTCTTCTTGTGAATGTCGCTTCGTCAGTGAATAGAATGTTGTTGAAGAAAAACGGATCGTCATTCTGATACCGACGAATGCGTTCACAAAAATCCAATCTAGGTAGAAAATCTAGAGGTAAAAGATTCTGCACTGGTGTGAAGTGGTAAGGATGTAACTTTTTCTTTTCTGAGAAGTCTACCAATACTTGATTTATTTATTCCAGTTGCTGCAGAGAGGCGTCATACGCTTGTTTCCGGATCTTCTGCAAGGCGTACTAATATCTCTTCCTCTTAATGTACAGGACGTCTTGGTCCACCAACTTCCGACTTCGAATTGAAAGAACCAGTTTCACCTACGAATACATTAGGACGAGATGATACGCATCCGTGTAACAAAATGTGTATTTCACGATTTTTCCAGCCCTCAGGTGTGAATTTTGTCAAAACTTTCGTTTCAGAAATAATCAATGGCAATGAGTGCATATTACTCTTTTACATACCTAATTTATCGTATAATCTTCTAAAGGTCTTGTGATCTGGTTGTCTACGACTAGAATATAATTCCAAGTATCTGGCGGCGGCTTGGTGGCTACGGAAGTTTGATTGCGCATAAACGCAGATCATATCTCTCTTCTCAATATTGCTAAATTCATTATGGCGAGGCATTTCAGAAATAATAACTACCTACTGCTCTTAATTGAAAAACCATGTGCTTGTCAAAATTGACAGATTATGTTTATTGTGTTACGCAAATGACATCACTATGAAAACGAAAAACAAAAGATATTTCATCTACTTCATTGACAGTTGTTGACCCGGCCAATCAACTGCTATAGTTATTAGCGCCGTGATATGTCCACAGGAATACATCTTTTATTTGCCAAAAACATACTTATTCTATGAAATCGAATTAAATCCAGAGAAACTTCCCAATTTTTAGGAATTGATTTAGAATTAGAAAATTATGATTAAAATACACCGACCACAATCCTATAGAATTTTCCATTGGGGTTACTTAAAACAACTGGTACATACACAATAATGTTTGTAACTCCAGAGATGAACTTTGGGCCAGAATAAAATTTCAGATTTGAGAGATTTTCAATGCACACCATTATTAAAACCGCAATATCTCGGTAACCACTCACTTTATGAGTTTCAACTAAGTATACCTTTTTCGTACAAAAAATTAGTAGTTTTCAGTTTTTGAACAGATTTGCAGAAAGTTGATCATCGAAAAAGTTATGCCCCTGTAAAACATTCGGGTTTAGTGTAGGTGGCGCCAACTATGATGTAGCTCAAAATAGGTATCACGGTTGGAAGCGGCATCCTCGATAACCCCCTATTACAAAGTTCCAAATCAATATTCCAGTAATTAGCAGTAAAACGAGCGATTTAATTTTTTTCAAAGTCAATTTTAACACACTGTATATCGAAAACAAGCAACAATCGGACAAAACGTATTAATGAAAGTCTATTTAATTTTTGATGCTCTATCCGAATATATGGGTTTGGCCCATTGTTAGAGGGACACCCTGTATATATATATATATATATATATATATATATATATATATATATATATATATATATATATATATATATATATATATATATATATATGTATCCAACCGATAACTCAAAAAATACTTCACTGATTTGGACCAAATTTGGGAATACCCTTATTTTGTTAATGACTTGGATGAGTTCGTTCATCAGAACTTAACGCCCAATTTTTCTTAACAAAAAATTAAAAAATATTTCTTAAAACGCAATATCTCTCAAATTATTTAAGTGGTTAAAACGAAAATCTACAGCTTAAAAGAACATAGGCAGACGCAGTTGTGTACCAATTTTCAAGTCTTTTGATCGCAAAAAAAACGTTATTCGAAATTAAAATTAAAATAATACTGGACATCACTTCGGATTATATAATGCAATATCTACAATGTTGGACAAAGTCGGATGACGCTACCTGTACTGCTATGCTATTTAAACAAATGGGGGATAAAAATCTAAACAATGGAAGTATTATTGCAAGATATCAGAATGTAGAACATTCTCAAATGTACGACAGGGACGCCATCTCGGTGCGAAAACAGGTAGTATGTCGTCACGACAGCTCTAGTTCACACAACATGTTATAGATTGAGACGGTGTGCAATCAACTAAGAATTTTGTAAATTGGCAGCCCTGGCCAATTTCTCTCCTAATACCGGGACAATGCTTGCTTTCAAAAGTGCTAAATTTTAGCATGCGACAATGTTCTTTGCAAGTGTCAAAACCTGCTCACAAAATGAGAACGCTACTGATAGATAAGTTACTAGATCAATCATTTTTATTATCGATGATTTCGCAGCTTACTAAGTCAATTTTTTTAAAGTAAACGGCACTTTAAAGCATATTTCTGTAGTTCTCATCTTGTATGTTTGAAACAGGTACAGTCTCCTGCTTAAAATTAGGCATACCTACGTTTGTTAAGCGTCCAAGCCTATCAAGCTTAATTTACAAGAAGCTCGCTTGCGGCGTCGACAGGATTTCAGTGTAGTCTTGGACAAAAGCTAGATTCATACACTCGCGAATTGCGAGATCGCCGCGAAACGTATTCCTAATGATTTATTTAAAACAATATCGTAAAGCTGTTGTTTTTTTTTTCGATTTTAGAAATGTATTTTTACTAATTTTTGTGTACACACAGACACGACCTAAATGTCTTCTCTACTTTTAAGTTTGTGTAGCCCCAATATTAACTAAGGGCCCCCCTTTATTACACTTACGTAGCTTGCGCAAGTTCTAGAGCTGGTCAGCTCTTTAATAGTTGGCTGGTGTGGTATACTTGCAATATGGTGGGTGGTAGAGGAATTTTCCTTTACGTGATAGCAAAGGATTTTTTTCACGCCCGAGGAGGTACCACCCCTTACATCAAAGGGGCCGGTGAAGTCCCAACGGACGTTTCCGGTTCTGGTGTATGAGTCAGTTTCCCTTATAAGCAAAAATGATGATGGCTGCTCCTTGTACAAAAGATTCCGGAGGTAAAATACCCCTCCATTCGGATCTCTGGGAAAGGGGTGTACAGGGGGCGCCAGCATCAAGATTTAACATATCCTTCTCGAATATATGCGGCCTAAATTCTAACCTGAACTCTGTCCACCATTTCCTCCAGGCTAATAGGCCCCAACTCCTCTTCCTCACCGAAACTCAAATCAGTGCGAAAACAGCCACTAATCACCTTAATTTCCCGGGGTATGAGCTCCTTACTTCTTTTAGATTGGATAGAGGTGGGTGCGCGTACGTCCGTAGCAATCTGCCCTGCACCAGACTTCCCAATTTAGAAGCTGGAAGAAAATACATACTATGGATAAAACTTTCTCTCAGGGCTGCAATTAAATTCATCTATTGCATTTACCGGTCACCTTCTGACAACAACTTTGTCCAGCTTTTTAACTACCTTTCTGAAAAAACCGACAATCTGATTTCTAAATATCCTTCCTCCACTATTTTTGGTGACTTCAATGTCCATAATAAGGAATGGCTAGGATCGTCAAGAAACGATCCACAAGGAAGACAGCGGAGGGCTTTGTAGTCAGCAATTCTTTAGCCAATATGGTCCAGCAACCTACTTACTTTCCTCGCATCCCAACACAGAGCTCAAATCCCTTCGATCTCCTTCTTACAACAAATCCTGACTGCTATAAGATATCAGTCACCGCCCCCTGGGTCGCTCAGACCACGGCATGGTCACTGCTTATTGCGCAATGCAACCTGAGGGCACACAGTCATCACACCCATGTATCGTTTGGCACTACAACTCCGCGAACTGGGACGAAATGCGAGATTACTTTTCCCCATTTCCATGGGCGTCTGTCTGCTTCTCTCGTCCTGACCCCTCTGATATCTCACAAAACGTCACCGAAATTATCCAAGCTGGCATGAAATTATTAATTCCACGTACACAGAAAACCGCTGCAGCCACTCAAAAGCCCTGGTTTCCTAAATCCTGTGACAAGGCCAGACTTGAAAAGGTCAAGGCTCACAAAAAGCTTCTACACAATTCCAGTCAAGAAAACCGTCAAGCATTTAACGACGCAAGAAACCGCTATGTCCGCATTCTTTCTGACGCAAAAAACTCGTTTAATAACCACATCAAAAACAAAGCCCTCTTAACCTACAGCGGCAGCAAACCCTTCTGGACTCTTGCTTAATCTATTGGGAATAATTTCTGCAAGAGCACGTTTCCACCTCTTGTCTCAGGGGATGAAATTGTTTCTACTGCCCAGGGCAAGGCTGAACTTTTTGGATCGTTGTTCGCCGGCAATTCTACTCTCAACCCACCTACAAATGTTCAACCACCAACAGTCCCCAATGTCGCCCATAAAATGACGGATATCATTTTCAAAACTAAAAAGGTACGAAAGATGCTCTCTTCTCTTAATATCAGGAAAGCCTCTGGCATTGACGAGATCCCAGCTCCCAGATTCCAAAAAATGCGCAACAAAACTTGCTCCTGTCCTCACTCGTCTGTTTCAGATATCTTACAATAGAGGCATATTCGCTAGTAACTATAAAACTGCTTGAGTACCACCCGTCCCCAAGAAAGGATCCAAAGCGCTTCCTGGCAACTACAGGCCTATTTATCTCCTTTCAGTCATCTCTAAAGTGATGGAAAAGTATATAAACACCGAATTACTAAAATTTCTTGAAAAACACAGTCTAATCTACGACAGGTAGTATGGATTCCGTCAGTGCAGATCAACTGCCGGCCTCATTTCCTTTGTCACCCATTCTTTAAACAAATCTATGGTACACGGTGAATCCCAGATTGTCGCTCTAGACATATCCAAAGCATTCAACCAGGTCTGGCACGCGCGCTGCTTAATAAACTACCGGCCTATGGCCTACCACCAAAACTCTGTACGTGGACAGCAAATTTCCTTTCCAACCGGAGCATTTCTGTTGTCGTGGATGACCATTCCTCTAAACTGCATCCAATTAATGCAGGAGTTGCTCAAGGTTCATCATTAGCTCCTACTTTGTTTTTTCTCCACATCAAGGACCTCCTCTCTAGCACATCCAACCCACTTCACAGTTACGCGGACGACAGCACCCTCCACTCAAATATACAATATTCTAAGCCTGTCTCTTTAGCGCAATTAGATGAGAATCGCAGACTTATGGAGGGTTCTATCTCCGTGGATCTCCAAAAAATATTAGACTAGGGAAGTAGAAGAGATACACCAGCCCTAGACCCATCACAATAAACAACCAAGTTATTTAAAGTAATGAGTCCTTTTCACTTGTTGGCATTTCTGTGGATCGAAATCTCAGTAGGCACCAACATGTCACATCAATTGCAGAAGCGGCTGCTAAGAAATGAGATTTCCACTTCCGGGCTCACAAATACTTTTCACCAGCTAATCTCTATACCTTATATACTTCACAAATAAGACCAAACCTCGAATACTGCTCCCACATCTGGGGTGCTGCTGCCGCTTCTACACTCGCTATCCTGGATTCCATTCAGAAGAGAGCTACACGTCTCATCGGTGACCCTACCCTCACCCAAAGGCTGCCGTACTTTGCCCACCGACGTGCAGTTGGTGACCTCTCTCTTTTGTAGATATCTGCACGGGCACTGCTCAGAGGAGCTTTCTTCCATAGTTCCTCCACCTGCTGTCCCCAACTGATCTACCAGGGGAACAGAGCGAATGCACCCTTTTACTGTCCAGGTCACCAGACATAGAACATCTTATTATGCCTGCTCTTTTGTCGCGAGGACTTCCAAGTTGTGGAATTCCTTGCCGGCACATGTTTTTCCTTCTCCCCCGAACCTCCAAACCTTCAAGTCCAGGATTAACAAGTTGCTTCTTTCTTCCTTGTCACCACCCACGGTACGATAGTATTTAGGCTGTAAGCCCTCGTGGCGTGTTGTTGAAATAATATATATATATATATATATATATATATATATATATATATATATATATATATATATATATATATATATATATATATATATATATATATATATATATATATATGTGTGTGTGTGTGTCATATAAAAATAAAACACTTTTGCCCCAAGAAAACTTAACCGTTGTATGTAATATTCAATTCATTTTGTTAATCACACTAAATATTTTGTTCTTGTGATTTCCTCTGATCACCAGTGGCACCCAATTTTTTTTGTCTTTAAATGCCTATGACTTTTTTTTTAACTTAGAGATCTGAATTTTGGTGTGTAGGGTAAGTTTGATGGTATAAAGTATGTGTCATAGTTGGTTGTCATAACTTTGTTATTTTCGGAGATACAAAAATTTCCCGAAAGGAAACCCAAAATTTTCCCGGAAAAACTGGTCCTATTTTCCTGGCTAACGAACTTATCCAAGCCATTTGCAAAAGGAAAATACATGTTATATCTCATCAAAATCGGCACATTATTTTTTGAGTTATCGGTGTGAGATATATATATATATATATATATATATATATATATATATATATATATATATATATATATATATATATATATATATATATATATATATATATATATATATATATATTGGATACATCATTCTGCCTAACCCTTTAAGTGACACGTATCAGAAAAATGTTTAAAAACAAATAAGATCTGCGGGAATATGTCTTTTAGATGACAAGGGGTTTTCTGAATTAGAGAGTGTAATTTTTATCATGGAAAAACCACCATCCATCATCGTGGATTTTGTATATTATTGTGGAACGTGAGCAATATACAGCATCTACAAATAAACGAATGCGATAGCAAATAGAAGATAGATAAATGTGTGGAGAGGAGACCTCAATTTCTGTATGCGGTTGACATCTACAATGCTGAGATGTTAAAGCTAGCGTAAAATGAAACCCACGCCTCACTGAGATGAGCATGCTTTCCCGACAAAAATGAAATGTGTAGAGTACATACAGATGTATGTATTTGGTATAAGTTTTCTGTATCACGTCAGTGGTATTTGTTCCTACGTAAGAGGGTCAGTTTTGAATGAAGCTTGTAAAAAACAAACTGGAAAATATATTCAACTCCGTTAATTAACCTAATGTGTAATAAACCACCAGATTCATGAACATTGTTGTGTTCTTGCTGATAATACAAGCCTAAAAATACATAAAAATATCAGTGTGACGAAATTCACTGGCAGACACAGAAAACAACCGCTGCTTTTTTTTTAGTGAATTTTTGTATAAATAATAGTTTTTCGTGAATTTCCTTAAAAAAAAAGACTAATGAGGAGACCTGTATTACTGTAGTAGTCTGCAAGTGGCTTGGATAAGTTCGTTAGTCAGGAAAATGGGACTAGTTTTCCCTGGAAATTTTTAGGTTTCTTTCGGAAAAAATTTGTCTCCGAAAATAACAAAGGTATGGCAACCAAATTTGGTCCTAAAGCTGTTTGTGAATAGTTATATCTTGGCAGGTGTGTAAATAGCTTAAAGAGGTTCGTTGGCCAGAACAATTGGACCAGTTTATCTGGAACTTTTAAAATTTATTTTCGGAAAATGTTTGTACTTTTTGAAACAACAAAGCTATTTTAATGAAATATGGTACATTGTTAGAGCTATATAGGTTATACTATAAACCAAATATCCTTCTTGTAAAAACATTTTTACGAAAATTCGCTACCAAACGCATTTGCTGCGTCATGAACTTTGATATAATCATTATAGTCATTAAAAAATGTGTAAATAAATACCCAAGTACTATTATGTGAATTGGAAATTGAAATTCAAAAACAGCTGTAATTATTCTTAGTTAATTGAAAAAAAAAAGTTCGGGGCGCAGCAAATGCGTTATGGTAGTAATTTTTTATTAAATGATTCAAATTTTTATAACTCAATTTTGTATAAAGTTGGAAAATTAAATTTTGGTATGTAGTAATGCCTTTTCCAAAGCAATACATCCACCAAATTCCTTTAAAATAGCTTTGTCATTTTCGGATTAAAAAAATTTTTTCGAAAGAAAACTAAAAATTTTCTCTGAGAACCTTGTCCGATTTTTCTGGCTAACTAACTCAGCCAAGCCATTAATAAAAGAAAGGCACTTGTCGAGTTTTATCCAAATCGGTCAATTATTAAATAAAAAAAATCACTAAGAGAGGCATCAACAGTGAAACTTTGCAAACATTTTTCCAAATGAGCGCGAACTAGGACACCTAGAACCCATATCTGGGGTCAGTTTCGGTTTTTATATGTTTCTATATATTTTCTGGTGTCCTAGTTCGCGCACATTTGAAAGAATGCAGTTGCACCATTGATACCTCACTATTAGTGATATTTTTAAACTAAAAATTCACTAATACGGTTAGTCACCCGCCAAAGTTTAAAAAATACGCTTACAGCTCGATGTTGGCTATGATTTTATAGATTGCCTGAATATTTTTTGTTATTCGTTTCGTTAACAAATTGTAGAATTAAGCTTATAGGTAAAAGCTTTCAATTTTGGTATTTAGGTGTACACTATTAAACTTACCCCTCGTGCCAAAATTCAGATCTCTAAGTTGAAAGGAAAAGAAAATTGTAGACATTTTAAAAAACTTTGGATGCCACTGATTGCTAGAGAAATGCACAAAATCAAAATATTTTGTGTGGGCAACAAGATCTGTTGTATGCTACGGACAAAGATTAGGTTTTATTGACGCAAAAAGGTCAAGAAATAACAGAAAAATTACTTTGAACATTTTATACCTTTTCTTATAAAAATGTCAAGGTCGCGATTTGAAACGTCAAAATTTGCTATTTTTAGACGAAAAACCTGAAACAAGTACGGGCTATGTAAAGCAAATCTCATAGTAAATGTGTTTTACAAAGTCTTAAGTTACAGATCCAACCATCATTGTCCTTCATTTTACTAAAATGTGTGCAGAAAATTCATTTCAAATAGACCCCTCCTCTGATGATTTGGAAGTAGTTTTAATTATAGAGTTTGTGATTTAATAGTCTATACTTTTTTGCGAATTTTAATAGAACATCGCTATTGAGAAGACCGCGACTTTAAATTTTTTAAATAGTTTTTCAAAGGATTGCAAACTAAGTGCCTCCGGGGTCAATTTCAGTTTTTACATATTTAGATATAAACAGGGTGGTGCAGTTTTACTGTGAAGCTCAATATATCGGTAATTATACAAGATACAGGAAAATCCATTGATTGTTGTTGCCCTTACTTGGTGAAACTGGTTCATACTACATACAGATTGGGAGACTACTTCTCTGGCTGCACTGTCGGCTTTGCTTTCTGTAAGTGAAGGACGTAGCCAATGCGTAAGCTAACTGGAAAAGAGCCACTTGTTCCAATTATTTTACGCGCTGGCTACGTTATTCACTTACAGAAACCAAACCTAACAGTAACGCCAGATAAGTAGTCTCTCAGTATGTATGTAATATAGGAAAATAAAGAAATTATTGATAGGGTGTTTTGAGCTGCATCATATAAAATTATGTTGACAATCACAGGCCCATAAGTCATTGGTGATACAAGTTTTCTTTTTGTTGATGCAACAGCCCATTTATTGTAGCATTATTGCATTGTCCATCCTACTTTAATACACGCTTGTAAGGAGAAAACCTTTATATCGCCCATCGTTTTCGAGTAATTTCAATTGTTTTTCAACTTTTTACATTTTGGAACGAAATATGCTCTCTTCTCTTAATACCAGGAAAGGCTCTGGCCTTGACGAGACCCCAGCAATTGTTTTCAAAAATGCGCACCAGATATTGCTCCTGTTTTGACTCGTCTGTTTCACATATCTTACAATAGAGGCATATTTCCTAGTAACTGGAAAACTGCTCGAGTACAACCCGTCCCCAAGAAAGGATCCAAAGCGCTTCCTAGCAACTACAGGCATATTTATGATAGTGATGGAAAAGTATATAAACATCGAATTACTAAACTTTCTTGAAGATCACAGTCTAATCCACGACAGGCAGTATGGATTTCGTCAGCGCAGCTCAACTTCCGACCTGCTTTTCTTTGTCACCCATTCTTGGAACAAGTCTATGGAATTACAGGGTGAATCCCAGATTGTCGCTATGGACATATCCAAATCATTCGACCAGGTCTGGTACGCAGCGCTGCTTAATAAACTTCCGGCCTATGGCCTATCACCAAAACTCAGTACCTGGACAGCAAATTTTCTCTCCAACCGGAGCATTTCTGTTGTCGTGGATGGCCATTCCTCTAAACTGTATCCAATTAATACAGCAGTTCCTCAAGGTTTAGCTTTGTCCCCTACTTTGTTTCTTCTCCACATCAATGACCTCCTCTCTAGCACATCTAACCCGGTTCAGTTACGCAGACGGCAGCACCCTCCACTCAAATATACAATATTCTAAGCCTGTCTCTTTAGCCCAATTAGATGTGGATCGCAGACTCATGGAGCGTTCTGTCTCCGTGGATCTCCAAAAAATATTAGACTGGGGAAGTAGAAATCTTGTGTAATTCAACCCCACCAAATCTCAGTCTTGCTTTCTTTCTCATAAGAGATACACCAGCCCTAGACCTATCACAATGAACAACCAAATTATTCAAAGTAATGAGTCCTTTTCACTTGTTGGCATTTTTGTGGATCGAAATCTCAATTGGCACCAACATGTCACATCAATTGCAGAAGCTGCTGCTAAGAAATTAGGTTTCCTCTTCCGGGTTCGCAAATACTTTTCACCAGCTAATCTCTAAACCTTATATACTTCACAAATAAGGCCAAACTTCGAATACTGCTCCCACATCTGGGGTGCCGCTGTCGCTTCTACACTCGCTATCCTGGACTCCATTCAGAAGAGACCCTAATCGGTGACCCTACCCTCACCCAAAAGCTGGCATCCCTTGGCCACCGACGTGCAGCTGGTGACCTCTCTCTCTCTCTCTATCTCTCTCTTTTATAGATAGTACCTTTAATGAAATTTGTAATACAAGTTTAATTTTTAGACACCTACAGTACCTAGATAGATCAAATTTTAATTTTCTAGCTTCATAGAAAATTTAGTTTCGGGAATTTAAAGTTTTTTTTTTCTCAAAAGGAGTTAAACACGAGATTTTTTGATAATAGAGAAATATGGATGGTACCAATTTCGAAACAATTCTTCAAATGAGCGCGTACAAGGACCTCTAAAACCGCAGTTCAGGATTTGTGTATGTTTCAAGTATTAGTGTTAGTAATATGCCATACTACACTGTACAATTCTTATGACAATTCACTACTATAACGCACTTGCTGCGTCCCGAAATTCAGTTTTATATTTAGTCAATCCTCATACATCGCTAGTTTTTGTATTTAAGATGTTAATGACCTGCAGGCTGAGATGCCTGTTTCATTTTCGAAATAAGATTCTGTTTTCCGAATAAATATTTCATTTAAACACAAAATTTGCATGCCAATGTAGAAGCTTTCTTCCTGTCCGATACCTCTATCATTTCTGTTAAATGTGCTGTAAAATTTACAAACAATCTAAGGCAGAGTGTTTTCTTTTTCTACCCTGTTAAATCTGACAGTAAGTCAACAAGAAGCTTGTAAGTTCTTACTTCATTTAACTTGTTTCGGATCGAACGCTTTTTGTGTAGCATTTCCGGCTGGGATTTCATCCTTCTGCTGGTACTCACCCCATAATCATCGATACTTTAGTATTCAATTTAAACTTTAATTTGTTCGCGAACTATTTTATTGAATTCCACTTTAGCGTTTTAATAATTCCTCAGTAAAATGTTGGGAGGATTGTTTGCCATCGTCTGCTTGTCTAAAACTAGTTTTGATTTGTTTAAGTAGTGCTGCTGGTGCAGACAGTTTACTTTAGGGGATTTATACCGTCGATGTAAACTTATAAGTTGCTAATGTGTAACAGTTAGAACATTTGTTATAACATTCAGTTGGCACTGTAGCTTTTGTTCGAAAATAAATGAATGGTTATTTTTAACCATTTACCGGCGTTGCGGAGTCTCTGGGACTCTTGGAAGAATAAACTGTTTAGTAACTATTTTATTTGTTAATCAGGCATCATGTGTTCTTTAGTAGCTTCCAGTCGTGAGGTGATCAGTCACGTGCTCAGTCCACTTCAGTCTATCATCAAAGCAAGTGCGTATTACAAAGGTCTTAGAGTCCGTGGGACTCCGCGACACAGTTAGTGTAATATTTTCAATTTTAGTAACTATGTCCGACAATCCAAAAAAAGTTAGAATTACAGAACCTAACTTTGAGGAAGCTGTGCTAAAATGGTTTAAGGAATGTGACACAGATTTGTCAGAGCAAGATGGCGATCCTGATAGTAATACTACTACTGATTATGCCATCACAAGTGATCACGAAACAGCTAGTGAACTTTTCGGCAGTAAATCTGATGACCAAGATGAGATGCAAGTTACTAAAAATCAAGGAGATAATGACACAATTGATACAATTAAGAAATATTTCTATGGAAAAAAACAGATATAAATGGGCTGCCACTGAACCAATTCGAAAGGTAAGAACATCAGCTCGCATTATATTGAAGTTGCCAGAAAACAAAAGTACCTTACCAAAAATTGAACCGGTGAATGCATGGCAGAAATTTTTCTCACAAGATATACTGGATATCGTTGTGCATTATACAAATTTGAAAATTCAAGAATTTTGTAATAAGTCATCACGCAGTCAGAATCGCACAGAATACAGGAAAACAAATTCTGTTGAAATAAATGGTTTTCTGGGACTTTTGTTATTAACTGCTGCTTTTAAATCTAATACCGAGGCTATTGAATCATTTTTTTCAACAGACGAAACCGGCCGGAAAATTTTTCGGTTGGTAATGTCAGCAAAAAGATTTGCTGTTTTGTTAACTTGCCTAAGGTTCGATACCAACGTGGAAAGAATTCTAAGAGTGAAAACGGATACATCTGCAGAGATTTCACATATCTATGAAAAATTCAATCGAAATTCAGAATCGCCTTACTCGTTGGGAGCTAATGCAACTGTGGATCAAATGTTGGTAGGCTTCAGGGGAATTGTAAATTCAAAATGTATTTACCGAGCAAACCCGTGAAATATGGGTTAAAAGTCCAATGTCTTGTTGACGCTCGAACCCACTACATAGATAATACATATATTTACTGTGGCAAGGGCACTGATTCATTAAAAGATGTTACAGATGAAGAAAAAACAGTTCACTATTCCAACACAAGGTGTTATTCGTCTTTGTAAGCGAAAAAACAGTTCACTATTCCAACACAAGCTGTTATTCGTCTTTGTAAGCCTATATTTGGAAGCCACAGAAACATTACCGCTGGTAATTGGTACTCTCCAATAGAGCTTACAGACTATCTCATCAAAAATAAACTTACTTACGTTGGAACTATGAAAAAAAAAAGGAAACACCCAAGGAATTTTTACCCTCAAAAACAAGACAGAATGGATCTACATTGTATGGCTTTACAAGTAATAAAACATTAATTTCTAGAGTACCAAAGAAAAACAAATCTGTTGTCATGATTTCTTCGATGCATCACTGCACTGATAACGGTTTGCCTGAAATTAATGCCTATTATAATAATAGAACATCTGGATTGGATGCTGTAAATGAAAAATGCAGTAAATATTGCTGTAGCAGAAGAACACAACGTTGGCCTATGGCTCTGTTTTATAGATTTGTGGATATGTATTCAATAAATGCATATATCATCCATCAGTCTTGTCCCAACGCAAATCAGCTAGACAGATTCGATTTTTAAAAATTATTGGCCAAACAACTATATGAACCGCTCCTTCGTGAAATATCTCAGAAAACAAATTTACTAAGAGAGCTAAAACCAAGTATTTGCACAAATTTGATGCTGGCGCCTGCGGCACCAGCTGATGCTCAAGAAGTGTTGCCTAGAAATCAGAGGATGTATTGCTCCATCTGTGACCCAAAATTATAAAGAAAAAATGTTTATTTATGTGTTGAATGCAATAAACCTATTTGTTTGCAATGATCTCAAAAAAATATGTGTTCAATGTATTGAAAATCTAGAAGACTTCTAAATTTATTATTTTTTATAGTAGGCGTTTTAAACCAATGTCAGTTTTTAGTGAATTTTCTTAAAAAAAATTCACTAATGAGGAGATCCCGACTTTTGAATTTTGAAAAAATTTCTTCAAATGAGCGCTAATTAGGCCCCCCAGAAAACATATCCGGGGTCAGTTTCAATTTTTATATGTTTATATATATATATATATATATATATATATATATATATATATATATATATATATATATATATATATATATATATATGTATCACACCGATAACTCAAAAAATAATGGGCCGATTTTGATTAAATTTGGTAAAAAAATTCCTTTTGCAAATGGCTTATACAAGTTCGTTAGTCAAGAAAATCTGCCCAGGTTTTCCCGGAAAATTTTGTGTTTTCTTTCGAAAAAAAATTATATCTCCGGAATTAACAAAGTAGGGGAAACAAAATTTGGCACGCAGGCTTATATCCTTACATGTAAGTTACCTACCAAAATGTAGCTATGTAGGTCAAAAGACAAAAAAGTTATAGGCATTTAAAGAAAAATAAATTGGGGTTTTCCTCAAAACGTCAAAGTGGCGATTTAAAATGTCAAAATTGGCAACATTTAGGCAAATAACTTGAATCTAATACGGGCTCTAGAAATAAAATGTCTCAAGAAGGATGTTTTACAAGCCCTAAAGTCTTAGTTTCAACCGTCATTGTCCTTCATTTTACTAAAATATTTGCAGAAAATTCATTTCAAGTAGACCCTTTCTCTGATGATTGGCAGCAGCCTTAGCTATAGAGTTTATCGTTTAATGGTATATAATTTTTGTCGAATTTTCGTAAAAAATCAATAAAGCTCAATATATCCGTTATTATATAAGATATGAAAAAAATTTGTATATATTAATTATAGGGTGTCTTGAGCTACATCTTAAAAAATTATTGTTACAATCACAGGGTGGCCCATAAGTCGTTGGTGATACGAATTTCCTTTTTTTTTAATCAAACACGCCTTATGTTATTGCATTTTTGCATTTTCCATCGAAATATAATGCATGTTTGTAAGAAAAGAAATTCTGGACGCACCAAGTGCGTTATGGTAGCGAATTTTGATCAAATGTTTCATATTTGAACAGCTCAATTTGCTATTAACCTATAAGGTTGATCAAGAAACGTGTTTTTTCGGAAACACTTTAAGTTTACTTTTGGAAATTTTTGTACATTTTCACACAATAAAGTTATTTTGATGAAACATGGCACATTGTTTTTAGTATATAGGTTATACTGGTAACCAAATTTGATGCCTGCTTTCTTAAAAAAACATACATATTTGTTATTAAAAACATTTTTATGAAAATTCACTA
Organism: Tillus elongatus; assembly: GCA_964006375.1. Classification (NCBI taxonomy): domain Eukaryota; kingdom Metazoa; phylum Arthropoda; class Insecta; order Coleoptera; family Cleridae; genus Tillus; species Tillus elongatus. The sequence continues at coordinate 112,824,980 of OZ023268.1, forward strand.
CCATAACGCACTTGCTGCGTCCAGAGTTTTTTAAGTTTTAATTAAGAAGTTACTTTAATCTCTTTTTTGTAGTTCGCACCTTAGTAAACATGTTTTTAATACGAACATTTTTAATTTTACAGTTTTTAAAAAACTAAGGGAAGTTACATTTATTGTTGGTAAAAAACACAGTATTTTGTCCTACATTTTATTTGCTTTAGTTTGTTACCCAGTTGGTTATAAATATAATTGTTGTTTTCTTACATGTGAGATTATTTATACAACAAAAACAAAGCAGTTTTTTCAATAACATTGAAAGAAAAAAAAACTTTTTATTTTGGAGTCCCAAGGACTCCGCAACGCACTGAGTGTTAAAATTTCTGGCTACGCCGGTTAAGGGTTAAGGTAATTCTGCGACGCATATTCAAAATACTTTATACAGTCTTTCGACAGGTGCGTTAGATGATTAGGTAGTTGGAGAGACATTTGGTTCCTGAAAACATGATATAACTAGCAAGGTATGGCGGTATCACGTCACAGCGGTTTCACGGTGAAATGACGCATTTCAATAGCTGCACATTTGCAAGACGCTTTCAATATATTTTTGTTGCTTGGGCATTTCAGGTTTTTTTTCCACAAATCTGTTACTTGTTATTGCCTTAAAATTCAAAGTTGTGTAGACAAAGTAGTTTAAAAATCTTCGACGGAAATTTTACAGATCGGCATAGCACATAAAAAAGCAGTTAGTAAGAATTTAAAAAGTCTGGACGCAGTAAGTGAATTTTCATAAAAATGTTTTGAATGTCAAATCTGTCTTTCTTTAATGAAAGCAGCCATCAAATTTGGTGACCCATATGGTAGAAACAATGTACCATATTTCATCAAAATAACTATAATGTTTGAGAAAGTAGACCATTTTCCGAAATTGAATTAAAATGTTTTCGAAAAAATTGGTCCGATTTTTCTGGCCAAGGAACCTCTTCAAGTTGTTTAACCACCTACCAAAATATAATTATTCACAAAAACATTTTCGTCGAAACTTGAAAAAATCATGAAAATTCGCAAACAATTTTTTGAAGAAAATCCGAAAACTTTTTTTTATATAATAACTTGTTAAACATTTATCAGTAATTACCAAAATTTTACAAAAAAATCTTACAAAAAATGATTTTTACGGAAGCACAAAAAAAAATTCTACAAAAACTGGCTAAATATTTGTTACACCAAATTTTGCTAAAAAATACATAAAATTCAAATTATATACACAATCTGTGATTAAAATTGAAAATAAAAAAATTTGTTTGCACGAAAATCCATTAAAACCTTATTTTCCACCAATTTAGTTTAAAAAATGTTACATCGATTGAATAATTTTTCATGCAAAAATTCTCAACAAATGTTTCTCCAAAGAAAATTCATTAGTCATTTATAAGAAAATTCGCTATTAAAATAACATTTTGTACAAGAACATTATCTAAGAGAAATAAATTTAAAAATACTTAAAATCTGATCTAAATACAGAACTAAATACTTATTTTGTGGTTTCACAGAGAAAATTCTTTTGTCTGTGGATGCGGTGAAAATTGAATCCGGTTGTAAAGCCGAAAAGAACCTCTTCTGTTGTCACAAATATCTACGTCTATGTTAACTGTGGAACGGTTTTACCAACTAAGGGCAACAACAGCTGCTATCAAACTTGAATCAAAAGTCTTAAAAGTGCTTGTCTTTGATTAGTGATTTTTTCAACAAAAATCGCTAAAAAAATATTCAAAATACACAATGTGATCAGATAACGTTAAAATTGAATCAAAGACAAAAGTAAACAGTCAAAAACTGAAACTTACCTCGTATATGTGTTTTAGGGGTTCTAGTTCGCGCTCATTTGAATAAGTCGTTTGAAAATTCATAAGTCTGTGAAAATTTGCTAAGGTATAGGGGTCTATTTGAAATGTATTTTCTGATAACATTTTAGGAAAATGAAGGACAATGATTTTTGAAGCTGAAACTTAAAACTTTGTAAAATACACTTATTATGACACTTCTTCTACACAATCCGTATTCATTTCAGATTATTTATCTGAGAATTGCACATTTGGCGTTTGAAATCGCGACTTTGACGTTTCAAGGAGAAAAATTACAAAATTTTAAAAATGTTTTTTCTGCTACTTCTTGACCTTTTTACGTCAAAAACCTTAACCATTGTATGTAATATTTAATTGGTTTTATTAACCACACAAAATATTTGGTTCTTGTGCTTTCTCTTGATCACCAGTGACACCCAAAATTTTTTCTTTTAAATGCCCATACCTTTAGTTTTTTTTAACGTAGGGATCTGAATTTCGGCACGTAGGGTAAGTTTGATAGTATAAATGTATATGCCAAATTCGGTTGTCACAGCTCTGTTATTTTTGGAGATACAAATTTTCCGAATAAAAACCCAAAATTTTTCCGGAAAAACTAGTCATATTTTCCTGGCTAACAAACTTATCTAAGTCGCTTACAAAAGGAGGATACCTGCCAAATTTCATCAAAATCTGCCTATGATTTTTTGAGTTATCGGTGTGACATATACTTTATTTGTTTGCTTTACTTCATGTGGTTTTTTATGGATTTGCGTTCATCATCAGCACGCTACTGACTGTTATCGCTCCCGTGTGGTGTACGTCTAAACTTGTACGTGGCGCATGCGCCGTGAGCTTCTATTGGTCGGTTTTCTGTTCTCTGATTGGTTGTGCCTTCGGACTGTGTCGTGTGTATCGGTCTCCTGTCTTGATCACTCTGGTTTGATAATTTGTCTATTTGTATGGCCTTTATTAAGTTTTGTTTAAATGTTTGTACTTGGATTTGTTCTGGCATTAATTGTTTCTTATTGTTTGTTTGTTGAATGTAGTGTTGTTCCCAGATTTCGATTTTTTTGTGGTCTTTAACATTTAACATGTTTCGTTAGTTGTAATTGGATGATGTCTGGTTTTTGGTGTTTTGTGCTGTGAATGTGTGTAGCTACGTTTGATTTGTAGCCAGGTATGTGGATTTTATCTAATGCTGTTATATGTTCTTTTAATCTTGTTTCTATTGATTCTTTTGTCATTCCTATATATTTTTTATTGCATGTGTTACATTCTGTTTGATATATTCCGTTTAATTCATGTGTGTTGTGTTCTTGTTTTTTATTTATTTTGTTTACTATTTTGTTATTGGTTTTGTAGATCATTTTTAAGTCATATTGTTTGAGTGTTAGTGTTATTTTTTTTATGCGGTGGTTATAAGTGAATGTTGTGTATTTTGTGCTTGTTTCTGGTGTTATGTTTTCGGTTTTGTCGATTTGTTTGTTTTTGGTTTGTTTTACTAGCTTTTCTATTGTTTTCTTGTTGTATCCATTTCTTTGTGCTATTTGTATTATGATGTTGTACTCCTTTTCTCGTTCGTCATTATGGAGTCGTACGTTTAGCATTCTGTTTATTAAGTATCTGTATGCGGCCATTTTGTGCGTGTGTGAGTGTTAGGTATTGTGATGTCTGTTTGTGTAGGTTTTATGTATATTTTGTATTCAATCTGGTTTTATTTTCTGATTAGTGTTAAGTCTAGGGAATATATGGTGTTGTTTCATTCTTTTTCTATTGTAAATTTTATGTTGTTGTTGATTTGGTTTATTTTTTTGAGGATATTGTCTATGTTGGTTTTTTGATTGTCGTATATTATTAAAATATCATCGACGTATCTTATTCATTTGATGTTTGGATCTGCTTCTCATATGATGGTGGTGATTTTATCTTCTAAATGTTGTATGTATATTTCTGCCATGATGCTTGATATTTAAAACTTTCTGCTTAGGTGAACTCTAAATAAATATTTTGATAATTGTCTGTTAGTCATAGGTATGTGTGGAGTTAAAGGTTAAGTTTAAGCGGGTACCTACATTCTTGCGTGATAAATGCATTGATCGTACATTGAGTGGAAAAAAAGAGTTGATTGTAAGTTGTAGACAGAAGAATACGCAATTATTTTTTACTCTTTAGTGCATTTTTTGTTTTATAATATTTTTTTGTGAAGTCGGTTTTCCATTTTGTTAAAAAAAAATTTATTTCTTTATTTTTAGTGAATCTAAAGCTTTATATCTGATTTAATTAGACGGACGCACAACGGTGTGATCCACAATCATCATCAATGTAGTCGAAGTCAATTATATACGCATTATTAAGGATAACTCAAAAACTACTGGTTGGATCCTAATCACATTTATATGAGACCACACGAGAAGCACCACCGTTCAAATAAAAACAGAATCGTCAAAATCGGTTCACCTAGAAAAAAGTTCTGAGGTAACACACATAAAGAAAAACATACAGTCGAATTGAGAACCTCCTCCTTTTTATTGAAGTCGGTTAAAATATCACAAAAAGTACAGCAAACAAATAAAGTGTATATTTAAAAGTGATTACAGTGTAGTGCAACATTCCAATATATATATATATATATATATATATATATATATATATATATATATATATATATATATATATATATATATATATCCTCATTAGTAAATATTTCGTTTTACGAGAAATTCACTAATAGGCCTCACTTTAGGAAGCATCCTCGTATATACAAGTATACCTGCAATTCAGGATAGTAAATCTTTCCGCTACGGGGTCTCTAACAGGTAACAGTTAGCATGCAAAGGGCAATCGTTTTGGCAATTTTATCTGGGCAACACTGCTAACACTTGTAACCTCATTCTATTACATCACATTATTCCAAGGGACCTAACATAAATAATGAAGAGTTATGTGCATATATACGCTGCTCCCTTGTTAATATTATTTCTCTCCCAGCTAATTCTGTTTAATATTGATGGTACTCGCTCATACAACATTCATCCAGCTCTTACCAGTAACTACGCGAGTAGATATATATAGATATATAATATAATGGGGAGGGTGCGTGTTCATCAATTCTCCTGCGAGGTCAGTAGGAACACGTCCAGCATTATAATTCAGTGCCATTCAGTTATATCTACTCAGCTGTCTCGGTGGGAAAAGTGGTTCCGGTCCAAGGGTAAAAAGTATTTGATTTCGGCTTCTGGTAATCTAATAAAGTCACCATAAGTCTTCGTAGCTGGAAGCCGAATAGTTAAGTTATTCGAAGGCCTTTTGCTTGCTTAATATGCTTTGCCGTCGTCTGTGTTGGTCATATCTGTTGCCGTGTCGTTCGCAATACTTGTATGGGTTGACAGGTATTTGAGAAACACGTTTCAATTTTAGTATTTTACTAGCACGCTCGGGATTTATGTCGGCTAGGTCTAATGTATCAAAAATTGGTGTAGTAATTCACTTTAATTTGTTTATTTTTGTGATCTTATTTGGCGACAAAGTTATCTATTAAATACAGACGTGGCAGAAGAAAATCCAGTTCGTCTGTATTTAGTTACTCACCTTGTTGCGTGGCCAAAAAAAATCGACTACCCGGAATATTTTCATAAAAATGATCTAACTCATCGATTTTATTTTTCATTTTTTCAAATTTTCAATAACCTGTTCAGAAATTTTTCGAATTTCATTTTGTATTGTCACTTTTAATGTCTCCAAGTTCGATGGCTTGTTGTTGTACAGTATTTCTTTCAAATATCACCAAAAAATTAAACCTAGAGATGTGAAATCGGGTGAGCAAGCTGGCCATTCTAGTTCCCCAAATTTACCTATCTATCTATGTTAAAAAACCTTGTTCAGGTATTGTCGTACTGGTGAGGAGTAATGAGGCGGCGCACCGTCTTGTTGCAGCCAAATGGTACTTTCAGAAGTATCTTGATCATCATGATCTGTAAAAAGGTAAATAAAACAGGAACTAATTCAGACTGCAAAAATCCAAGTACCTCTCTTCGTTTGACATTTTCTCGAAAAAGAAAGGTCCTAATGTTCTGTTAAGTAAAATTTCGTCTCATACGTTTAGTTTCTCTGCGTGCTGTGTACAGGCCTCTTGCATCCAGTGAGGATTCTCTGTCGACCAATTACTACAATTGTGTCGGTTGATTGTTTCGTTAAAGCAAAATGAAGCCTGATTAGAAAATAGAATATTCGATGCGAAATTTCCGTCGTTATTGCAAAGGTTTTGAATATTCTCGCAAAACTAAAGGCGTCGATCGAAATTGATAATCAGTTCGTGGACAAGTGAACTTTTGTAAGGATGATATTTCTTCTAATAAGGAATATTTTGTACAGATTTGTGACCAATATTATGAATCATACCCATTTTACGCGTGCTGAAATGTGAATTGTCTTGATACGACAGTAAAACGTTTAACCTAGGTTCATCACAAATTTTGGGACGGTCACTTTTTGGTTTATTGCGCGCACAAATAGTTTCTGTAAATTTTCAAATTATTTACTTACTGTAGACCTTGAAATCGGCGTTTGCTCTTGATGAATATTATTAGAGAGTTTACATACTTCAACTGTAGATTTCTTTCTATCACCATATCCTACCATCGTGAGGATTTATACGCGCTCTATTTTATATAAGTACATTTTACCTCTACGAGACGTCTAATAATACAAAAAAAATATTTGTTTGCAACCAATATCACTTAAATTAAAATGACAGAATCTAGAGTGCTCTGTTACCAGGTTGCTGCAATGAAGGTAGTAAATTTATGTGCTTCCTTCTCCATTAGTTACCTCCATGAAAACCACCATCATTATTCTTCAGATTGTGATCTCTCTAAAACTGCTGAAGATTCAAATAGGGTATGTTACATGAAAACTATTCATAATTTTAAGTAGAATTCAAAAATCGAATAAAATTAGGGGTTTTCTATTTAACAAATTAAAGTTGACGTGTGCCCCGGTGTTTTTTAGCCGTCCTTTTAATAACCAAAATTCTTCTTAAGTCTCCTCACAAAGATTGGCTATCCAAATGGCTAACGCAGTCTCGGATACTGCAGCTCAAGAATGTCTACGGATGAGCATCTAAACAGCCTTCTAATATCTTTTAACCATGAATTTTGACGTCTGCTGATTGATCTTTTTCCCTAGATTTTGCCCTCGATTATTAATCTCAGAAATTCTTATTTGTCACCTCTTATTACATGGCATATGTATATATATATATATATATATATATATATATATATATATATATATATATATATATATATATATATATATATATATATATCGTTTTTCGTTGTTTTATTGTCAGTAATAGTTTCTTTTGTTTTCCCATACGCCTCTTTATTTGTTGCTCTCTGCACCAATGATATGCGGAGCATTCTTCTATACAAATACATTTCTAAAGCCTCCAGATTCCTCTCTAGAGTATGATAAAGAGTCCAGCTCTCACAATCGTATGGCAGGACCGATAAGATATAGTACCTGACCATACGGACTCGAAGTTCCAGGCCAAGATCTGATCTCGTAAAGAATGTTTTCATTTGGGCAAACACTTTTCCAGCTTGTTCTTTTCTAGATCTTACTTCTTTTCTCGGGTCGACCTGATCATTAACTATTTTGTCCAAATATTTGAAAGAAGATACCTGTTGTACTATATTCCCTTTAATTAATAAATTTGCGTTGATCTTAGTTTTTTAAAAAACGAGCACTTTATTTTATTAATGTTTTTATGCAATCCTAACTGCTCGCTGTGTTGAACAATGTGGTCGATCATGTCCTGCAAGTCAGTCACGCTATCTGCCACAATCACCGTATCACCCGCGTACAGAATATTATTCATCCTGATACTGAATCTGAAAATTTCCTTTACAAAAACCAATGAGACTCGGTAGGCTTTTATATATTTCTCCTAACCCCTAACGATTGTTTTCCAGCTGCAGCGCTTTTCATTTGTGTGCCCATGGCAGCATTTAAAATTCTAATTATCTTACGTTCTTACGCAGTACTTTCGTTGTGTTCTTTTGCTTCTTCAAATGTTTCTGCCCTCAAACTTCTAACAACAAACTTCTAACATTCCAGGTTCCTTTATATTGAGGGGGTGTTTGGTTTTTTACTTCATTACATATTTTATGATAAATTCGTTTTACGACGTTCCAGCTGCTGTGCTGAAGATAAGGTTTCACATGATAACGATCTCAGCAGCGGCCTTTTCGTACGTCTTTACATACAAGGTCAATATTTCGTTGGGCTCTATCTGTCATAGTTTTAAATAGTGGTTTGTCAAATAAGTCGTATAGGCCTTTGAACTCTCAGCGCTGTGACCTGAGCGATGGGTCCTTTGTGCATAACCTTTTTTTCTAATAGTTGCACAAAAAGTTAAGACTTTTATGTAATCTAACATTTGTTTGGAAGCTATTTTACCTATTTCCTGTTGGTGTTACGGTCACTTCTCCAAGGTATTTCAGCCTTTTGCAGAACCTAGCCATATAGTCACATAGCAAATGTTCTGTTGTTTCCGCTGCTTCAGTGCAGCATCTGCAGTTTTTACTGTTCACCTTACCCATTTTTATAAGGTAACACCTTACAGACAAATGTCTTGTAAAACGTCATATGATTCTTCTCAAGTCCTTCCTGTTCAATTCAATTAGGAGTTTGGACTGCTCTGTTGATTTGGCAATGAACCATTTTGCCTGCCTTAAGCCTGGCGTTTTCCTCCAGTATGGTGGCATTGGGTTCCTCTCCCAAATATCAGGTTCATTCCTTATATAGCGTTTTGCTAATCCACAATAGGGCTCTCAGCCATAGAATTGTGTTTATGCTAACCTTTTGGCAAGGCTATGTGTCATACTCATTGATTTGGGGAAGTGTGCAGTGCGTTGGTTTCCCGTTGCCTTCCGCCCAATTTATAATTGCGCGATATAAGGGGGCGGGGAGAGAGTTTAAGGCCCTTAAAAAGGAAAGGTTTCTTTAAGGGCGGCATCAGCTGCTTCAATTAATCCCCCTCTTACGACAAACAGAAAGTTCGTTCCTTGACCTATTACTTTTACATCCCCAACCCAAAAGATGGTCTGTAACAGCGTAAGCTCCTTTATGTAACTTACGCTGCACTTGGGGAATTCAAGGAAAGCCAGCCTTGATATAACCCCTTAACCAGAACACAATTTAAATGTCACACTACCTGAACTCTATGTGGCTATTTCTTTCACTGCTATATAGTTGACACACCTGCTGGAGTGCCAAGTGTGCACGTCTAAGATGAATTGTTTGTCATTGATATTGGATATTGGTTAAAAATTAAATTTAGAAAAGTATTCAGAAAAACTGTGAAAAGCACATAATTATATATGTATTACGGTATAAATTTCTGTGTTACTAAATGATTAAAATGGTTTGTGTACCTAGTGACAACAAAGCAATTAAAAAGTATTGTAATTATATTTGATTCTTGAAACAAGCTATTTTACTGACCTGTGATCACAATGCAAAATAAAAGTATTTTAACTAACAACAAATGTTAAAATAATGGTTGTTTCGAACAGTAAAGTGGATAATAATTATTGAAAGGGGTGGTAAAACTTATCCTCTAAGCTGTTTGTAATTGTTCTACCCAGACGTCTTTTAAGAACCTCGGTGGTTCAGAGGTAAGAACGTCTGCCTCTGAACCGAAGGGTACTGGGTTCGATCCCGGGGTACTCTTTTCACTTGTTTCAGTACAAACTGTAAAATTAACATCAACCGAGGTTCTGGCATTGTATTTAAGCAAATTGAATGTCTGCACGTTATACCCTTCGGAGGGGGCGTAAAGCCGTCGGTCCCGTGTGCATGCGATGTTGGGCACGTTCAAGATCCCTACTCTCACAGAAATGCAGGGGTTCGGCAAAATTTCCAGGATAGTGATGTGAAACTGCTCGCTGGCGTCGGTGATTAGCCATAGTCGCGGAAATAGGCCGACGTTAAAGAAAAAAAAACACACACAGACGTCTTTTTGCAGTTTAATTAAGTATCAGCAATCCAGTTGTGGGGTAAATGGAAAACACACACAATAAAGCGAGTATATAAGAAAATTCAGTTTATTAGAAAAAATCAGTCTATCCGAAAAAAATCCAATCCTCGGAAAAACCTGTAAGAAGCTAAAATTAACATTGGAATGGTATCAATAAACGCAGTTTATTCAAAAAGGTTTAATGGAAATTAAACTTACCCTATATGTAGCCAGGGGTTTTAATTATTTCAAGATGGTGTCTTGTGATGTATTAAATCATTCCCGCTAATCTTGTATATTGTACAACGCCTTGCGGTGCAAATACTTAACAAGAAACTTGATGCGATCCAGCAACTGCTGCAGGTAATTACAACCTATATTTTTTAAGTTCTTTCATTCATTATGTGGTTAAATATACCAATTTTTAAACTCGTCTTTCTTTTCAAGATACCAAATTTCCAAGTAAGAATCCAAGATATATACTGGTAAAGATAAGGCTGATAACAACAGGAAAGTTGGAGATTTTCCACTAAAGATAAAATTTCAAGTTTTTTATCCAAGAAAGGTGGAAATTTATTTGCAAAGAAAGACATGGAAAGTTTGTTTACAAAGTTTAAATATGTCAACACTTTAATGAAACCAAATATATTTGATGAGAGTGATTTACCCAGCACCACAATTTTTAAAGTAATATAGTTATGTGTGAAACAACTGCTGAAGAGTGTTATTAAGTGCAATTAAGTTGGATTGTAGTTATTATATTGGTTTTAATTTAAGATTGTCCTTATACAAAATAAATATTTGATAGTTTGTCTAGATATTATGAACAATATATCCCCTCATATATGTTCCATTTCTTTTATTTTCCGCTGGTCGCCCTTGCTTCAGAAAAATACCGTTACAGGTCCGTTAATGTGCTTCCTTGTTCTATAAAAATTCGCTGAGAATACATAAACAACTTGCCTAGGAAATCTTCATAAACAATTCTATTATTTTAGCAAACTATTTTGCATAATAAGGTCATCTATTATCTGCATATGGTACAGGTGTTTTTTAATAAAATAATATGTTAATGAGCCGACGAATAAGTGAACTAAATTTAGGCGAACTTTAAAATCATGAGTGGATTTCACGCAAAAATGTCATGTTCACGCAATTGGGGCTCTGTAAACAATACCAGCGGTATCAAATCTCACATTTGCATAACTTCCTTGATATAATTGTACCCGGACTTGAATCTGAATAATTATTGAAGCGGCCAGACGTGCGTCGGGTCTCAATCTGTATTATATATATTTTAATTAACTTAGCCGCTGGTATATCATTCATTTTGACCAAGATAATCTACTTACTATACGGGACTAACTGGTTTAACAATGGAACCGTGTTTGGATTGTTGATTTCGCCACGTCAAAAATGAGAGAGTTGTCCATGAATTCTGCATAAAATTCAAGTTTTTTAACTACAATTTTTCACAAAGCGTCGATCCCGGGTTAATGTTTATTAATATCTAGCAACTTTCAGGATATATTTTAAGTTGTCCACGGTCAACGCTTTGGCTCTTAAGCATCTGTACTATTTCTTTTTTTAAATTGTCTCCAATGTGTTAATATTCACGTTAAAATGCTTATTAAAAACTACACGCCTCTTGCTTCAGTTAGCTTACGCCCTAGCTACGCGAGTTACAGCACCCTGTATAATGCTGTGCTGATATCTCGTGTTAGTATAATAATAGGATGGAACCAGTCGTTCACCGCGTAAATAATAAAACCGCTGACTAATTATAGTCAACAAATTATTTAGTTTAAGTTGTTTTATTTTATAATGTTAGCTAAGCATATTCGACTTTGTATATACAAGTAAGATACAATATTATGTTAGAATTTATTACGAGTTTCAACATTAAACATCGTGTATTTCTCCTTTGTTTTAAAATTATAATTAAGCTTGTTGTAATTTCTAAATAAAGTTTCTTTGTTTTGAACTGCCAAAAGGGCATTATCCAAACTGGCGTTAGTACAAGTTTAAGTGTATTTTTGTCAAAAATCGCAAAGGTATACGTCGATATTTATCGTTAAAAACCTGCAACCTAGAAACTTTATAGTGACAAACATCGTCAACGAGGAAGGACATCATCGCCAACCTCAACAGCAGAAGCCACCACTAGCAGAAGACAAAACAACCACAAAAGGAAGGACATCATCGCCAACCTCGAAGGGCCAAGTCAAGTATAGATAGAAGTGACAAAAAATCGTCAGCGAAGAAGGACAAGATTGCCGACTTCATAATTAAGCGAATGGAAAAATTATTGTAATTTTCATTGTCCTTTATAAATTTATCCCATTAATTTTATAATTGTGTATGTCTGACTCAGATAAAACTTTTAATAGCTTTTCTAGACAAAATATAATTAAACCAGCCAAATTAGTGTTAAATTTAGAAAATAATTTTACGTTAGAAAATACAAATATTAAAATGACTGAACAAAACGTTGCTGCACAAACCAAAATTGAATCTTATCATATTAATGCAATTCCCAGCTATGACGGGGATCAAGCCACTTTGGCATTATTTATTGGAGCTTGTGGAAAGTTCTTATCATCTTTTGTTGATACATAAAATTTAAATAATGACCGCAATTATTGGATTTTTAGAATAATAGTTAATAAACTAGAGGGAAGAGCAAAATCTTTAATAGTTAGTAGTGAAGATGCCACAAATTTGCCCCGAATAAAACTTCTCTCACAACAATATTTTTTAGACCAGAGAGAGAAAGATTGATTAGCTAGAGACTTAATGTTACTCAGTAAGTGGTAAACGTGCCGCCCCCTAGTTGCGGAACCAAGTAGTATGCTGTCACGCCAGCTCCAAATAACATAAAGTGTTAATAAAATAGAGACTGGATACAGCTAACTAACAATCTAGAAAATTGTCAGCACTGGCCCATTTCTACCCCAATATAGGGACAAAGTATGTAAGACTCGATGCATTTTCGCGACAATTAGAACAGTAGACCGGTTTCGCTCTCATTAGAGCTCTTCAGTACGGCCTACTAATTGCAGCAAAAATGCACCAAAAGTAATACGGCTATCGTATAGCCAGTCTTAAAATACTCAGTAAGTGGTGGACGTGCCGCCACCTAGTTGCGGAGCCAAGTAGTATGCTGTCACGCCAGCTCCAAATAACACAAAGTGTTAAAAAAATAGAGACTGGATATAGCTAACCAACAATTTAGAAAATTGTCAGCCCTGGCCCATTTATACCCCAATATAGGGACAAAGTATGTAAGACTAGATGCATTCCCGCAACAACTAGAACTGCAGACCGGCCTCGCTCTCACTAGAGCTCCTCAGTATGGCACACTAACTGCAGCAAAAGTGCACCAAAAGTAATACGGCAATCGTATTACTTTTGGTGCATTTTTTAACACTTTGTGTTATTTGGAGCTGGCGTGACAGCATACTACTTGGTTCCGCAACTAGGTGGCGGCACGTCCACCACTTACTGAATATTTTAAGACTGGCTATATTGGGGTAGAAATGGGCCAGGGCTGACAATTTTCTAAATTGTTGCTTAGTTGTATACAGTCTCTATTTTTTAACACTTTGTATTATTTGGAGCTGGCGTGACAACATACTACTTGGTTCCGCAACTAGGTGGCGGAACGTCCACCACTCACTTAGTATTTTAAGGCTGGCTATACTATAGCCGTATTACTTTTGGTGCATTTTGTTGCAATCAGTATGCCGTACTGAAGAGCTCTAATGAGAGCGAAACCGGTCTACGGTTCTAATTGTTGCGAGAATGCATCTAGTCTTGCAGTGTAATGTGCTTAACTGTGAATGCTACCAAATTGTAGCATGTAGCACGGTTTGAAACATGTTAGTCATTTTATCACATATCACAGCAGGAGCTAACCCTGCAAAGGAAATACATTCTAATCGCCCACCCGATGCATCATCGGGAAAGACGAAACTTGAAAATGCGAAAGCTCGGAGTTCACAGAAACCTTTACGTGTATATCTCGTATAAGAAGATGAGACTGAACTGGTCCTATCACACTTCCTGGAATCCTGCGATATTTAGATGTTGTTTCGTTATACTCAAATAACATCTGAGTATCACAGGGAACGCCACAGGGTCTTGTCTGTATATATATATATATATATATATATATATATATATATATATATATATATATATATATATATATATATATATATATATATATATATATATATATATATATATATATATATATCTGTGTGTGTGTATTAAGGTGAGGCTAACCTGGTAATACCTAACTCCCTATTTCCCGTGATACTCAGATGTTGTTTGAGTATACCTTCTCACAAACTCTTCCAACCGTAATACTAAACTACAGCATGGATTGACAAAGAATGTGAATCGTGTTGCCTCTTGTGTGCTGGTATTTATGCACAGGCTCATCAGACCGGTTGGCAGTATCTGTCAGTCTATTCGTCTTAATTTAAAATTGATAGTTATTTAAGTAAAATGAATATTACATTACCTGATGGACGGTAATTTTCTCAAATTTGCAGAAAGTGTTAGCTTACCTGGAATAAGAAAAAAACACTATTTTAGAAAACGCTTAATAATTATTTAGGATACAAATGTAAAAAGTAATTATTTATTGCACTAACGGGTAGCCCAAAAATTAGGACGAAGGGAGAGTATAGATGAGCAACTGCGTGCATTCAGGGGACGTTTCGGAAATATATCCCTAATAAGCCAAGTAAACATGACATAAATAACTAAACATTAAATAAAACGCTTCTCTCCAGACAACAAATGTATTTAAAATTTACTTCCCGACGCGTTTCGACACTCTACGAGGTCATCTTCAGGGAATAAATCTATAATCATAATAAAAAAGGTCTGTCGAAAAACATTAGTTTCTCTGGTAGGCAATTGTGTAGGTTAGAGCACAATGGTGACAAGACACTCTCTACAGAAAACGTCAAAGACTAAAATCACAAGTCACACAGTAAAATGCTAACTAACAGTCAAGCTAAAATCTAAGAGAGTTACATAGTAACACTGGCAGATACAGTAATGTTAAATCTAAAAACATTCATTCAAAAACTAATCAAACCAAAACATCAGAGCAAAATGAAAAGCCATTTACAAAATTTTTAAATACACCCGAAAAAGTAAAACAACGACCATAATTGACAGCTGACAATATCGATTCAGCACCCGAATTGTCTGCTTTATTGACACCATTACATTTAAATAGGTATGCAGATCTTGATTTTACGTTATCATTTATTCATTTTTTGTGGTGTTATCTTATCAATTACAAAAAACATGTTGATGTTTTAGAACGTAGTTTATATTCTGCATCCGAAAATGGTAAATAATACAAGGTGTCCCATTTAAAAAATTAAGTTGGAGTCATTTCCTGTTAAACCGGAAGTGAGGAAAAAAGTTAATGTGTTATAAAAAAGGTTTACTTTTGACCACACCTCATTACAAATATCCAAAAAATTTCGCCATTAATAACAGAGACATTCGACCGTCCCGGGACAATTTACTAAGCCTGTATATATATATATATATATATATATATATATATATATATATATATATATATATATATATATATATATATATATATATAGTGCTTTCGAAAAGTAATGAATAAAGTCATTATTTTTGAAATATGTTTTTCAAAAAAATCCTCTGACACGTCGATTTTGCTTTAAACAAAGACACTTTTTGACATACAACCAATATTTGTGACGTCATCGTTGTTCGAGATATGACGTCATCGGCAATTTTTTTAAATGGCAACCCTCAATTTCGACCACGACATTTGAATGAGCGTGTTATTCTACGGTGCACAATGGAAGCTGGCCAAACTCCAAAGGCTGGCAATCCTGGGTATCACAGGCGCTATGAGGACGACACCCTCAGCCGCGCTAGAGGTCCTGTTGATGCCGCCACCGCTTCCCAACTGTATCAGAAGGGAGGCTATGGCGTCGCATCTTAGAATGCGAGACTCAGGAAACTGGTGCGGAGAGGGAGCAGTAATAGGGAATGCAAGAGTCGCCAAGGAGGTGGAAAAGGAAATACAGATTTCCGCCATAAAGGTGAGGGATGCCGAGGACGATATTAGGTTGACTAGGCCATACACCCTCAGGATCGCCAGTAGCGGTCAGTGGAGAGAAAATGAGGTTGCATTCCAGCCCGCAAGCCTGATCTGTTTCAACAATCCTCCGAAGCAGGCATATACATCGAGGGCCTGGGGGTGCGCGAGAGCTATGCTCTTGGCGCATATACCATGGCATTCGAAAAAGAGGTGGATGCTATCCTGTATGTGGCCAATAGACAGGATGTGAAGAGGAGTCCCGAGAAAAGTGTGTACATCTGCTCGGATAGCCAGGCGGTCTTCCGGGCAGTCTGCGCGGCCAGATTCAGGTCAACACTGATTCAGGAGTTTGCTGACGCCCTCAGAGAACTATCCAGGACAAAGGAGGTGCAACTGGTGTGGGTTCCGGGACAATGTGGCGTAGCGGGGAATGAGGGGGTGAATAATCTCGCAAGGCTTGGTTCCCGGCGGCCGTTCTGTGGCCCGGAACCTGCGATAGGCATAAGTAGGAAGAGGGTCTCTGTCGCCCTAGACAGGTGGACCGAGGAAGCAATAGAGAGGCACTGGGGGTCGGTTTGTGGCTGCAGGCAGGCGGGGGACTTCGTGGAGGGGCCGGACAGAGATAAAGCTGTCTGGCTACTTGGAAGGAGTCGACATACGCTTCGCCGCATCCTTGGGGTGCTGACAGGTCACTGCACCCTTAGAAGACACCTCATATTGAAGGCGTAGAGAGGTATCCCATTTGCCAGGAATGCGGCGAGAATGAGGAAACGTCCTAGCAGTACCTGTGTGAATGCGAGGCTTTTGGGAGTTTTCGAGCAGAATTGTTTGGAGCAAGAACTCTGCAGAGGAATCAGGTAAGTATTGTCCAATGGAAGACCGTCACGGCCTTGATCTCGAGGTCGATGCAGTTTGGCTACGGAACCGAGGAAGAGTAGATCATGGTTGCTGGATTGCTGGGGTGGGCAAAAAGGGCCCATTGTGGCCTACTTGCTTGGCGTTGGCCTCCCCATCACTGCTACTACTACGGTGCACAATACTGTCAGGCAGCCAACGATACACAATTTAAAGATTTAATTTAGTGGATTATTTACATAATTATTATCATTAAATTTAGTATTTTGTAATTTAAAATCGTCTTTCTTCATTTTTTTTTGTCTAACCTACATACTCACTCTAATGTAATCACGGTCGACATTGTCGGTGACGTCATATCTCGGACGAATATGACGTCACAAATATGGGTCGTATGTCAAATGTGTCTTTGTTTAAAACAAAATCGAGGTGCCAGACGATTTTGTTTATTTTTGTAATTCAAGTTTTGCCGAAATATAACTTAAAATAATTTAGAGATTGCCGCGAATGATATTCGCTGTTATTAGACGAGAACAGATTATAAAGTTACATAAAATAAACAAAAGTGCATATATTAAGCAATTTAGTAATTGTCTGTTACATAATGTTACGTTAAATGATTTGAGTGGGTTTTCATATGGAATTGGAAACAAAATTAGATGCTTTGGAGTGAAATGTTATGAAAGTTAGATACTTACATTAACAAAAAATAAGCTTAGAAAGTCTGGACGCAGCAATTGCGTTATGGTGGTAGATTTTCGTAAAAATGTTTTTAATAGCAAATATGTTTTTTAAGAAATCGGGCATCAAGTTTGATTACCAGTATAACCTATATAGTAGAAAGAATGTTCCATGTTTCATCTAAATAACTTTATTGTTTGAAAATGTGCAAACATTTCCGCAAGCAAACTTAAAGTGTTCCCGAAAAAACTGGTTTC
The DNA here is from genome assembly GCA_964006375.1 of Tillus elongatus. Taxonomy (NCBI): domain Eukaryota; kingdom Metazoa; phylum Arthropoda; class Insecta; order Coleoptera; family Cleridae; genus Tillus; species Tillus elongatus. Next base: position 112,842,734 of record OZ023268.1, read on the forward strand.
GTGGTCAACCTTATAGGTTAATAGCAAATTGAGCTATTCAAATTTGAAGCATTTAATGAAAATTTGCTACCATAACGCACTTGCTGCGTCCCGAATTTCTTTTCTTACAAACATGTATTATATTTCGATGGAAAATGCAAAAATGCAATAACATAAGGCGTGCTCGATTAAAAAAAAAAAAGAATACTTGAATCACCAACGACTTATGGGCCAGCCTGTAATTGTAGAAATATTTTTTAAGATGTAGCTCAAGACACCCTATAATTAATGTATACAATTTTTTTTCGTATCTTGTATAATAACGGATATATTGAGCTTTAAAGATTTTTCACGAAAATTCGGCAAAAATAATATACCATTAACCGATAAACTCTATAGCCAACACAACTGCCAAAGCATCAGAGAAAGGGTTTATTTCAAATGAATTTTTTGGGAATATTTTAGTAAAATGAAGGACAATGCCGAATGAAGCTAAGACTTCAGGCTTTGTAAAACATTCTTCTTGAGACATTTTCCTTCCATAGCTCATATTATTTTCAGGTTCATTGCCTAAATATTGCCAATTTTGACGTTTTAAATGGAGAACTTGAAGTTTTGAGGAAAACCCAAATTTATTTTTCTTTAAATGCCCGTAACTTTTTTAACCTACAGAGATAAATTTTTGTAGGTAACTTACCTATAATGACATAAACCCGCGTACCAAATCTGGTTGCCCATACTTTGTTAATTCCGGAGATTAAAAAAATTTCGAAAGAAAATACAAAATTTTCCGGGAAAACCTCGGCTGATTTTCCTGGCTAAAAAACTTGTCCGAGCTACTTGCGAAAGAGAGGTACTCACTCAATTTTATCAAAATCGGTCAATTATTTTTTTAGTTATGTATATATATATATATATATATATATATATATATATATATATATATATATATATATATATATATATATATATATATATATATATATATATATATATATAAACATATAAAGTCTGAAACCGACCTCGGATTTGGGTTCCAGGGGTCCTAAATAGCTATCATTTGAAGAAATTGTTTCAAAATTCAAAAGTCGGGATCTCCTCATTAGTAAATTTTTTTTAAGAAAATTCACTAAAAAGGGTAGAATGTTATGCATAGCAGATGCTAAACTTTTGAAAATTCACCCCTGTAACGCACTTGGCGCATTTTAATTTTTTAACTATTTTTTGCAATATTAGAAGGTGCATAATTACATCTCTATTTTCTTTAGCGCCTTGTTATTGCGCTTTATAAGTACTTTACTAAAATCAAAAGTAGAACACTTTTGCACCGAGAAAATTTAAGTTTGCTAGTTACGAAGAGAAACAGCTAACTAATTATTTGGTTAAAGATTACTTTGTTTAACTCTAGCTCAGATAAAATAGGTATGTAGCAAATTGCTGTGGATTTGAAAGGCAAACAGTAAAGCCAAAAAAATTCTAGGTCGCTTGCGATTCGAAGGTTTGACAAACATTCTCGCGAATGTGTCTCAATCATTAAAGGTCAGGTCCTATAAAGTTTAAAACTTTCCAAACTGCAGATAAAATTGCAGGAGCATGACTTTTTCTTTGAGATTGGATACTGCATTGCAGTCAAAGTTAGCGAATTATTCGATTTGCTTTAAGAAGCTTGGCCGTCCGTTCCAATGAAATCGTTTTAAGTTTTTATATTCAGATAAGATTTGTGCTTTCGTTAGCGAAATTTAAAATTTTTAAAAACTGTTTTTTATGTTGTAGACGAGTCGAGCTATTAGATATAGATGTAAATACTTCTTCTCTGGCTTCACAAGTGTGTGTTTTCTTATCTGTAAGGACAATGGAAATTAACGGACTATTTATGGATCCGGAAAAAAACAATAATCTATTAGGCTTTAGATAAATTGGAAAAACAATAAGAATGCCAGACACACAAATTAGCTAAGCACACGGATTGTGTTTACAGCAAAAAAAGAAACGTAAATTTGGCAGACTATAATCAACACCGTTTAAAGGCGATGTCGCCTTATCATGACAAACAATAATTCTCTCTCTCTAACAGCTGTTTTGTCATTTTTATTTCGTTGCGTAAACTAGCGTTTCGCAAATTTGGGCCACCTTTCCTCTATCTACATTTACTTTTTTTTTCCTCAAACTTGGCCAGAACGATATTACGTCCAATAAATGTTGATTTTTTTCTTTGGTTGTTTTTCAATAAGCATGTTTTTCTTTCACCTCTTTTTTAATTTGTATTCCTATCAATGTACCTTATCTTTGTCAGTTATATTCACGCCAACAGCTGAAAAGCTTTGTTTTCGTATTTTTTACTTGTCCAAGGGCCACATTTCTAGGCCGTGTATTTCAACATTATACAGTCGGTTTAGTGAACATACGTCAATAACTTCAAAAGTGATTCCTAGGGTTATTTCACATATATATATATATATATATATATATATATATATATATATATATATATATATATATATATATATATATATATATATATATATACAGGTGGTCACTTGAAAAAGAAACAAGCGGGATTTTAGACACTTATGGTGATTTTGTTGAAAATCGCTTGAAAGCGTAAATTTTGCTTCCAAGGGGGAAGAATTTTAGGCTTATTTTTAATAAATATGTATATATATATATATATATATATATATATATATATATATATATATATATATATATATATATATATATATATATATATATATATATATAAACTGAAACAGTTTTAGTTTATTCATCCCTCGGATGACGCTAACTTTGATAGCAAAACAATTGTAGGGTCTAACTGTATTGCGATGAATTGGGTTCTCCAAATTGTACTTATCAGTGCTCATCACAGGTTACAGTCTTTACTCATTGTGATATATATATATATATATATATATATATATATATATATATATATATATATATATATATATATATATATATATATATATATATATATATATATATATATATATATATATATACTGTCAGATAAATATGTCAACATTTTGGTACTACAGAATAATGTTTTTTTTGGGAAGTTTTGCTTTGAAAGAAGGAATGGTTTTTGTATTAATTGGATTCTAAATATCTATGGTTGAAGCAGGAATGTTGGTGGGAATAGAAATCGCAGCTGAAGAAAAACTTAGTTGAAAATCAAAAAGTGACAAGAGCAAAATAATTTGAGATTTATACGTTTAGGGAGAGACTGTTCAAAATCGTGTCCTAGTGCAAGCACAAGCATAGCTTTTTGAATGGCATAATGTATAATTTGAATTAATAATAATAATAAATAATAATAATAACAATAATAATAATAATAATAATAATAATAATAATAATAATAATAATAATAATAATAATAATATATAGCTATGGGCATACTCATAGGGAATAACGGTCGTTATTTTTAGTTTCATTAAAGGCTATTGATCTCAGAAACCTATTTGACAGCTGACTTGTATGTCCGTGACACATGGGTCAGGAGTGCCAACTGAGAGATAACAAACTAAAAAAATTCCTGCTAAAAGGGCACAGTATGGAGAATCAAAGAAGTCAAATGACTCTCAAACCATTGACTTATGAAAACTTACCCATCGACTAAAAACCTTTTTCGTATTTTGTATCAATTGAGGAAGTTATAACTTTGGCAGACTCCTTGTTATATCTGACTAACTGCCAGTAGACAGACGCATTTAAAAATAATGTAATGAACATTATTTTATGCTGCCATAGAAGCATAGTATAGAGAATCAAAAAAGGCAAAAGACTCTCAAACCATTGACTTATGAAAACTTACCCATTGACTGAACCTTCTCGGATTTTGTATTAATTGAGGAATTTATAACCTTGGCAGACTTTCTGTTATATCTGACTAACTGCTAGTAGACAGACGCATTTAAAAATAATGTAAGGAACACTATTTCATGATGCCATAGAGGACAGCTGGACAACCTGAAGGGCTGAATGGCAAGGGGCAGAGACGTGTTCTGCTAGTATGAAACAAAGAACGAGAATGCTGGGCCCAACCTGACGTGTATTGACTACCGATGTGTATGTTTTATCATAGAGAGGCCATGGGCTAGCGAAAAGTGAACGAAAGCAGAAGATTGATTGAAGGGGTCGATTTTTTTGTTATATCCACTCACCTGTCAGTGGCAGCTGTGTTAAAATAGCAGCCAGGTGCTACCAGATGTCATCATATAATGGCTCGAAGCCTGATGGGCAAGGAGAAACGGGATGGTTCGTCTCAAATAGAATTAGAATAAAAGCGGGAGTGTAGAATGTGGAAAACATGTTTACATCATCGAGTTGCAGCACCACATAAATCCAGTCAAGAATCATAAAGCGCACACACATCACTAGATTATGTTTTCTTATCTAAATCTATTAGAAAACTATAGATATTGCTAAGGTTATGAGTGTCAGATCTCTAATTTAATGTATCAAGTTCTTGAATGTCACACATCTCTAGGAAAGTTCTTTTGTCGAATCTTCTTTCTTTGTGTAATATTTTGGTGTTATCAAAGTCCATCCTGTGATCCGTATTCCTGAGGTATTTGTCTCACGCGCCCATGGTACTGTGGCATTGCAGTCACTTTTGTGGAGGGAAATTCTCCTTGCTAGAATCTGTGAAGTTTGGCCGACGTATTGACGGGGGCAGTTATCACATTCAATCCAGTAAACAACGTCTCTACACTTGGCTATGGGCACCTGGTCTTTTCTATTCTTAAAGATAGACTTGTTAGTGAGTATATTGTCTTTAGCCACCTTGAGGTTTGTTAACTTATTCAAAACACCTACTAAGAATTCTGTCATTTCCTGTAGGTACGGTAGGATTGCATATGAACGGTTCACTCTCTCCTTTACCTGGTTTTGACTCGCGTCCTCAGGGGCAGGCAGGTCTTGTGTACCTTCACCTTCAATTGGTCTGGAAGTCTTGAATAGCAGGATTGAAAGGTACTGGCTTGAATAGACATTTTCATCATAATGTCTTGGTATCTCAGCAAAGCAGCTTGTCTACATAAGGGGTGTGTTATGTCGACTATCTTTTTTTCATGCGCAGAGTTACATTTGTTTTGACTATGGGGTCCTGGTAAGCCATATAGTTGATATATCTACCTTAGCTTGGTGGTTTCTGATACCGGCCTAATCTGGTGGTGTTGGTGAAGTCCCTATACACTCCAGTGTCAAAGAAGGGGACTGCCCTGTTATTATCATTCTCGACTATGAACTTAATACGGTCGTCGAAATTGTTGAACACCACCACGGTGGGATTCACATCATTTTCTGTAATGGCCAGTATGAGGTCGTCCAAATATTGGTATATAAATGGCAGCTGGAACGGTAGAAGAGATATACAGGTTTTCAGTAGCGAAGACATGTTTTAGCAAAGAATTTGAGTTTTTTTTATGCCCATAGGTTTCTGAGCTTCATAGCCGTTAATGGGACTTTATATAAGGCTATATATATATATATATATATATATATATATATATATATATATATATATATATATATATATATATATATATATATATATATATATGGTTGCCAAGGTAAACTAAAATGTATAAACAATTAATTATTATCAATCGATAGTGGTTTAAGAATATATAATGGATGCATGACCTCAAAACTTTTAAACAGCAAAAATTCGTGAGGTATGTTGAGGATAACGCAATAGATTGGTTTTGCAGAAAGCCGTATTGGTCATCACTTAGGATGTTTATTTTTTTGAGGTGTTTTTATATTTTATTCATTACAGATAAATAATAGTATACAGAAACTCAAAACACTTATTTTAAATCTGCTAAACTATGGATATTGTTCGATTATTTTTTTGTTTTTCAACGTTTTGGGTGTAGGCCTAAAAATCTACCCAAATTAAACTTAACCAGAAACACGCGACGGTTCGTTTATAAAATGAAGGAATTTACGCTAGTAATACGATAGTTGTCGACATTTCTCATTAAAAGCATATTTAGTTGATATTCTCGAAAGAGCAAAGGAAAATCCCTAGGCGAGGCTGTTCAAAGCAATATTGCAATCCTAATTATGTGGAAAAGTTGGAAAATTGCCACAGAGTCGACATAGAGAGAATATGTTCCATTACCGCTAACAAATCTATGATTACAATATTCCCAGCGTATTTCGTTTCGCATAAATGTCGAGATGAAACTCTATTTATGTGTACTTGCTGGTTTGCATACTTCTGCGATACAAGCTTTAGTAAAATTTAGTTTAGTTTGGCAACAAAGAGCCACATTTTTTAAGAATATAACTTTTTTGGCTGTCAGCGGTTTACCATCATTGTAACAGCTGGAGCGTATTTGCCATCACTCCGAGGAGTAACGGTGTACGAGGGTGTATCAATATCTGGTTAGCTTGGGAACTTTCCAGTACGTAAAACTGAATTTAGTTACTATTGCAAATAGGCTGTCAAGGTTCAACACTCAAAGGCTGATTTTTGATAAAACTGTGAACTTCTGAAAACCACATGTTTGGAAAAAGCTATATTTTGAAAACTAGAGTTTTAGTGAGTTATTAAATATGTATTTTTGAAATGGTTATTAATCAAAACTGTTTTGTTGATGTGGTGCAAATATTATGTTGTCAATGTTCTTCGTATGGCACTAGTAAAAGTTTGGGCTGAACACACTGAGACCTTAGAGACGATGTCCAGCGAGATTTGGAGAGTAGGCAGATTGAAGCCTTAGAGCTCATTTCCTTGAAAATGGCGCCAATTAGGAGCCGAAATGTCGTTTTTAATCAATTCTGGGCACGAGTCAACCCGAGAACCAAGTATATCTCACACTAACGGCCGCGGAAATATTTCTAAATATATCAATAATTAAATAAATAAATACATATATATATATATATATATATATATATATATATATATATATATATATATATATATTACTTTCGAAAAGTAACGAATAAGTTCATTATTTGTGAAATTGTGTGTTCTTCTAAAAAATCCTGTGACACGTCGATTTTCTTTAAACAAAGACATTTTTTGACATACCAACCATATTTGTGACGTCATTGTTGTTCGAGATATGACGTCATCGACAATTTTTTTTTAAATAGCAACCCCTACTTTCGACCACGCGATTTGAAAGAGCGTGTCATTCTACGTACACATCGTCGAAAATTATGGCTGCCTGATAGTAACCTAGGAGACCAGGAATGTTTTTTATTGCTGTCAGATAAAAACTTGAGATCGTAGTTCGGTAAATAGTTTTTTCGGTTTTTTTAGTTATCTGTTTAGTTCTTATCTTTTGCTTGTCAAAGCAGTGTGTTTGAAGTGTTTATTGAGTAGTGACGGTTGTCATTTTATAAGAGAATGGTTAAATTAACTGAACGAGAACGAATTCAAATTCTTTGCATGATCGGATTTGGAGGCAGGATGCGCACCCAAAAAAAAGTAGTTGAATTGTTCTATGAAACACATCCTGATCGGCATCCCATTAGCCAAAACATGATAAGCAATACTGAGTATAAATACCGTAACTTTGGTATGTTCATGATCTTCCTAAATCTGGTCGACCTTCAAAATCACAAGAAGACCAACTTAATGTTTTTTTGGCAATACAGGAAAATCATCACTCAACACTTAACCAATTGGCTTCTGTTTCAATATGACAGCGTCCACAGTTCACAAAATTATGAAAAAAAAGCAAACTATCATCATTATAAGTTATGCCTTGTTCATGAGCTATCTGAAGACGACTTTGATTGGCGAAATCAATTCAGCGAGCAAACGCAAGAACTATGCACTAATGATAATAATTTCGTAAAAACCTACTTTTTTCTGGCGAGGCTACGTTTGTTTTGAGCGGCCATGTCAATAGGCAAAACTGCCGTTATTGGGCTACCGAGAATCCCCGATGGATGACGGAGTATCGCACTCAACTTCCTCAGAAAGTTAATGTGTGGTGCGGCATAGTCGACGGAACAATCCGGGGTTCCTATTTCTTTGACGTGAACCATACTAGTGCAAAATATTTGGATTTTCTTCGCGACGACCTTATTCCTGGACTAATAACTTTATATCCAAATATAGAGGAACGTGATCTTCCGAGAAATTACATTTTCTTTTAACACGATGGTGCACCTCCCCATTATGCAACACCTGTCCGTGCTTATTTACAGGTGATGTTCCCGAATCGCTGGATAGGTAGAAGGGGAGCGATTGAGTGGCCAGCTAGATCATCAGATTTGACACTCCTAGATTTGTTCTTGTGGGGATACTTAAAAGCAAGGTATACGTTAATATATCAGAGGATTTAGAAGATTTAAAAGCAAGAATTTGTCAAGAGATGACCTGATCTGACCTGACGTTATTAACAATGTTCAAAAAGAATGTATTAATCGTCTTGCCTACTGTCAGACAGCCAACGGTGCACAATTCGAACATTTAATTTAATAGATTTTTTACAAAATTGTTAACATTAAATTTACTACTTTATAATTTTAAATTGTTTTTCCTCATTGTTTTGTCTAACCTACATGTTATAGATACTCACGCTAATTTCATCATGTTCGAAATTGGAGGTTGTCATCACAACGATGACGTCGCAAATATGGGTCGTATGTCAAAAAGTATCTTTGTTTAAAACAAAATCGACGTGTCAGATATATATATATATATATATATATATATATATATATATATATATATATATATATATATATATATATATATATATATATATATATATATCGCATCTATAACTTAAAAAATACTGTGCGGATTGTGACGGAATTAGGAAGGTACCTTTCTTTTGTAAGTTGCTTGGATAAATTTATTAGATAAAAAAATTGTACCAGGTTTTCCAGGAAATCTTTGGGTTTCCTTTTGGAAAAAAATATCCGAAAATAACAAAGCTAGAGTGACCAACTTTAGGACGTGGATGAACCTTATAGAATTTAAACTATTTGCCAAGATCTAGATCTCTATGTAACAAGAAAAAAGAGTTATTAGCATTTGATTAAAAAAAAGTTTGGAGTCAGATCATTTATATGAAAATGCACTACCATAACGCACTTGCTGTATCTAGACTTTTTTATGTTGTAGATAAATGAAATACCTTTACAATAAATGTGATGATCAAACAAATGCTAATGGCACTAGTACGTCGATGCAAATAACAGTAGGCACACAAGATCCCCAAACGAGTAGTCAAGAGAGAATGCTACTACAGAGAGACATGCAGACACGATGTCAGAGATTCACAATCATTATGCATTGTTGCCACCGCCGGTGGATTCCTAACATGACTGTTGAGATGTTACCTGTTCCAGTTTCGTTATTACGTAACACCTAGTGGAGTTGAAGTCGCTTTCCTTGTATTGTTGCCCCTCCCCTTCGTTAGATTCGCATTATGTGTCCCCTATTCCATGTTTACGTCAAAATATAGGTATTTACAGAGTAGCTCTACTCTGAATATATTTCCCTGTTGAATACATTTGAAACTTATACAGTGTATTTATTCTCCATTAGCATTACTGCTAAAAGTCTAGATGTGCACATTTTGGATTAATTTCGCTTTGTAACCGTTAGATGGACACAAATTGACTATAAATTCATCGGGAGATATTTATTCATGAGCAGTATACCAAACCGTTGTACAAAAAGGTTCTTTTGCAAAATTTTCATCCTGGGAATATAGCTTCACATTGTCTTAACTGCAGGTCCCATTAAAATAATGCTGCAAATTGAATCATAACTTCCGCATAGTTGTGATAGTCTACTCTCCTCACAGAAATACATTCTCATGAAATCAATTTAGGGTCCATCACTTAACCACAAAGAAAATATTCGTATTCCTTTACCCATAAAATTCTGAAACGTTAAGTTACTCGAGTTTTAACGACAAATATCAATTCTCACCAAATCACCTCTCATTTATCGCCTACACCCTGAGGCGATCTTATCCAAAAACAATTGGAAGCGTTCTGTTGTGGAGTGCTAACGGGATACCAAATTTTAAGAGGATATCTCAATTCGTTCCAAAGTTATTGTGCCTACAAACAGACAAACATACAGGCAGACAGATCGACCGACCGACAGACAAAAAAAAATTTCGTTCCAGAATCAAGTTTTATATGTGTTTTTAAACCTTTTACGTCGTTTTAGGAATAGAAAATCGAAATATCTGTCACCGATATTTTCACACATTCAAGCGCACCTAATTTCTGCACAGAATACCGCATGTTTGATGAAATTAAAAGTTTTATAATAAACAAACCCTAAAATGTTATACTTTTCATGTTTTAATGAAGAAATGCCAATTTTCACTAAATCATCCTTCATTCATCCTCTACCCCCTGGAGCAATTTTACCCAAACACAATCGCAACCGTTCGTTTGTAGGGTGCTAACTGTGTACCAAATTTGAAGACGACATCTCAATTCGTTCTAAAGTTATCGGGGCTACAAACAGATATATCGACCGACAGACGCAAAACATTGTCGTTCACAAATCATCTTTTATATATGTTTTGGCACTTTTTATGACGTTTAAGCGAAACAATAATTTTGAAATTTTTGTCCCGGATCCAGACGTATTGACGATGTGGACGTAAAACTCGATAACAAAATACTCTTATTATTTATTAAATGTGAATACTGCACGTTTAGAATTCGTTTATTACCTTTTTTATCTTACCATTATTACTGATATGAATAAAAAGGTCATATTTTCAATTTAGCCAAATGCGCCAAATGCGCCAAATGCGCCAAATACATTGAATCTCCAACAGTCCTAGAAATTTCGTTCTCTTGTAATCTGAGGATTTTCGTCCAACCAATAGTGGCTTTTGTGACGATTGAACATGCCCGCCTTTGAAAATGCCTGCTCATCGCACCATATAATTTTTCTTGAGAAATTTTCATCTTCCTCAGTTTTAAAAAGATACCATTAGCAGAATTCTACACGCCGGAAAAAATCCCCAGGTTCTAAATGGTGTATTAAAGTGAACGAAAATGGTGTCCATATTTTAATTTTTAGAATTATGTAAATATTTTCTATTGAAAGATGCAAATTTCTACTGTCGTCTCTGATTGACGCATGCGGATAAGCAATAAAAAAAATCCAAAACATTTATTTGTGTCTCTTCATTCTCCAATAGCGGTTTATTTTTATTACCTTCTGAACGAAACGTTCCATTCTCAAGACAATTTTTCAATAAACTTGTGATCATGTCAGGAGTTGGTCTATGTCTATCTGGAAATATCTCTGCAAACACACGACATGTTCTGTTAACAATTCTATTACACTCCCCGTAAATAATAATTAAATTCAAAAAGTCATCGTTTGAGTAATTGCAGTGTACCATTATTGTGGAAAATACTCTCTTTTATTAAAATACAGTTGACAAACGTACCTTACAGTACAACCATTGCGTTTACTGTCGGAAGATGACGTTTAAAATTTTCATCTCCTAGACAACCTGATATACTGATACTGATGATAATTATTTCTTATCGCAAATATTCCTCGAAACAAACGGTGTAAATTTCAAATATGTATTGTGAAGTGATAACACACAAATAATGCTTTGCTCTTATGAAATTTTGGACGAAACACTCCATTTTTAGAAATTTTTTAGTAGTATTCTGATCATGTAACGAGTTGATCTGTGTTTATGTGGAAATCTCTTTACAACCACATGACATCTTCTGTTAATAATTCTATTATAGTCCTCGTAAATAAAAGTTATATTCAAAAGTCGTCGCATATTCTACTTATGTCGGAAGATGACGTTAAAATTTCCATCTCCTAGGCAACCTGATAAACTGACTAATAATTATTTCTTATCACAAATAATGTTTAAATATCTTCAAATCGGTGGTATTGCTGATACCAATCGAAAGACCAATAAAAAGTACATCAAGTAACGTTATAAAATTTTCATCTCCTAGGCAACCTGATAAACTGACTGATAGTTATTTCTTATCGCAAATATGCCTCGAACTGAATGGTGCAAATTTCGAACATTTATTGTGAAGTGATAACACACAAATATCTTTGTTCCATAACAATGCTTTACTCTTATGAAATTTTGGACGAAACACTCTATTCTTAGAAATTTTTTACAAGTATTCTGATAATGTAACGAGTTAATCTGTGTTTATGTGGAGATCTCTTTGCAACCACACGACATCTTCTGCTAACAATTTGACTATACTCCTTGTAAATAAAAGTTATATTCAAAAGTCGTCGCATATTTTACTTATGTCGGAAGATGACGTTTAAAATTTTCATCTCCTAGGCAAGCTGATAAACTGGCGAATAATTATTTCTTATTGCAAATAATGTTTAAATATCTTCAAATTGGTGGGACTTAGGTATAGTAAATGCTGATACCAATCGAAAGATCAATAAAAAGTACATGAACTAACGTTATAAAATATAGGGTGTTCTATTTAAAATAAGAGAGCTATTAGGTTTTAAAGTTGTCAGGATTGACCGGTCTATTTCGGACACCCTGTCCAACTTGTACTAGCTTTAGTAAATTCCAAATATTTTGTGGCATTTTAAAATTTGCATTTTAAAATTTCAACTCTTCGGGTTGAAAAATAAGAGAGATACAGGTGCGTAAATGTGACAATGTTTTTTTTTTAAATTTTTGAAAAAAGTCACATATATATATATACTTATACTTATACTTTATTGGCTGAAATTACACAATACGTCTATACAGTAAGTCCATTTTGACTTGTGTTGTATATAGTGACATAATTTAAACAGTTTATTCTAAAAATACTTGACACTGCATTATCCAAATATGACACTTCGAATTTTGACAACCTATTTTAAATAAAGTTTTTATAGCATTTTTTCTTCCATCTTACATTTCCAATCACTGCCTTTATTTACTACTAATCTTTACACATCCATCATTACTTTCCCATCATCATTCTTCATTTACTTTCTACGTTTATACCAAATTTATAAAATTTTATACAAAACAGAACCGCTTCATTCTGACAAAAATATGCCTTCAAATGGTTGAGAAAAATTACATAACATGTTAGTAAAACCTACAATAGAATTTGACGAGCAATCTAGATCCGTAATAAAAAACACCATTTTCTATTTGAAATAAGAAAGTGGACGTCTACTTCCGGTATAAACGGAAGTCCCATACTAACGTCAATATTATCAGTAAACTGAAAATTTTGGGAAACCCACGTGCGGGCATTTTCAGAATTCAATTGTGAGCCGTATTCCAGAAACGGCTAATGGAAAGTCTACGTGGGACAGCCTGTATTGATTTAAAGATTTGTTATGCGACTTGTATAAAAGTACGTTGTAAAATTATAAAAAACTCGGGACGCAGCAAGTGCGTTATGGTAGTGAATTTTCATAAAAATGGTTTTTATAACCAGTATAACCTCTATAGTGGGAACAATGTACCACATTTTATCAAAATAACTTTGTTGTTGGAAAAGGGCAAATATTTTTCGAAAACTAACTTAAAATATATCCGAAAAACTGACCCGATTTTCCTGGCCAACAAACTTCTTCAAGGTATTTAGCCACCTACCAAGATATAATTATTTACAAAAAGCTTTTCGAGAAAACTTACAAAAAAAATTGTAAACAACTTTTTTGCGAAAATCCAAAAACATCTTTTTTACAATAACTCATTAAACATTAGGTACTAATTACCAAAATTTTACAAAAATTTAACTAACAATGATTTCTACATAAACAAATAAAGTTCGCTACCATAACGCACTTGCTGCGTCCAGAATTTTTTTCTTACAAACATGCATTATATTTCGATGGAAAATGCAATAACATAAGGCGTGTTTGATTTAAAAAAAAATTGTATCACCAACGACTTATGGGCCACCCTGTGATTGTAGAAATATTTTTTTCAGATGTAGCTCAAGACACCCTATAATTAATATATACAAATTTTTTTCATATCTTTTATAATTACGGCTATATTGAGCTTTATTGATTTTTTACGAAAATTCGACAAAAATTATATACATTAAACGATAAACTCTATAGCTAAGGCTACTGCCAAGCATCAGAGAAAGGGTCTATTTGAAATGAATTTTCTGCAAATATTTTAGTAAAATGAAGGACAATGACGGTTGAAACTAAGACTTCAGGGTTTGTAAAACATTCTTCTTGAGACATTTTATTTCCATAGCCCGTACTAGATTCAAGTTCTTTTCCTAAATGTGGCTGATTTTGACGTTTTAAATCGCAACTTTGACGTTTTGAGGAAAACCCCAATTTATTAGTGAATTTTCTTAGAAAAAATTGTCTAATGAGATCTCGACTTTTGAATTTTGAAAAATTTCTTCAAATGAGCGCGATCTAGGACCCCTAGAACCCATATCCGGGGTCAATGTCAATTTTTATATGTTTATATATATATATATATATATATATATATATATATATATATATATATATATATATATATATATATATATATATATATATATATATATATATATATATATATATATATATATATATATATTTATATATGTATCACACCGATAACTCAAAAAATTATGGACAGATTTTGATAAAATTTAGTAGTGGCTTGGATAAGTTCGTTAGCCAGGAAAATCAAACCAGGTTTTCCAGGAAAATTTTGGGTTTTCTTTCGAAAAAAAAATTTATCTCAAAAAATAGGAAAGCTATGGTAACCAAATTTGGTACGTAAGTTTACGACATTAAAAGGAAACTATATACCAAAATCTATATTTCTATGTTAAAAGAAAAAAAAGTTATAAAAAATATTTCGTGCCAGATCATTTCTATGAAAATTCACTACCATAACGCACTTGCTGCGTCCAGACTTTTTTTCTTTAATTGCCTATAACTTTTTTGTATTTTGAGCTACAGGGCTAAATTTTGGTAGGTAACTTACATAATTCCGGAGATATAATTTTTTTTCAAAAGAAAACACAAAATTTTCCGGGAAAACCCTGGCAGATTTTTCTGGCTAACGAACTTATCCAAGCCATTTGCAAAAGGAATTTATTCACCAAATTTAAACAAAATCGGCCCATTATTTTTTGAGTTATCGGTGTGATAACTATATATATAAATATATATATATATATATATATATATATATATATATATATATATATATATATATATATATATATATATATATAAACATATAAAAATTGAAACTGACCCCGGATATGTTTTCTGGGGGGCCTAATTAGCGCTCATGCGAAGAAATTTTTTAAAAATTCAAAAGTCGGGATCTCCTCATTAGTGAATTTTTTTTAAGAAAATTCACTAAAAGTAAAACAAAATTTTTGAAAGAAAGTATTTATTATGATTGGGCCAAACTGAATTATCGACCAGGGCAGCAACCTTCATTTAGAAATTCACACAGAAGCATCTTAATCGGCGACAGCCATGCGCCCTATCACATTCGACGATAAATAACTCCGCTCTGGGGCATATGTATTCACTGTGAGCATAAAGCCAGGGCTGCCAGACCTAGGGAAATTTCCCTATACCTAGGGAATTCAGAGCCCGCTTAGGGAAATAGGGAGTTTTATTCAATTCTATATAAAATCTAGGGAAATCTTAATAGCTGTAAGAAAATTTTAAATAACAACATGAAAGAAAAAAAAAAACGAAAACCATCAATTTCATAAATTTTACAATCAATTGCACCAACAATCCGCTCGGAAAAACATAAAAATCGGGGAATCACTAAAAAATGTTCATGTGATTCCCCATGGGGGATCACATTTTCATTGAAACAATTTAATGTTTACTCCAAAGTTTCGGTTCATTCAATTTTTAGCGAATTTTTTTTTTAAATTCGCTTATGGGGAGATCTGTGTTTATATATATATATATATATATATATATATATATATATATATATATATATATATATATATCCGACCGATAACTCAAAAAATAATGGACCGATCTTGATAAAATTTGCAGAGTACCTTCCTTTTGCAAGTGGCTTGGACAAGTTCGTTAGCCAGGAAAATCGGACCAGGTTTTCCCGGAAAATTTTGTATTTTCTTTATAAAAAAATTCATATCTCCGGAAATCACAAAGTAAGGGCAACCAAATTTTGTACGCGTATTTGTATTATAAAGAGTGAACTTTGTACCAAAATTTAGGTCCCTAGCTATAAAGACAAAGAAGTTATGGGCAGTTAAAGTAACAAATTTTGGAGTTTTCCGCAAAACGTCAAACTCGCAATTTTAAACGTCAAAATTGGCAATGTTTAAGCAAAGAATGTGAAACAAATACTGTTTGTGAAAAGAAAATGTTGCAAGAAAAATGTTCTGCAAACCCTTAAGTTTCAGATTCAACCGTCATTGCCCTTCATTTTACTAAAATATTTACAGAATATCCATTTCAAATAGACCCTTTCTCTGATGCTTTAGCTGTCAGTTTAGTTAAGTTTGGTGGCTTTTTGGATATTTATTTGTGGGTTTAGTGAAGTTTATGGTTTAACGGTCTATAATTTTTTTTAGCTAATTATCGTAGAACAAATTTATTAATGCATTTTTGCATTTTTTATCGAAATATGATGCGTTTATAAGAAAAAAATCTGGACGCAGTAAGTGCGTTTTGGTAGCGAATTTTCGGTAAATTTGCAGTTTAGTTCTCGAACGCTTTTCAAAACACTGTTTTAAGAAACCTGCCTAGCCACCCCCCCTGGATCCAAAGGCCCCAAAAAAAAATAATCTTGTTCACACTCCCCAAGGAAGTCACGGAACCAGGGGCGAGTAGTGGTGCATAATTTTTTTAGCTAATTTTTGTAGAACAAATTCGTTAATGCATTTTTGCATTTTTTATCGAAATATGATGCGTTTGTAAGAAAAAAAAACTGGACGCAGTAAGTGCGTTTTGGTAGCGAATTTTCGGTAAATTTGCAGTTTAGCTCCCGAACTCCTTTCTAAAAACTGTTTTTAGAAACCTGCCTAGGGCCCCCCTGAATCCACAAACCCCAAGAAAAATTTCTTGTTCACACCCCCAAGGAAGTGACGGGACCAGGAATGAGTAGGGGTGCATAATTTTTTTTTAGCTAAATTTCATAGAACAAATTCGTTAATGCATTTTTGCATTTTTGGTCGAAATATGATGCGTTTGTAAGAAAAAAATCTGGACGCAGTAAGTGCGTTTTGGTAGCAAATTTTCGGTAAATTTGCAGTTTAGCTCCCGAACGCTTTTCAAAAAACTGTTTTCAGAAACCTGCCTAGGCCCCCACCCCCCTGGATCCTCAAACCCCAAGGAAGATTTCTTGTTCACACTCCCCAAGGAAGTTACGGGACCAGGAGTAAGTAGGGGTGTATAATTTTTGTTTAACTAATTTTCGTAGAACAAATTCGTTAATGCATTTTTGCATTTTTTATCGAAATATGATGCGTTTCTAAGAAAAAAACTGGACACAGTAAGTGGGTTTTGGTAGCGAATTTTCGGTAAATTTGCAGTTTAGCTCCCGAACGTTTTTCAAAAAACTGTTTTCAGAAACCTGCCAACAGTTAAGTTTATTTTCGGAAAATTTTTGTATATTTTCAAACCATAAGTAATTTTGTTAAAATATAGTACATTGTTTCTACCACATAGGCTATACCGGTAATCAGATTGATGCCTGCTCACATTTGCTACTAAAAACATTTTTATGGAAATTCACTTCCATAACACATTTGCTGCATCTAGACTTTTGAAAAATGTTTATATATTTTCAAACAATAAATTTATTTCAATGAAATATGGTACATTGTTTCTACTAGATAGGCAACCAAGTTTGATGCCTGCTTTCATCAAAGAAAGACATTTGCTATTAAAAATATTTTAAAGGAAATTCGCTACCATAACGCACTTGCTGCGTCCAGAGATTTTTTTTAAATCAAACACGCCTTATGTTATTGCATTTTTGCATTTTCCATCGAGATATAATGCATGTTTGTAAGAAAAGAAATTCTAGACGCAGCAAGTGCGTTATGGTAGCGAATTTTGATCAAATGTTTCATATTTGAACAGCTCAATTTGCTATTAACCTATAAGGTTGACCAAGAAACGTGTTTTTTCGGGAACACTTTAAGTTTACTTTTGGAAAATTTTGTACATTTTCACACAATAAAGTTATTTGGATGAAACATGGCACATTGTTTCTAATATATAGGTTATACTGGTAACCAAATTTGATGCCTGCTTTCTTAAAAAAACACACATATTTGTTATTAAAAACATTTTTATGAAAATTCACTACCATAACGCACTTGCTGCGTCCAGACTTTTATTTATTATGGTTGGGCCAAACTGAATTATCGACCAGGGCAGCAACCTTCATTTAGAAATTCACACAGAAGCATCTTAATCGGCGACAGCCATGCGCCCTATCACATTCGACGATAAATAACTCCGCTCTGGGGCATATGTATTCACTGTGAGCATAAAGCTATGTATGAAATCTCCCATGCACGTTACTGAACCAGGTCACGCCACTATATGTAGATTTTATCTCGACAAATTTATTGGCAACTCCGTATTATTAGAGGACACGAGATACAGAACACAAAACAAGAATTCCGTAATACTTCTGGAGAACATTATTTATAGCTTCTGTATGATGTGAAAAGACTTATGTCAAAATGATATCACTTTTATCAATTCTGAACCTATTTTATTGAATTGGATTTGTTATACAGCCTCTTTAGCGCCCTTGGTAACAAGCCTAGGGTTTTGCGTTCTATTTTCTGTAGAAGTGTTCATTTACCATTTCAGTGCTGGAAATTAACACCAGTCAAGGTTGTAAATTGTGTCGTGGCAACGTAAGTGCCACATCCTGCCCTTTGGAGGGGCTGTGAAGCGGTGTCAGTCAAGGTTGTAAATTGTATTAGGGCAACTTAGATATAACATTATACCCTTTGGAGGAGCTGTGAAGCGGTCAGTCGCGTGTGCCATGTTGTAGCGGTTTAACTCAGAACAACGACACACCGCGATGGCTCACAGCCTACATACTATAATGCCGTGGGTGTCGACAAGGAGGAAAGACGAAAGAACTTGATAATTCTGGACTTGAAGGTTTGGAGGTTCGGAGGAGAAGGAAAACATGTGCCGGCAAGGAGTTCCACAACTTGGAAGTACTCGGGACAAAAGCGCGGGCATAACAAGTTGTTCTATTTCTGGTGACCTGGACAGTAAATGGGTGCATTAGCTCTGTTCCCCTGGTAGATCTGTTGAGGGCAGCAGGTGGAGGAACTATGGAAGAAAGCTCCTCTGAGCAGTGCCCGTGCAGATATCTATAAAAGAGAGAAAGAGGTCACCAACTCTACGTCGGTGGGCAAGGGATGGCACACTTTGGGTGAGGGTAGGGTCACTGACGAGACGTATAGCTCTCTTCTGAATGTAATCTAGGATAGCGAGTGTAGAAGCGGCAGCGGCACCCAGATGTGGGAGCAGTATTCGAGGTTTCGCCTTATTTGTGAAGTATATAAGGTATAGAGATTAGCTGGTGAAAAGTATTTGCGAGCCCGGTAGAGGAAACCTAATTTCTTAGCAGCCGCTTCTGCAATTGATGTGGCATGTTGGTGCCAATTGAGATTTCGATCCGCAGAAATGCCAACAAGTGAAAATGACTCATTACTTTGAATAACTTGGTTGTTCATTGTGATGGATCTAAGGCTCGTGTATCTCTTATGAGATAGAAAGTGAGACTGAGATTTGCTGAAGTTGAATTGCACAAGATTACTACTTCCCCAGTCTAATATTTTTTGGAGATCCACAGAGACAGAACCCTCCATGAGTCTGCGATCCTCATCTAAATGCCAACAAGTGAAAAGAACTCATTGTTTTGAACAACTTGGTTGTTCATTGAGATGGATTTGGGGCTCGTGTATCTCTTATGAGATAGAAAGCAAGACTGTGATTTGGTGGAGTTGAATTGTACAAGATTTCTACTTCCCCAGTCTAACATTTTTGGAGAGCCACAGAAATACACTCCATGAGTCTGCGATACTCATATAATTGGGCTAAAGAGACAGGCTTAGAATACTGTATATTTAAGTGGAGGGTGCTGTCGTCCGCGTAACTGTGAACTGGGTTGGATGTGCCAGAGAGGAGGTCACTGATGTGGAAAAGAAACAAAGTAGGAGCTAAAGCTGAACGTTGAGGGACTTCTGCATTAAGTGGATACAGTTTAGAGGAATGGCCATCCACGACAACAGAAATGTTCCAGTTGGAGAAGAAATTTGCTGTCCAGGTACAGAGTTTTGGTGGTAGGCCATAGGCCAGAAGTTTATTAAGCAGCGCAGCATGCCAGACCTGGTCGAATGCTTTGGATATCTCTAGAGCGACAATCTGGGATTCCGAGTGTAGTTTCGTAGACTTGTTCCAAGAATGGGTGACAATAATACAGAAGAATCAGGTGTACATCATTGTCAAATGAATGTTATTCTTAATGACATAAATCTCTTTTGAAAGATCATTAAGTATGTCACATTTAAGTAAAACTCACTGTAAGCATTTTTTTCCTGTTGGATGCGGTCATAAAAGCAGAACACAGCAAGAAGTGTGCAATTTGTTCAATGCTAAATATCCAGATAGACGTGTATAAGCCAATCCACTGTGAGTAAAGTCGAGAAGAAATTCAGAGAAGCGGGAGATGATAGACCTATGCAAAGTGCGGGACGTCGCAAAAAAATTGATGGAGACGTAAAACTTGATATTTTATTAAGTGTGGGTGGAAATCCTCATGTTGCCTCTCGATCAATAGCAGCAGACTATAAAATTTCTCAGCGATGTGTATTACGTGCATTAAAAATTAGAAAATTAGCATCCTTACAAAATACAGCTTCTGTGCGAACTTAATGAAGATGACCCAAACCGAAAAATGCATTTTTGTAAAACGATGCAAGATTTATGCAACCGTAATCCAAACTTTATTCGCCAAATTCTTTTTCCGGGCGAAGCATATTTTGGGCTAAATGGAACTGTGAATAAACAAAATCACGAGCATTTAAGCAGAGAAAATCCTCAATGGATGGAGCACAAACCTAACGTGTGGGCATAAATAGTCCACGAAA
Organism: Tillus elongatus; assembly: GCA_964006375.1. NCBI lineage: Eukaryota > Metazoa > Arthropoda > Insecta > Coleoptera > Cleridae > Tillus > Tillus elongatus. The sequence continues at coordinate 112,863,806 of OZ023268.1, forward strand.
GAACCATAGGTCAGTTTTTCTTCGACGAAACTCTCACTGGGCACCGATATCATAATTTTCTCTGATCCTGATTTACCAAGTGGTGACATTTTGTTTCAGCAAAACGGTGCACCTTCGCACTTTGCACGTCCTGCTCGAAAGTTTTTAAATGACTGCTTTGCTGGAAAGTTGATCGGTAGGTGAGGAACAATAGAGTGCCCCCCCCCCAAGTCCCCGGATCTTCTTCTTCTATTATTTATCCATTAATGGATATTCGCGATCACATGTGCCCATTCTTCCTTGTTTCTGATGGCGCTGAATAGGTCTCCTACAGTTTTTAGTTCTGTCAATTGTCTCACGTTTCTGAGCCATGACATCATCTTCCTGCCGACTCCTCTCTGCCCCTCGATCTTTCCTTCGATTACTAATTGTAGGAATTGTTATCTTTCATTCCCTATTACGTGGCCCAGATGTGCTGTTTTTCTGCGCTTGATGGTGTTCAACAGTTCATGTCCTCTTTTAACCGTTCTTAGGATCTCCTCGTTTGTTTTTCTGGCCGTCCACGGGACTTTTACTATACGTCTGTATGTCCACATTTCGAAGGCTTTAAGTCTATTCATGGCATTTACCCTCAGCGTCCAGTCCTCCACACCATATAATAGCACTGACCACACGTAACATTTTACAAATCTAATTCTTAGGTTGAGGTCAAAATCAGTGTTGGTAAGAACTTTCCTGAATTTCATAAATGTGTTTCGGGCCAATTCGATTCGGCATCTGAACTCCGTTTCAGACGTCCAGTTTTCACACAGCCACGTGCCTAAATATTTACATTTATATACCCATTCTACTGGGCATCTGTTGTGTCTTAGGCTTGCATTTTGATGTTCTTCCGGCTTGCGAGAAGCTATCATGAATTTTGTCTTCTTGGTGTTGATATTAAGGCCCAAGTTTTTGCTACTGTCGCCTATAGCATTAAGAAGATCCTACAAGTCTTTCATGTTGTCTGTAATTAAGACTGTGTTGTCTGCGTACCGTATGTTGTTGATCCACACTCCATTCACCTTAATACCTAGGTCGCGTTCCTCGAGGGCCTCCTGAAAGATGCTTTCAGAATACAGATTGAAGAGGAGTGGAGAGAAAACGCATCCCTGTCTGACTCCCCTAAGGATCTTTGTCGGTTTTGTGTGTTCATTGCTAACCTTAACTACGGTTGTTTGGTTCCAATAAAGGCTTTCTATGCAGCGGATATTCTTCTGCTCTTTGTCCATCCTCCTCAAAGTTTGAATGAGTTTGTGGTGTTGGACGCTGTCGAACGCTTTCTCGTAGTCGATGAAGCATAGCATCACATCCTTCCTCTGGTCGTTGCAGTTCTGGATCAATACTTGAGTTGCAACTATAGCCTCTCTCGTACCTAGTCCCCTTCTAAATCCAAATTGTGTGGACCCTACCCCCCTTTCGCATTTTATGGTAATTCTGTAGTGAACAATCTTGAGGAATATCTTTAACGTGTGGCTTATTAGACTGATCAGCCTATAGTCCTCGCACTTCGTTGCGTTATTCCTTTTTGGAAGGGGGATAAAATGTGATGTAGTCCACTTGGCAGGGAACTCCCCCGTGTTATATATTTTGTTAAATATTCTGTGCAGTACGTAAATGCCACTATCGTCCAGTATTTTGTAGTTTGACAGATATGCAGTCCGGACCAACTGTCTTTCTGTCCTTTGACGTATTTATTGCTCTTACAATTTCTTATTTGGTGATAGGGGGTCCAGATAAGTCTGCGTCCTCCGTAACCCCTATATCAGGTCTATTATCGTCGAAAAGGTTGTTAATATATTTCTCCCAAATGACTCCTCGCTGCCGATTATCTTACGCCCCTATATTTTTTATGGTGGTATTTAAAATCAAAAATCTATGTTAACAAACTATATAATTTAGAAGATATGAAAAATTGAATCAAGTGTGAAATGAGTCGAATTATCCCTGACGTCACTCGCAATGTACAAGAGGAAACTGATTTGCCTATTGTCAAGAAGTCGGTTGATTGCACTTCGAACATTATATTTAAAGAAATCAATATTTTAATTTGTTAAATAAGAGCTTTTTTCTTTTAATGGTTGTTAATAATAGAGTTTGATGGTACCGTGGAGACAATCCAGTGATCTATCAAAATAAAGAGAGGGATTTTCATTTAAAATATTTTCGATGACGTCATATTTAAAAAGTGTTGACGCAGCAAGTGCGTTATGGTAGTGAATTTTCATAGTAATGGTCTGGCAGCAAATATTTTTTTATAACTTTTTTTTTCCTGTAACATGGCAACCTAAATTTTGGTACATAGTTGCCTTTTAATGTCGTAAACTTGTGTACCAAATTTGATTACCATATCTTTATTATTTCCGGAGATATACATAAAACGCAAAATTTTCCAGGAAAACCTGGGCCGCTTTTCCTGGATAACAAACTTGTCCAAGCCACTTGCGAAAGGAAGGTACTCAGAAAATTTGATCGAAATCGGCTTATTATTTTTTGAGTTATCGGTGTGATACACACACACAAATATATATATATATATATATATATATATATATATATATATATATATATATATATATATATATATATATACAGCACCCTCCACTTAAATATACAATATTCTAAGCCTGTCCCTTTGGCCCAAATAGATGAGGATCGCAGACTCATGGAGTGTTCTGTCTCCGTGGATCTCCAAAAAAATATTAGACTGGGGAAGTATAAATCTTGTACAATTCAACCCCACCAAATCTCAGTCTTGCTTTCTTTCTCATAAAAGAAACACCAGCCCTAGAACCATCACAATGAACAACCAAGTTATTTAAAGTAATGAGTCCTTTTTACTTGTTGGCATTTCTGTGGATCGAAATCTTAATTGGCACCAATATGTCACATCAATTGCAGAAGCGGCTGCTAGGAAATTAGGTTTCCTCTTCCGGGCTCGCAAATACTTTACACCAGCTAATCTCTATACCTTATATACTTCACAAATAAGTCCAAACCTCGAATACTGCTCCCACATCTGGGGTTCTTCTACACACGCTATCCTGGACTCCATTCAGAAGAGAGCTATACGTCTCATTGGTGACCCTAGCCTCACCCAAACGCTGCCATCCCTTGCCCATCGACGTGCCATTGGTGACCTCTCTCTCTCTCTTTTATAGATATCTGCACGGGTAGTGCTCACAGGAGCTTTCTACCATAGATCCTCCACCTGCTGCCTCCAACAGATCTACCAACAGAGCGAATTCACCTTTTTACTGCCCAGGTCTTGTCCACATCTTGTTATGCCTGCTCTTTTGTCCCGAGGACTTCTAAGTTGTGGAATTCCTTGCCGGCGCATATTTTTCCTTATCCTCCGAACCTCCAACCCTTCAAGTCCAGAATTAACAAGTTGCCTCTCTTTCCCCCTTGTCGACACCCACGGTACGATAGTATTTAGGCTGTAAGCCCTCGTGGTGTGTTGTTTAAATTATATATATATATATATATATATAATTAAAAATTGAAACTGACGATGGATATGGGTTCTAGCGCTTCTAGTTCGAGCCCATTTGAAAAAAAAATCAAAATTCAAAAGTCGGGATCTCCCCATTAGTGAATTTTTTCTAAGAAAGTTCACTAAAAGCAGGAGTGGGAGAAACGTAAATTTTATGCAAAAATGTAGATTTTTTAAAACTAGGGTCGACGTGTCCGAGCATTTTGTCAAAACACAAATCGCTTAAATTTGAATCAATTTATTCCATAATTTTGCCGCTGGCTGTATATAAGCTTTGGAATGCACTTCCGGCGAAAATATTTCCAGAGTTATAAAATTTCCTCTCAATAAAAAAGCCTGATAATACTAATACCCTGGCGCGACAACCAATTTTATTATGTCTTCGAGGCACATATATCTCGCCTTATATACAGGGTGTTTAAAAAAGACGGGGCAATATTTAAGGGGTTGATTTCCCAGGTCATTTTATGAAAAAAAGTTCTCATAAACATAGGTGCTAAAAAGCATTGATTTCAAGATACAAGGTGTTAATTTTTTTTGTAAAATAACGATTTTTCAACAATAATTCAAATAATCCCTTACCGATTGTTTTAAAATTTGGAAACGTTGTTTGTAATAATAATGGGCTGATTTGACCCTAATTAGATAAAGATTGTTAAGTCCATTCGCTTTAGGGGGACACCTCAACAAAACTTATTGTTCGTGTTTGTGATTTTCTGTGTGATAAATGGACATGCCATAAGAAAGTTTTTATTTTTGATCGTGTAAACGATTCAAGATACGGAGAAATTTCAGGAGACAAAAAACTTGTAGTTTTAGTGTCTTTATCTCAAAGTAATATACAAATCATATTGCAGTCAGTGGCGTACATTTTTATGTCACTAAATCTTTTGAGGTGCCTCCCTAACGCCAATGGACTTAACAATCTGTATCTAATTAGGGCCAACGCTGCCAAATTTCAGAACAATCGGTGAGGAGATATTTGAATTATTTTTTAAAAAATCGTTATTTTACAAAGAAAATTAACACCTTTTATCTTGGAAATAATGCATTTTAGCACCTATGTTTACGGGAACTTTTTTTCATAAAATGACGTGGGAAATCAACCCCTTAAATATTGTCCCATCTTTTTAAACACTTACTAATATGATCTGTTTCATAAACAAAACAGTTTCGTTTCTCAACTAAACTGTGGAGGACCCTGAATCCTGAAACCATTATAGGGTGAACATGTGTGACATGATGTTATTAATATGAGAGGAGATGGAATAGAGAGCACGTGGCTATGGTCTCTGAGCTAACGTAAACGTGTGATAATTTACTGTTGCCATACATAACAGCTAATACAGAAGCCGCTATATGAGCCGTTTTGAAATCTGCCCGCATTAACGATGCTACAAATGTGTACAAGACTGTAATCCGTTATTTAGGGCCCTAGAATACAACAGCTGATCCTTGCCGTTAAAGCCGTTTCACATGCTAAACAAACTTTGTGTGCTGAATTTCAGATACAGCTATTGGGTACTAAAAACATTATGTCTATATGTTCCTGACATGTGTCATTTTAATTTCCAAAATAAAGATTTGTCTGTTATAAACGTAGTTATTGTTTCTGAACGTCTTAACCAACACTGGAAGTCTTGTGGCATCAAGTGCATTACGGTAGCGTATTATTAAAAATATACTTCCGAAAACAAATTGTTAAAAATTTTCGGAACGCAGCAATTGCGTTATGGTAGCGAATTTTCATTAAATACTTCAAATTTGTATAACTCAATTTTACATAAATCTAGAAAGTTGAGTTTTGGTGGAGTAAGGTATTTACGAGGGCAATATGCCAATTGTGTGTGTGTGTTTTATTTCTTTAACGTCGGCCTATTTTCGCGAATATGGCCAACCACCGACGCCAGGGAGCAGTTTCACCTCACTATCCTGGAAATTTTGCCGAACCCCTGCCTTTATGTAAGGGGCGTAGGAATCTTTAACGTGCCCAACATCGCATGGACACGGTACCGTCGGATTTACGCCCCCTCCGAAGGCCGAAACGTGCAGACATTCAACTTGCTCAAATACAATGCCAGAACCTCGGTTGATGTGAATGTTACAGTTTGTACCGAAAAAGTGAAAGGTGAACCCTGGGATCGAACCCAGTACCCTTCGGTTCAGAGCCACACGTTCCTACCTCTGAACCACCGAGGCTCTAATATGCCAATTAAATTATTTAGTTCGCAAGCTTTTCATATAAACTAAAAGTATTAATCGAAAACCAGCTATTCTTTCATTAACCTAAAATAAAAATAAATTGATATGACGCTACATAAACCGCACCATTTTGCTATAAGAATGCAAATAATCAAATAACACAACAAACCAATACCAATTTAATTTCTGACCACGTGACGAAGACTCGTGTCGTAGGTAATTTCAGAATGCCAAATTTATAGATAAATTTCCGTAGACTAAATTCACAAAAAATGTTATAATTGCAAAAGTTTTATTCAATTTATAAGGTTTCTATTTAGTTATTGTTTGGTTCACAACTAAAAATCAGGCTTAAACTCTTTAGCTGCTGATTTGACAATATAGCTTCTTGAATAACAAATCAATTCTAGAAATAAATATTTTTGTTAATTTTCCTAACGAAGGGAAGTTCCCAAGTTTGTGTAATAAAATTTTGACACTGACAACTCTGGCTGTTTCAATTTATTAGACAGATTTTCTAACTAGAGAACATTTAAAGGAAACAAACTTAGACATGCGTTATGTCAACCTTTCTCACGCACATTACACAATACCTTAAAACACTTTTAGGAGGGTGGCGTAGCTTTTAAATTTCTTTAATTCAGAGTAACTTAAATTTGTTTTAGAGAGACGCCTCAAAATTAATATATAAGAAGATCTTTAAATGCTCTATATATGTGTGAAAAACTCTATTTCACTCACTTTAATAATTTAAAAAATATAGCGCTTTGAAAAAGTTTTCCGCGATTTTCCACTGCAAAAACCTAAGAATAAAGGCTGATTAACGAACTCGATCTCGGTTTTCGCAAGATTTTTGTCAAGCTTGATTGAAATTAGTATTTTTTAGTCATCGCTCGGATACATACATACATATATATATATATATATATATATATATATATATATATATATATATATATATATATATATATATATATATATATATATATATATATATATAATAATACTTTATTTGCCAAGTTTACAAATTACAGATTATAATCATACATAGTCGATATTATCCTAAAGATTTATTAATCTTTGTGCATAAATTAATTAAAATTTGTGCGCACATTTTTTATTCAAGTCCTTCCATTTTTACCCAGAATAAAACTATCAATGTTTCTCTATTACATCTAACATAAAAATACAAACTAAAATGCCTAAAAACTACCTAACCTACTTAATGCCTTACTAACCTACTTAGTCTATTTCAATTCCTATTCCCCTAAATTTTACTATATAACTCAGTTTACTAGTAATCTTATTGTATTGTGTGTGTTTTTTTTCATGCGAAAGTCGAAGTTTCACTAGTGGTCAGATCACAGCAGGTAGCACTATCCCTTAAAACCTGTCACACAGATGTTTTTTGTTACATTGAAACCACTTTAGCATACCCTTTAGACCTCTTGCTGTAGTATCATTTCTGATGTTTATGGGCACTTCATTGAAAAGCTTTGGACCCACATAAGACACATGGCGCTTGCACGCAGTTAGTGATTTATATGGGACTTTTAAGGAGTTGTCTGTCACTGCTCTTGTCTTTATTCTATTTGTGACTCTAGTTTTAAAAGAATTTCTTTTAAACATAAATTTTAATGTTTCCTGTACACATAATTCTCTAATGGTGTTTATGTTAGATTCCTCAAAAAGAATGTCACTAGGATATCTTCTTTGTTTATTTAACATTGTCTTTATAATTGATTTTTGTGTTATAGTCAACATATTGAGATGTGTATTCCATGTCATACCCCACGCTGTTATCCCATAGGTTAGAACTGACTCTACAAGGGCTAAGTAAATAGTTTTGATTGTACTCGCGTCTAGGATATTTCTTAAACCTAAAAATGTATAAATCGTTTTTCTCAGCTTTGCGTTAAGGTAAATTATGTGGGTATCCCATTTCATAAATTGATCGATAAAAACTCCTAAATATTTTATATTGTTTGTTCTATCTATGTTCACGTTGCATAAACAATTTCTTGGTATTTTGCAATGTGTCGCAGAGAGAACATAATAAACTTGGTTTTATTGTAGTTGATAGTGAGTAAATTTTTATCTATCTATTTATTTATTTCAGAAAAACCTTCTGTAGCTGATTTTATCGTACTTTCCCACTTGTCTTCTGTAAATAATAAAACCGTATCGTCAGCAAAACAAATCGTACTGCCTTTTGTCTTTACGTTCATGATGTCATTTATGTAAATGAGAAACAGAATAGGTCCCAAAACTGTTCCTTGTGGCACCCCACAACAAATTTTCCTACTTTCACTAAAAGAATCCTCAATGCGCACCCTTTGAACTCTATTGGTGAGATAGGATTCAAAAAGCTCAATTGCAACACCTCTTACCCCTAAATGTTCTAACTTTCGTAGTAATATATCATGTGACACAGTATCAAATGCCTTTTTTATATCCAGAAAAATTCCTACACACTTACGATTTTTGTTAAATGCTTCATTTACTATGCTTGTTACTTTTGTAATGGCGTCGTTTGTTGATGAATTTTCTCTAAACCCTAACTGATTTTCATTTAGAATTTCATGTTTTTGTAAGAATTTTAAAAGTCTCAATCTAATACACTTTTCAATTAGTTTACTAATGACACATGTTATAGTAATTGGTCTATAATTATTCACGTCCCTTTTATTGCCGTCCTTAAAGAATGGCAATACAGTAGACTCTTTCAGAACTTTAGGGAAAAGCCCTGACGATATTATTGTATTTGCAATATGTGTAATCGGTTTTACAAAGTAAATGCTGTATAATTTAATTATTCTATTGCTTATGCAATCGTGACAATTTTGAATCGAGTTTTTTAACTGATTTATATATTTTAAAATTTCATCTTCGCTAACGGGGTCAAGAAAAATTGACGATTCATTTCGAGGCTTAATTTGAGCATCTTCCATATCTAAGAAATGTTGTTTTGTTTTGTTTAGTTTCATACCTATTTCAGAGAAGAATTTATTAAACTCATTTGCAATACCATCTTTATTATTTATTATTTTATCAGTGCCATTTTCAGCAATACTTGTGACCGCGATGTTTTTTCTAACTGATCTATTTGTGGCCTCGTTTACGGTTTGCCAGAGATTTCTAGGTGAATTCTTGTTTTCTTCTACTTTTTTTTTATAATGCATTTCCTTAATTTTACTTATAACTTTATTTAGCATATTTCTATATTTTCTAAATGAACTTAATGCGTTTGTATCATTGGGTTTATTTTGAGCTATAATTCGTAATCTATTTCTGGTTTTAATAGATTTTAACACTCCCTTTGTGATCCACGGTTTTCTTTTTTTTTATTATCTGGATGTCAGTAGTTTGCGACGATTTTAAAATATAAGCTTTCAATTTGTTTAGAAACATTTCAGTACACAAACTGGCATCCGTGCTATCCAAAATATCTTGCCAGTTCTCAGACATAACTAATTGTTTTAATTTATTGTGGTTTACTTTGGTGTGATTCTGTGTAAGATTAGTTTTTATTGGTGTAGTTCTATTTACCACTACACTAAGAATAACAGGTAAGTGATCAGTAAAACTGTCATTTAGAATTATACTGGTTACATCGCTATTACATCGGTTGCGTATAAAATAGTGGTCAATGCATGAGCTTGATAACTGAGAGTGCCTTGTCGGTGCATCTATTTGTTGAATAAAACCAAATTCGCCCATCAAGTTTAGATAATTATTAGCTACACTACTATGTTGATTAAGGATGTCAATGTTTATGTCGCCTGTAAAAATTTCTATAGAGCACTGTTTCGCCTGTCGTTTACTTAAAACCGCTCGTAAGTTACTAAGAAACTCATTGCTGTCAATCGCCGGTGATTTATATGTAGCTATAATCCCCACTTGGATGTTGTTTTTAGTTAAGACAATATTGAGAAATTTTGTGACATCCTCAGAAACTACACTACATACGGAATTTAAGGATGATTTGATGTAGGCTATGCAGCCGTCATTTTTATTATTCTCACTTTCGTTGTAATAAATATCATATCCGGCAAGAGTAAAATCTGATAAACTTGTTATGTTCCGGGTTTCGCTCAACACAATTGCATCAAAATCGGCCCCAAGGTGTTCTAGAAATGCAATTAATTCATTATAGTTTTTGCTGATACTTCTTACATTAAAGTGAATAATGTTTAAGTGGTCATGATTACTTTTCAGCGATGGAATGTTATTGATATCATCTACCACAAGCGTGTTTTTTGAGATATTTTCAGTTATGTTTAGGATATCGTCTTCAAGCATGTCTGTAGACTAAAGAACCGGGTGTGTGACGATACAGATATGTCTTAAATGTCCACAAAGAAAACAAAAGGAATAGAAATATCAATAGTTACAAATCCGTTTGTGTGGAGGTTATAACTAAAATTGGATTTTCAAAAATAAAGATTATGTTGTCAAAATCCGCAGCAATCTCTTGAGTTAAATTTACTAATGTCTACGTTAGTTCCTAGTTAAGAATTTAAAACTATAGATTATAAAAATTAAAACTAGTGACACTACCTATAAGCAAAAAAAAAAAATCTGTGAAAATAAGATATATACAAATTAAATAAAAACTAGTAATAGTAAAAAAAAATTGTCATACACACATATACATACACACACATATACACACACGCACAACAGCGTGCATATACACACATATATACAATATACACATATACACATATATATCATCCATACACAGTTATACCTATTTTTAAACCTTGCTTTGAACAATCTGATTATTCCCATTATTTAGCAGGTCACTGGCACCGGTTTGTGGCCTTATCTTCTGTAATAAATTTTCTCCATGTTGAGATGAAGTGAAAGTTTTTCAAAGAGTTGTCTGGTAATTTTACGGTGACAATTCCATCATTACTCCACACATTTTTGTACCCAAACTTTTCAGTTGCTTCCTTGATGAGCGACAGTTTGTTTTTAGTCAGGTCTTCTTTAATTGTTATTGCTGTTCCTACTAATTTTTTCTTGCTGTAAAATATGTTATTCCTCTCTTTCTTTGAGGCGAACCTAACAAATATTTGCCGATTTCTATTTCCCTGTTTCTTGCCCACCCGAAAGCATTTTTCAATTGTGTTAACATTTATGTTTAAGTTTTTATGGCATATCATTTTGATTACCTCTTGCGTGTTCTCTTTATCGGATTCTGGAGCGCCAAATATTCTTAAATTATTATTCCTGTTTTCCTGATCTAAGCTTTATATATATCTAAGCTTTATATATATATATATATATATATATATATATATATATATATATATATATATATATATATATATATATATATATATATATATATATATATATATATATTGTAACATGTCGCATGTATTTAACATAAACGTGACATGTCACACGCGTTAACGCCTTTTATTTTTCTACAATAAGCTTCTGAATCAGTCCCTTTAGTGACGTCAGAGTCTGAGTCCCTCTAGTGACGTCAAACTCGGAGGTCGCTTACTCTACCGCATCACAACTCAGTGCAATACGCCTGCAGACGCGACAGCTCCATGACATGTTAAGATAAGAAAATCTTTATAACGGATTTACACATGTGACACGCTCTCTGTTTCTTGTGAAAATTCATCTTACAAGATGCCTATGTGTAGTTAAATACTCCAGAGAAAAACAGCCGGCCGACGTAGGTAAGAATAGTGATATAATGCTCGCCTATTTTGCAATTGCTTAAACTTCCTGAACTGTGATAATGCAGATTGCCTGTTATTTCGCTGCACTAATTTACGTTCAATTTCTTTGGTCACTGTAAATGCTATTGCATTGCTCTATGATGGCTTGTGGTAGCGTTCTAAAATTAATATTAAATGATTATTTGCTACTATTTTGTACTAGTTGTACTTTTCTTAACGCCGATTAAATTCTATTAACTGTTATGCAGATAACTTTTGTACTTACGCGGAACGAGGTACCACTTGCCATATTTAGTTGATAAGGAACTTAGCTAGCCCTAATTCACTTGAAATTTCAGATCACCTCATTATGAGGGGACCCGTTTTACGGGAATCCATCATTAGGACCCGTCATCAGCAGTCCTACCTGCATTAAAACTATTCTTCTGGATTCCACCTCCAGTTAGGCACTTCAGAACACCTGGGTCTCACTTCGAAGGAACCAACGTGGCGAACATCACCGTTTTCCCGAAATAAGAGAGTTTAATTTCGAACACTTTGCCAAGCTGCCATAACAAGGAAGCCTACCCCAGCTACTCCTGCAGGAAGGAGGATTTCAACACATTGGGCGCCCCCTAACATCCAGGCCTGATTAGATCCAACGTGTTGTCCCAGAACGGCAGTCAAAGTTGCATCAAAGCTAAGTACACTACTTATCTGTAACATCTTTTCGTTAAAATCTAATTGTTCTGCTCCACACTCAATGTAGTCAATATTCAAAGTTGAATTAACATTAAATCATTTTTCTTTCATTTATTTGGATTTGTTTAAATGGAGCAACTTTATTATGTTACTGTGATAATTGTGAATACATCTATTTTATCGTCTTACACCCCACCAACCACAAATGCTAACACCCATGCCTGTACTTTATTTGTTAAAGCTTATGCCCTGATTGAGCAGCCAATTTAATATAAATTAACGTGGGCTATAGGTTATAAAATTTTATTACAATATATATATATATATATATATATATATATATATATATATATATATATATATATATATATATATATATATATATAAATTTAAAGGACCTTGGCTTTGGGTTCTAGGGACCCAAATTCGCGCTCATCTAAAGAAATTTTTTCAAAAGGTTTTTCATCGTGACCTCTCTATTAGCCCACTTTCCTTAATGAAAATCCGCTACAAATAACAAAAGCCTGGACGCAGAAGGTGCGTTATGTTACCGAATTTTCATAGAAATGGTATATACAACATTTTTAACGTAAATTATATGAAAATTTCCTGAAACAATTTTACGCAAGAAGTCGGAAAGATATTTTTCATGAAAACCTTTAGAACAATGTACGAAGATTCATTGAAATGTTATTTTTTACGACTTTCGCTAAAAAAAAATCAATTCTAATTTCGATAACTATTTTTTCACACAAAAATCATGAACCAATTGTTCTTTCAACGAAATTAAAATATTAAAAGTATTTTCATGAAAATCTTGTAGAACAATGTACTAAATTCATTTAATTATTATTTTTTACGACTTTCGCTTAAAAAAATCCATTTTTTCACACAAAAATCGCCGCCATTTTGCAAATGAAAATTTGCTAGTAAAATAAATGTCAGATGTTTCAATCTGATCTAAATTCAGACGTGGAACTTTTTCTAAATCGTCACACGATGTATAATTTTGGACGCAAATAAGTGAATATATAATACAATTTCTTCTGATAATGCTGTAAGAAAAACGAAACCGATTACAGAGAAGAAAACAAGTGCCACAGAAAAAGTCTCTACATCTGTATAACTTAACGTTTCTCTCAAACAAACTTCTGGCGACATAACCACTATTAGTTTCAAGCTCTCTGCCTAAAAGTTGCCAATTTTGACGTCTCAAATCGCGACTTTGACGTTTTAAGAAGAAAAAGTATAAAAATTTTCAAGGTAACTTTTCTGGTATTTTGCGCCAAAAACATAAGGTTTGTCTGTAATATACAACAGATTTTGTTATCTGCACAAAATATTTTGGTTTTGTGCTTTTCGCTAGTCATCAGTGGCACCAAACATTTTTTAAATGTCTATAACTTTTTTTCTTTTAACATAGAGACCAAAATTTTGCTATGAGATACTTTTACGAAATGTGGTTACAGCTTAATTATTTCCGGAGCTTTTTTTTAAAGAAAACCAAAAATTTCTCCGGCAAAACTGTTCCGACTTTTGTGGATAACTAACTTATACAGGCCACTTGCAAAAGCAACGCACTCACCAAATTTGACCAAAACCAGCTTAATATTTTGTGAGTTATCGGTGTAATATATATATATATATATATATATATATATATATATATATATATATATATATATATATATATATATATATATATATATATATATACATATATATATATATACATATATATATATATATATATATATATATATATATATATATATATATATATATATATATATATATATATATATATATATATATATATATATATATATATATATATATATATATATATATATGTGAAATACATCGTTTTCCACACTGTTAATAGATTTAAATTAAATAAAATAAAGAAATAAAAAACCTGAGGAAGCCGCACATGAGGCGGCAAAACGTCGTTAAACCAAAAACACAAAGGTTGTTTTAATTTTTGTCTAAAAATGAAGAAGTTACCACGAATCTAAACCCAATAAATTATAACATAACTCTTCGTGAAAAAAACGAACCACGTATATATATATATATATATATATATATATATATATATATATATATATATATATATATATATATATATATATATAGTTAAGTTAGAACGAAACCCTTTGGCTTAGTCGACCACAAACAGTCGTCATATGAAAAGTGCAATGGACAGCTTACTCAACATATCAAGTTACTTCGCATGTGATAGTGTTGTTACACAGCATGGAGTGTGTGATCTTGCGAGAGACGTTATAATCATTATTACGGAAACATTAGACGTGTTCACTGTAATCTTTATCGCTCTTGTAATTTAAACAACACAACACAATTTCAGAGCATTTATATTATTATAAGTAATTAGTTATTGAATGTAGTTTGCCTGTCTGTTTATAACTTAAATAAAACCTTTTTTAAAAGATTCCAATAAATTTGGAATACTTTATATATATATATATATATATATATATATATATATATATATATATATATATATATATAGACACTGACCCTGGATATGTGTCCTAGCGGGCCTAGTTCACGCTAATTTGAAGAAATTTATTCAAAAGTCGTTATCTCCTCATTAGTAAAAATTTTCTACAAAACCTCACAATTCTTGAATAACACAAAAAAAAACAAATGTTGCTCGGTGACGTTTTATCTACAAATGCTAGGGTAAAACGGCATACGATGGTATTCATTTGCAAAGTCCAGAAATAAAGATTTTAGTCTTATAAGACACCCCCACATAGGCAATAGCGTTCACTTCGAACATAACTTGCATCTAATCCACTTCTCACCGGGTTGGGAGCAAATATGAAATTAAAGAAAATGTCCTTAGCACTGTATTCATCTCTCGAATTTTCTTAGCCCTCGAAGCATTGGAGGTTTATTTCATCTTCACTTTGTACCAATTTTCTTTTTAATGCCGTGTTTTATTTAGATTTTCGGGTTTTTAATATTCTCTTTACATTTCAGATTTTGAAGGCATCGCATTTCCATTGCTTAATTCGTTCTTCGGATTGTTTTAGTGAAACACGTAGAGATAGAACAGTAGCAGTTAGCGCTTTTCTCTAATTCAAGGATTTTTCCTATGTGGCTTGGTGAAATGTACTTGCTCTTTGGTCGCATACAAGGTAAAAGTTTAATAGGCAAACCAGGAAACAAAATAGGGTGGAATACAAAGTAATTTTTCTACAAACCGTATTTATTATGTATTTTATATCGTAGCCGCGGCCAAACGCTAAGCGCTATAACACCAATAAAAATACTGCAAGGTAAGCTGTTCTGATTTGCAGATATAAGAAGTTATAAATCTTTGCTGTTTCAAAAGTCGATTGCTTCATGAGCATAATCATTCTCAAGTAAATCGGTAAAGTAATATGCAAAATAAGTTAAAACTTGAGTAACAACGTGAAACTGTAAGCTGATTAAAATTAAACCTTTCACTTTGTGCATAATTAACAATAATTTATTCCGAAACTCGTCTACTGAACTAACTTTCCCTTTTAGTAGTTTGTAAAGGCATGAGATGGAAAATATCGCAACTATTTAAGCTTGAGTATACACCTACGCTAATGTCTCTAGTGCCATAAAAATTATTAATGTAAAGCAACGCAATGCGAAAAAAGTATTACTGCTAAGGCAAAACATTTATAAAAGATAATCCAAATTTGTCTATGGAATTAGATAATAACTACAATGTAGTATGATTCACCTTATCACAACTGTTTTGCGCAACTCGCGATCGTTTTGCTAAAGAAGTTATGTTTATTTAACTTTCTGGAAAAAAATGTTTAAAAATTGTCTGCAATGAAAACGATTTTGCGAATAACCCCACAAAAAGAAAGGCGAACGGCGTTAAAACGCACGATCTAGAAGACCAATTGACATCACTAGATTTCTAAGTTACGCGTCTTGGGAACTTTTTACGCAATAGTGACAAGATTTTTTGTATTGTATGGCCTATATCATCGTCTCATTGAGACCACAATGGTCTAGACTAAAATCTACAAATCCAGGTAAAAAAAGTTTGTTGCCATAGGGCTCACAACTGACGATAATGGTCACTCCTGCACAATTTTCGAAGAAATGCAGGTTAATGGACACCAGAGAGCCACTTTCCGTAGATACAATCAATTGTGGATTGTTAGAGTCCCATATATGCCAATTTGTATTATTTGCGTATCAGCCGAGCAAAGAATGAGGCGCGTCGCTAAAGAAAATTTTGTAGGAAATATCAGTAGCAAAAGCATGATGTTCCAGCACTTAATCGGCGCACTTTGTGCGCATTCCATGGCCAACAAGCTTCAATTTTTGCATGAGCTTTTAAGGATGTAGGTCTAAATCCAAATTCAAAAGGGCCATAATGTGCCGTAAGATAAGCCCAAATACTTGAGAAATCGATAAATTTTGATCTTCAGCCACATTGTTACTAAGAGCAGCAATATATTTAATAGAGCAGCGTAACAAGCCTTGCTTGCCTCATCTGCAACAATGCCACCTAGGCACGTGCGTGATCTACGTTTTATAGGTTCTCATCATAACCAAATATCGGTTCAGTTTTAGTTCAGCTATTAAAGAAGCCAACAACTAAGGTTGGCCAAACGTCCAGCTACTGGCTTGTCTGACAATAAAACTAAAATAACCTGGTCTGTGGTTTCAGAATTCAGAAACACAAGTGAAAAATCACTAAAAACATATCAATGCATCATAACAGAGGGCTAATTGGCAAACCTAAATAGGTTGCTGATGATGACATTTGTAATCAATTTTTTATCAAGACACCCAATGAAATAATAAAAAATATAATGAAGAACCCGCATTACAAAAATTTTACCAAAGACAATATCACTGAGTGAACATTGGAAGCTGTGATGAGCACTAATAAGCACAGTTGGGAACCCAAATCACCATAACACATTAAAAAAAGCCTGGCGATCGTTTCACTAACCAAGTTATTTATCATTATCAGAGGATGAATAATTCTGAGAGGTGCTTAAAATAATAAAGGATAAATTAAAAATTAAAACTGCTCTAGACCAGATAAAATCCCTTTGCATATGATAAAGGTCTGGACGCAGCAAGTGCATTATGGTGGTGAATTTTCATAAAAATGTTTTTAATACCAAATATGTGCTTTTTTGAGAAAGCAGGCATAAAATTTGGTTAAAAGTATAACCTCTTAAATATTTACTAAAAGCACTTTTCGTACAGCTTGCGCTTAAAAACTCCCACGGTACACAATCTGACATGCCTAACCCTGCTGCGCCATTCGCATTAAGCTTACACCTGAGATGCTAGGGTCATAAATGACCCATGTGACAAAAGTATTAATAATAAATTAAAAATTATTGTAGTAAAAATTTATTTTGGCACAGAACTTATTTTACCAGCAGTATTATAATGAAAAATAAAAAAAGGTTACTCATAGCACTGATTACATACTTGTAGTAGATGTTTTTTGCAATAATATTTTTTACACTTAGAACACACACTTGAACTTTTATTGTCAGGTTTTTTTGGCACAAATAGCACCTTCCTCGTTTTTTTTTTGGTAACACTGACGTTGAAGATTCATTTTCTTGAACGTTTACTTTGAGTCCTCTTATAGCTTCTACTACGTTCTTGGAGGCTTTAGTTCTAGGCAAGTTGGTTCTTCTTTCAATGTGTGGTTTTACCAGCGCCATGCCCCGACGTTCTAGAAACTGTCTGTGCCTTCGCAGACTTTTTGAATCTGTTGTGTTACATATTTTTTCGAACAAAACGTAGGAGTTGTATGCGCTTATGTCAAGAATATTATAAAAGACTGTCAAAGGCCAGCGCTTTGTTTTGAGTTTTGTTGTGTAACACGCTACCGTCTTATCCATCGTCTGATCCCTTAGTTTTATTGTAGTCTAAAATAATCAGGGGCTTATTGTCTTTTTTCACTGATATTACTTTATCACAATGTAATGTACTTAGCAACACCAGACATTTATTTGATTACCTAGCGATATATGATACCAATGTTGTATTATCAGTAAATGCAAATCTATAAGTCATTTTCGGTACCTTCTTGCTACTTAAATCTGGTGAAATAAAAGTTTTGTTATTTCTTACGGTGCCTTTCAATGTAATATTTCGTTTTAGTAGCTTCTGTCCAAGCTCGTAACTTGTAAAAAAAATTTGCAAGTGACATTATGGCGTTTTAGACCTTGAAATAAATCTAAAACAACTCTCATGCATTTTTTTCCTTGGTCTCACCAAGGGGTTTTCCAATATAAGGTTGAATATTCCAGATATATGCAGTAACATTGTCACACAAAACCCAGAACTTTATACCATACCTTACCAGTTTACTCGGCATGTACTGTCTGCAAGGGCATCTGCCTCTGAATCCAACCAACTGCTCGTCAACCGTTACATAAGCATCAGAATTGAACAGTTTTGGAAGAACTTCCACCTATTTGTCCTAAACCGCTCTAATCGCTGCAAATTTATCACGTTCTCGTCTTTCTTGTCTGGTATTTTTATTATCCAACCTTATCACTCATGAAAATTATTTGAATTTTTCCAAAGACATAGTGGCTCGAAATATATTACGTCCAATTTCGGGATCCCACAAAGTTTGTGTAGATCTACTGTAGGATTTGAGAACACCGGCTAAGATCAACAAACCAAGATAGGAATGTAAATCTATAACATCGAAGTTTTTCCAGTTATCACCGTAAAGTCGACGGCCTTCTATATTTGTGTATGTCAATATTATTGTTTCAATTTCCAGTGGAAAAAAATAATAAAAAAAGTAGACAACTCATCTTTAGCTCTTGAAGCGGCGTATCTAGTAGGTCCAGGTGTTACAGAAATTACATTTTGAGAACCATATCTGCCTCGTTGAGCTGCAGATTCAGAAGACCATTAAATCTGTTTCTCCTTTGATAACATTTGAGATACATTGAGATACATCAACTAGCTCCTCCAATTCGTCTTCTTCGGAGTCACTATCAGTTACATCAAAAACATAGTCCTCCGCTTCGGAACATAACTCAAATGGGTCCCACCCGTCCGCTGGATTGTCAAAATCTATAGATTATATATCAGAAGTCTCCAATGCTTCTTCTAAATCTTTATGTGTAAGAGGTCTCGTATGAGACTGCATAACTTTAGGAGACATTGCAAGAAACAAACGAACATATATTCTCCACAAAATCGAAAGACGAACTTAAATGAATATGCTGTCCCTATGGACTACACCATAGAGCAAATAAAGACATACGAGTTATGTTCTAAGAAGTCTGGGAAGCCGGCAGACGAGTAGGTAATCAGATAGACAGGCGACCAGGCTTCGGGCAGACGGTCAGACGTCAAACATGTATCACTTTGCTTTATTACACACATCAAGTCAGCAAACGGAAGGAACAGATCAGTAAACTATACAAACAATGATATGAATCTCATAAACAAAGCCGCTGGACAAAAGTGACCCGAACAGCTTAAGTGTACAAAATTTTACTGACAGAAGAAATAAAGTTATAGTTTAACAAAAAAACACAAAAATGGATGGCAATTTATTATATAAATAAAGTAATAAAAGCTCAACGTTAGAAAAAAATATGGTAGCAGTAAAAGATAAACAAAACACGAGTTGGGTAAAAAGGACCGGAACAACGCAGCAGGGTTAATATTACAAATTTTACAATAAATCTTCTAAATCCCCGACTTTTAACCCTCGGGTAGTCGCGGGGGGGGACCACTGTCATCCAGCAACAGTTACTGGTCTGTTGTGAGATGGGAACGTTTTGTACGCATGTGCCGCCAAATGTACCTTCTCAAAACATTTATTTGTAGCTACCAGTCGAGTTTCAGTTTGATCCCAGCAGTGGTTAGTATTTTACGTGTTGCCAAAGTGCTGTGGTTGACAAACGTCACCCACGCGACTGAACGTGTTACAAATTTTATGTGGGTATTTTTGTGAAACAAGACAAACAAATCATCAGGAAGGCGACATTTTAGCAGGTGTTTGTTGACTTTTTTTTCTGTCCACAAAACAATAATTTCAATTAAATATTGGTGAATAACACAGAGTGAAACTGGTGATATTTGTAACATATGCTGTTGGTTTCCTTTCAGATATGTCGGCACGTAAAAGGAGCAGAACTGAACAAAGCACAAACCCAGAAGTATGGTTACAGTGGTTCAATGAGCTCAATGAAGAGAGTGAAGAAGAAAATATGCGAAATCAAGAAACAATGGATGAAAGTGACGAAGGAGAAGAAGATGTAATTTTAGAAAGTGATCATGAGTCGGATACAGAACAAGAACTCTATGAAAGTGATACTGACCTCTCAGATGATAATGATGAGATAGACTCACAGAGTTATTATATAGGAAAAGATGGTGACACAAAATGGCGTAAAGCACAACCTTCTAAGAACGTAAGAACACGGGCGCATAACATAATTACACATTTGCCAGGGCCAAAAGGAGCTGCACGTGAAGCTCAGTCAGAAATTCAAGCATTAGAGCTTTTTATCAGCAATGATATACTTTCAGTTATAACAACTTCTACAAATATTTATATTGAACGTGTTCATCAGAAATTCGCAAGAGATAGAGATGCCAGACTCACTAATATGACTGAAATCATAAGCTTTATTGGTTTATTATACCTCATAGGCAGTCTTCGGTCTTCCAGAAAAAAACTACATCAATTATGGGATAATAGTATAGGTGATGATGTAGAATCCTGCTATCTGACAATGAGTGAACAACGCTTTCGTTTTTTGCTAAGATGCATTCGATTCGACGATGTCAGAGACAGACCCATGCGTAGTGAAGTTGATAAATTTTTACCAATAAGAGAATTATTTGAGAGAATGTTGCTTAGTTTCCAAAATCACTATTCCGCGAGTGAGTTTTTAACTATAGATGAGCAATTGCTAGCCTTCAGGGGGCGTTGTAGCTTCAGGCAGTATATCCCTAATAAGCCAAGCAAATATGGGATCAAAACATTTGCTTTAGTGGACGCGAAAACCGCATATACTTTGAAATTAGAAACCTACGTAGGGAGACAACCACCAGGCCTATATAGCCAAAGCAACGCTGCCAGAGATATTGTGATGAGAATGGTGGAGCCTGTTCAAAACACAAATAGAAAAATTTCCGCGGATAATTGGTTTACCAGTATTCCCTTGGTAAGTGAGCTGTTTGAACGAAAGCTCACTTACGTTGGTATGCTAAGAAAAAAACAAAAAAGAAATTCCAAAAGAGTTCTTGCCAAATAAAAATAGACCTGAAAGCTACTCTCTTTTTGGATTAAGAGAAAACTCTACTCTTGTGTCTTATTGTCCGAAGAAACGGAAGGCTGTTTTAGTTATTTCATCCATGCACCATGATGCTGAAATAGACACAGAAACTGGGGAAAAGCAAAAACCTGCCATCATAACATTCTACAACCATACAAAAATAGGCGTAGACCTAGTGGAACAGCTTTGTCAGAAAAACAATGTGGCTAGAAATACTAGGCGCTGGCCTATGGTTGTGTTTTACATTTTACTAAATGTGGCAGCAATAAATGCGTTTTGCATTTGCAAGGCAAATCAAGTCGATGCTAGAAGTAAATTGATAAGGACTAACTTCCTCAAAAACATTGCCTGGGAAATGGTGAAGCCTCAGATCCAGGAAAGATCTCGTATTCCTGAAATCCCTAGAGAACTGTCTCGTCGAGCATTGCTGTTGCTTGGAGAAAATCCCCCTGTACTTGAGCAAGAAGATCGTCGAGGTGCAAGAGGCAGATGGTTTTACTGCGGAAGGGGTCGTGATAAGACAACTAGAAAGTGGTGTGCCAGTTGTAATAAATGGTTATGTAATGAACATCTGAAGGAAATATGTTTAAGTTGTTGTGAACAAGGAAATGTATAGTTTAAGTTTGCTATTACTCATCAAGAGAACAAATAGTGTATAATTACAATTTGCAATACATAGTATATAATAAGAATTTACAATACATAGTTTAGGTACACTTTGTTGTTTTCATGCTGGAATAAATGGTGCTTATATAAGCAAAAATCAAAATATATTCTATAGGACATTCATTCACACCTACCCACAACATTTGATTTGTAATCAGAGCCAAAAATCACTAAAAACAGGTTGGGTGACGTTTGTCACCCACGCGACCAGTTGTGTAACATGAAAGCACGCGACTAACGTAGGGTTAATAGTTACATATTCATCTTTTCGATTTTCCAACACATCTACTCATTAATATTTGTTGAAACTGCGGCACGTACTTTCGCTGATAAAAGATAGCTGTTCCAAATGCAATAAAACACAATTGCCTTTTTTATCTGAAAAATCAAAGACTCATTTCATATTTCCTTTTTTTACCGCTTAATGCTTTAAACACCCTGTATATTGTACCGCCCCGTAGTGTAAATTTCACACCATTCTCGCATCACTGGTGCTGGAATTGCTATAGCCAGCATAAAAATGTGCTTCATGAGTCGAATTACGAGCTAAAAAGTGCAGAAGCATTCACTAATGGACCCTGGAATCATTCGATATGTCTTTAAGGTGTGTGTGCTGTTGGCGTTTTCCATCGTCTCGAGTGTCTGAGATCGATTCCTCACAAAATGTCCGGACGGAGTTATTTAATCCCCGACAAAATCTCTAAGAACTGCACATTCGTTCTTTCTGATGTTGAGCAATTGTTATCGACAGCAGCACGTGGGATGAATACGCGCCGCAGAAATATTTCAAAGAAAACTTGCCTCAGTTTGATAAACCAGTAAAATATTACAAGGAATTGCAATTTTAGCACTTTAATTGTGTATCTTGATAGCCACAAATCACGCATATGACAAAGTGCTGTTGGTAGAAAAAGCAAGTAATTGCAGAAAGGGGCCAGTGTACCGTACTGTGTGTTTAGAAAAAATAAACTAAAAATCAATTTGAAGAAAACAAAAGAAACGAAGATAAGTAAAAAAAACTAACGGGACGCAGCAAGTGCGTTACGGTAGTGAATTTTTATTAAATGCTTCAAATTTCAATAACTCAATTTTCTACAAACCTAGAAAGTTTAAATTTGGTGTGTAGTAAGGTCTTTCCTAAGGCAAGATATACATCAAATTTCATTAAAATAACTTTGTAATTTTCGGAGAAAAATTTTTTTTTCGAAAGAAAATTTAAAATTTGAATAACTCAATTTTATATAAACTTAGAAAGTTGAATTTTGGTTCGTAGTAAGGTCTCGCCTAAGGCAATATATACATTAAATTTCATTAGGACAGCTTTGTAATTTTCGGAGAAAAAATTTTGTTTTTGAATGAAAACTCAATATTTTCCCGAAAAACCCCGTCCGATTTTCCTGACTAACAAACTCATCCAAGCCATTAATAAAAGAAAGGCACTTGCCGAGTTTCATCGAACTTATAAAAATTCAAACTGACCCCAGATATGGGTTCTAGGGGTCCTAGTTCGCGCTCATTTGAAAAATTTTTTGCAAAATCTCACCATCGATACCTCTCTATTAGTTAATTTGTTTTAAATAAAAATTCACTAATACCACTGGCAACATAGATATGAACGGCCAACAAACTTGAACAAGCAAGTAGAAATGTTCACGTAACTTGGAACTATTAATAATGATAAAAAATAATCATAATAAAAATTGAACAATCAAGTCAACAAATCATTTTAAATTGTCACACATGAAGCATAGATTTAAGAAAGAAAAACCGAGCAAACAAGGTAAGAGAATAAAGTATCAACCGATCTGTGAAAAACTCTGTTAAAAGTTCTGCCATCAAATAAGGGTTATTTGCATACTTAAGCAGTTCATCAAGAGAAACTGGCTGGTGTCTGTATCTATAAAAAAGTTCAGGATGCAGCAAGTGCGTTATGATGTGAATTTTCTTTAAAAATGCTTTTAACAGCAAATATGTGTGTTTTTTTTTTTCAGAAAGCAGGCATCAAATTTGATTACCAGTATAACATATGTAGTAAAAACAATGTGCCATATTTCATCAAAATTACTTTATTGTTTGAAAACGTACAAAAATTTCCGAAAATAAACTTAAAATGTAACCGAAAATAACCGGTTCTTGGTCAACCTTATAGGTTAATAGCAAATTGAGATTTTCAACTATGAGGCATTTAACCAAAATTCGCTACCACAACGCACTTGCTGCGTCCAGAATTGTTTACTTATAAACATGCATTATATTTCGATGGAAAATGCAAAAATGCAATAACAAAAGGCATATTCGACTAAAAAAATATATTTGTATCACCAACATTGGCCAGCCTGTGATTATAGAAATCATTTTTTAAGATGTAGCTCAAGACACCCTATAATTAATGTATTTTTTTCATATCTTGTATAATAACGGATATATTGAGCTTTATTGATTTTTTATGAAAATTCGTCAAATGTTATATACCATTAAACAATAAACTCTATACCTAATACTGCTGCCAGGCATCAGATAAAGGGTCTATTTGAAATGAATGATCTGGAAACATTTTAGTCAAATGAAGGACAATGATGGTTGAAACTAAGACTTCAGGATTTGTAAAACATTCTTCTTGAGAGATTTACTTTCCATAGTTCGTATTAGATTTAAGTTCTTTGCCTAAATGTTGTCAATTTTGACGTTTTAAATTGTCACTTTGACCGAAATTTATTTTTCTTTAAATGCCCATAACTTTGTGTCTTTTAACCTATAGCGCTAAATTTTGGTAGGTGATTTACCTATGGCGACATAAAACGATGTACCAAATTTGGTTTCCCTTATTTTTTCCCTCGGGGCTTGTCCACGGCCTTGCCGCCCCGATATCACTGCAAACTTTGGTTGATTGTCCATACTCTTAGTCTTACTCCACCCATTCCAAAATCACTGTATCTTGAACTAGTCTGCACAGCGATTGGTAGGGTGAAGTCATATTGCTCTGTCTCCGGTCTAGACTGACCGTAGATCAGTTGTCTTTTGCGGTCCAGAGCTTTACACTCGCACAAGATGTGCTGGGCTGATTCCTCCACCTCGCCCTTCGAACCGCCTCATTTTATGCAGGTGTTTATTGGCGGCCATGTGTCCCGTCAAGAGATTTAGATGTATTCATCCTCTGATGACGCTAACTTGAAAGTGAAACGATCGTCAGGTTTTTTGAATCTGTTGTGGTGATTTGGATTCTTCAGGTGTGCTTATAACTGCCGTAAGATCAAAATATAAAAAGTTTCGGGACGCAGCAAGTGCGTTATAGTAGCGAATTTTTATAAGAATTGTACACTATTATTATACGGTATATTATAAATTTAATACTTTAAATTTACACAGACCTCGAAGATCGATTTGAGAGGTGCTAGTACGCGCACAATTGTAGAATTCTTTCGAAAGTGTTATCATTGATATCTCTCTATTATCAAAAAATCTTACGTTCTAACTCCTTTTGAGAAAAATGCCCAAAACTCAATTTTCTACGAAGCTAAAGAACTATATTTTATCTGTAGGTAGTGTAAGTCTCTGTAAAAGAAACTTGCATTACACATTTCATTAAAGTTATACAGAGGATTTCCAGAAGGAAACTTAATTAATATTTGGAAAAGTAAAGTATCTGCTAAATTATAAACATGTTTTTTCTTATTAATCGCCAGTATGATTTCATTTTAGTCGACCTGGTCAAACCGGTTTCTTCAATATCAACAATAACAAAATGATAATTTCAGACTCAAAGGTGACAAACTTATTTAGGCGTTTTATACAACAATGGGATCTTGTTCAAGACTTATAAAATCTGTACACTATTGCTTCTCAAAATGTCAAAATAAAACATGAGAAAACATACATTCATCGAATTGGATTCGATCGCGTAACCTTCTGCTTATGGCTGAGAGGCAAGCGCGACGCCTCTCAGCCATCTAGGCATACGTCAACTGACGTTTTGTTTACGTGATACATTAGATCGGCTTCATGCCCGGGATATTATATTCAAAGTATACGTAACAATTAATTACAGAATTAGTATAATTACCATTGAAACACATCCCACGAATGTTTCAGTCTTATATGACGTCTTATGTTTAAATTTAAAGATAAAAGAAACTATTTTAGAATCATTAGGACTTGACTTGATTTTGTCTAGATTTTTACCATATTATGCGATAACATAATATATCTATGCTGCGCTAACACTGTATTTGAGGCCGTTCATAAGGCTACAAATATGGGGTCTTTTAATAATTGATTAAATCCCCCAGATAAATAATAATCACTTGGCAAATTTTTAATTTCATGTCGTCTGTCATTTTCCACAATTGTGCCAGAGATTTCACGATTGTTGGTTCGGGTAGTATATTTTATGCCTGGTATATATTTATTTGGATTACTGTTGATGTATGGTTTATACCTCTCGTACGAATCAATCTACGCGTGGCAGTTAACTACTCTGTCAGGCATTGGATTTTAACCACTGAGTCGCCTCAACGCATGTCTTTGGAATTTTCTTTTTAATTTGGACAAAACTTTGAATATTGTGTACCCAATTACTTAAAATTCACAACGTGGGTGTACTTTCTCTACTTCTAGCCACATGTAAAGTCTCATTCGAGTTACTCTGATACTTACAAAAATATAGCGTTTTTCAAAGGGACCTTGGTTTTGGGTTCTAGGGACCCAAATTCGCACTCATCTGAAGAAATATTTTCAAAAGCTTTTGATCGTGACCTTTCTATTAGCGAATTCTCCTCAATGAAAATTCGCTAATACTGTGTTTAGTCGTTCTTCGCTTAGATTGTTCATATATTATTATTAATTTCGTCAGCGAGACGATCGTCAGGTCTTAAAAATGTGTAAATTGGGTTTTCCAAATTATACTTTTCAGTGTTCATCACAGATTACAGTATTCAGCAAATGAGATTTTATTATTAGTTGCAACATTTCACATATATTTTGTCCCCAGAGTACAAATTTATATTCATTAATAATTAAAAAAATATTTTCGATTTACGCAATTTATAAAAGAATTTACTTTTTCATGGGACAGGCTGTTAACCGCAGTAATCTTTCAAATACACAATGATGTACTTGAGGCAATAAACAATCCAAATACATCCTCCCATCTTGTCTCACTAATTAATTGGTGGGCCCTCCATCTTCTTGTAGAGTTGTTTACTGAAAAGGGCCTCTCACTAAGCGACAAGTGACATATCGAAAATCAATCGCAAGACCGCGACTACATTATCGGAAGAACAACAAGACATTTTTCTAGATTGGATGCTCCACTTTCCGAGTTCTGTATCCGGCTTCTCTCCTGTGGTTTCTTGTAAACAAATTGGTTGCATCATTTTTCATGCAACTGAAACTTTGTTGGCGGCCACAAATTTCAGTTTAGTCTTGCAAATTCTACACTAGTAAACAAACTGCATGCGGAAGATAAAAGGAAAAGCTGTGCCTATGTGATGTTGAAGTTTGGTTTTCCTGATACGTTGTCCCATAAAAAGTTGGTTTATGTTTTAAAATTTTATTCGTTTTAGCAATTTAACGAAATGGTACACGTTTAATTGTAAACAAGACCTTTGTTACAAGATATAATGTAGCGCTTAAGGTTGAGGGCAGTTTATAAGATACAAGGATTTTTTTAACAGTAACTTTGTTTAGTAATAAAAATTGAATACTGCTTAAAGAAACACTACATTTGTTGACATAATATCGACGTTGTAAAATAAAGAGCGATTTATTGATCTCTATGTTGATCTTGAACAAAAGTTATTGTAAGAACCGTATTGATTTGTTTTGACGACCAAGGAAAAATTTACAAAAGTCGATCCTTATCTATTTTTTCATGTGTAAACTCTCATTCACTTTGACTTTTGTTAGGTAAAGATCAGAGTTAAGGGGGTAACAGGGACGTTACTTAACACGTTTTCTATAAAAGAACTTAAAATTTATGAACTTAACATTCCTGGACATGGATCCGTCTCAGCGTTCCTATTGTAGTGACACGTTCGGAAAAAATTAGGAATTCATCACAACAGAATAAGCAACCTGTGACATTTCTTGTTGCTTCGACATACATACTACTACACTACAGGTTCTAACGAATTCCATAGTTTTATTTTCCTCATGATTTTTGCAACGTAGTAGTTATAATAGGCAGACCTGTACTTAGATAGTCGTTAGTTTTTATTAGCAATATTTATTATATTTGTGCGAGAGGAAATGAAAAAAGTCTGGACGCAGCAAGTGCGTTATGGTAGTGAATTTTCATAGAAATGATCTGGCACAAAATATTTTATTATAACTTTTTTTCTTGTAACATAGAAATCTAAATATTGGTGTATAGTTTACTTTTTATACAGTTAACCTACCTACCAAATTTGGTTGTCATAGCTCTTTAATTTTTTGAGATATTTTTTTTATAATGAAAGCTCAAAATTTTTCCGGAAAACCTAGTCCGATTTTCCTGACTAACAAACTTGTCCAAAGCATTTACAAAAGGAAGATACATGCCCAATTTTACCAAAATCGGCCCATTATTTTTTGAGTTATCGGTGTGATATATATATATATATATATATATATATATATATATATATATATATATATATATATATATATATATATATATATATATTAAAACAGGATTGATAACACGGCATTTATGTACTTTACAAGTAGAAAGGTTTAAAGGCTAATTAGCCTGAAACACGTGCTTGCGGTTGCCTCCTTGCGGCTTTGCCCTTAAACCTTTCTCCTTGTATATTATATATATATATATATATATATATATATATATATATATATATATATATATATATATATATATATATATATATATATATATATATATATATATATATATATATATATATATATATATATATATATATATATATAAATTGAAACTGACCCCGGATATGGGTTCTAGGGTTTCTAGTTCGCGCTCATTTCCAAAAAAAATTTTAAAATTTAAAAGTCGGGATCTCCCCATTGGTAAATTCTTTCTACGAAAATTCACTAAAATCCGCAAACTGGATAATAGAGATAGATTTTAACTACATGATCCGTTACGCAATGACAACTAACAATAATTGTAATAGTAAGCAATTGTGATCTTGAGTACATGCGGCGTTCGTCACTTTTAAGCCTCCATCCCAATTGAACC
This sequence comes from Tillus elongatus, assembly GCA_964006375.1. NCBI lineage: Eukaryota > Metazoa > Arthropoda > Insecta > Coleoptera > Cleridae > Tillus > Tillus elongatus. Next base: position 112,893,089 of record OZ023268.1, read on the forward strand.
TCACTTAGTTAACCTAAAAACGCGACACTACCTTTAATTACTGCCTCACGAGATCTAGGTCAAGTATATTTTAATGTAATCACATCAGTATGACTAATGTTATTCTAATGTGTTATTTTTACTGCCTAGTTGCTAAAAGGTCTCTTAAGGCAGGCTATCGGCTTCTTGTTTCCTGAAAAATGTAGTAAAGATCAAGGCTATTACCCTGCCAGAAAGAATTTAATTAGTTTGAAGTATATGGTTTTTTCGCCAGATCCCGAAACGAAAATTCAAATAAACCACAAAAAATGATACTGATTTCATTAGTAGTAGTAGTAGCAGTGGTGGGGAGGCCAACGCAAAGCCAGTAGGCCACAATGGGCCCTTTTTGCCAACCCCAGCAACCATGCTCTACTCTTCCTCGGCCGTCGCCAACCCGCCTCGACCTCGAGATGAAGGCCGTGACGGTCTTCAATTGGACGGTACTTACCTGACTCCTCTGCAGAGTCCTCAAACCGAACAATTCTGCTCGAAGACTCCCAAAAGCCTCACATTCACACAGGTAGTGGTAAGACGTTTCTTTATCCTCGCCGCATTCCTGGCAAATGGGATCCCTCTCTACGCCTATCAATGTGAGGTGTCTTCTAAGGGTGCAGTGGCCTGTCAGCACCCCAAGGATGCGGCGAAGCGTGGGTCGACTCCTACCGAGTAGCCAGACAGCTTTTATTAAATACTTATCCATTATTATTTAAATTATGTTGTTACGGGATAAATCAGGAAAATCGAGAAGAAAAGTAAAGGGACCCTTTACCAAAGTGTTTTCTAGAGAGTATTCTTTAATCATAAAAATAGTTAATATGGTTGCCATGAAAATAACAAATGAAATACGTAGACGACACATGTCAGTTTAATTACATATTGTTGGATTCGACAAGTTATCGTCTTCCCTTTGTGCAAAATTTTCAAAATTCATTGGAAAATCTCACGTTCTAAATAGTGAAGTGGCTGATATGATTTTCATTCTCAGTAAATCTTTAAGAAATCCATTGCGTCTGTAGGGAGAGTTGTTCTGATAGACGCCATCCAGACGTTGCACCATTTGAAAGTCGTGTTGAAAGATTCGTAACGTCGGGGGGAGTGTAGCGTATTATGTCTAAATCAGTCATAACAGCAATCAGGAAATAATGGCAACCTTGGTTGAACACTTAAGAGATGCTAATCAAATTGAAGCAATATCAAAAGTTAATGAAATATAAGTTTGGTTCACGATTAAATGCATCCACCGTCACCCATACCCGTCCCAAGAACAACATAAACTTCTTACGGTTGATCGCTTGAGGCGTTTGAGTTTTTGTCGTTGGACTAAAGAAAATTCGTCTAATGGGCCTTTTTCTATTTTGTTTTATTCACAGAGGAATCAACGTTTTATAGTGTCGGGTTTATAAACAGTCACAACCATCACCATCATTCCTAATATTTCACATCTGACAAGGAAAGTTGATCATCAACACAGATGGTCGCTAAACACGTAAGTTGAAATTCTTGGTGAATATGTTGCTGGGCCTTTTTTCATAACCACTTAAACTTTCAAGTTTATTTTGACTTTTTGATTAATTTGCAAATTATTTTCTGAAAAAGCATTTTTAGAATCAGTGGTTCGTTAACAAAGTGCCATTCATTTGGGCACCAAGCTCTGCAGATTTAAATTCTGTGGATTTTCTATATGGAGTTACATAAACATATGGGGTTACATAAAAAGCCACTCTAACAGCTTTGGCAATAAAGAGCGTTTACTAAATTGTTAGTTGGTTGTATACAGTTTCTATTTTTTAACATTTTGTGTTATTTGTAGCTACCGTGACAACATACTACTTGCTTCTGCAACGAGATTGCGACACGTGTATAAAGCGTGTCTTACATCTCACTTAGTTTTGGGAGGCTGGCTACCATAGCCGTATTACTTTATAGGTGTATTTTCGCTGCAATTAATATGCCGTACTGACGAGCTCTAATTAGAGCGAAACCGGTCTACGGTTCTAATTGTGGTGAGAATGCATCTAGCCTTACTTGCTGTTATTAGTATTTAGCTCTCGGACTTATATCGAATCATGGATTTGGAATGCAGTGAATAAAGACAATAATGTTAAATCGTGAATTAATTTCAATTATTACCCGCCCTTAAAATTAATAAATAGTCTTAGTGGTGAAGGTGTAAAAGTGGTAAATGTAATCAATTCTAATTCAAATTTTACAAAAATTCCACGCTTAACCAAAAGTGAAAGGATAGAGATATTAATGATGACTGAATATGGTGACAGACTTAAAAGTCCTCAGGAAGCATGCGACTTATTTAACCAACAACATCCTGATAGACTGACAACTTGCTGATAGACTGACCGACATACGATAAGTAAATTGGTTTCCAACTTCACAGAAACGAGATCAGTAAAGATTTGCCTGAACAAGGTCGACCTCGAGTAAGTGAAGGAGTCATATTAAGTGTATTGCTTGAATCTGAAGAAAATCCTCACCATAAGGCAACTAGCCCTGAATAACCGCGTGGGCCAATCTTTAGTGGTAATATTATTTGAAGAAGCGAAGTATCGTCCTTACAAATATTGATACACAAGTTGAACAATGATGCATCAGACCGCCGTATATAGTTTTGTGAACAATTAATCTTACGTTGCGTTGAAGATCCTACTCTCTTTTTTGATGAAGCCACTTTCTACCTGAATGGGACAGCAAATTGTCACTCAAGATATTGGCCACAGGGAAATCCTCATTGGACTCAAGGTTTCCACAGTCAACGTGATGGCAAAGTTGATGTATGGATGGTAATAATCGAAAGGCGTTTCATAACGCCTTAATTTTTTCAAGAAAATCTTACAGCTGCACGTTATCTAAATTTCTTGCGACTGGACTTAGTGCCAGCTCTGGTAGTAATTTTATCAAATAATCACGAGGCAGATGTGCTCCATCAAGATATTTGGATTCACTAAGACAGGGTATCTCCTTACTTTGGTGTAGACGTCCGTCAACATCTAGATGCCATATTTCCTGAAAGATGGATAGTGCGTCGAGGATCAATTGAGTGGCCACCGTGTGTCCCATTCTTGGCTCCCTTGGATTTTTTCTGTGAGGTTACTTGAAATAGAATGTTTATTATAACAGGCCAAATATTTTAGAGAAACTACAGCAACGAATTCGCGCTAAAGTGGAGCAAATTAGTCCTGACATTTTCGAGCGGAGCGTAAAAAGTATGTATGTATGTATGTGCCAAAAATATGGGATGGCTTCGAAAAATGCATCTACTCTTCTATTCACCACAGACTTTTATAAATTCAGTGTTGCAGCAAGTATCGAACCGTTAAAAAACAGTGTACAAACTGTTTACACTCGTATCGGTCAATTCCAAATGGAAGGTGGGGGAACAATTTGAATATTTGCTCTAAATTTTGCTTGTTTTCCTTGGCTGAATAATTTTGTCCATTAAAATTACCTTTCCATTTTTAAGTTAACGATATTTTTTCAAGAAAATCGTTATGTAAGGTACCATTCTTTTTTTCATCATTATTTAAGTAGTAGACAGGTCTATGGAAAAGCAGTAAAAAATATGTTTGTCATTTAAAACCTAGGATGACGTCATCGTTCAGAAATAGGTGACGTCGTAAGTGTAATTTTTACGTCTTAAGTTGACAATCGAAAAGATAAAATTGACCTGTCCTAGCGTTTTTCTTGAAAAATTTAAATAACGCATTTATGAATTATATTCCAAACTCTATCATCACACTTTATATTAGAGCCTTGGTGGTTCAGTGGCAAGAATGTGTGATTCTGAACCGAAGGGTGCTGGGTTCGATCCAATGGTACTCCTTCCACTTTTTCAGTACATACTGTACAATTAACATCAACCGAGGTTGTGGCATTGTATTTGAGCAAGTTGAATGTCTGCACGTTCCGTCCTTCGGAGGGGGCGTAAAGCCGTAGGACACGTAAAAGATCCCTACCCTCCTTACAGAAATGCAGAAGTTCGGCCAAATTTCCAGGATAGTGAGGTGAAACTGCTCCCTCGCGTCGGTGATTGGCCATAGTCGCGGAAAGAGGCCGACGTTAAATAAACACACACACACACACACGCACACACACTTTATATTATGACAACATTTGATGGAGAGCTTCGGTGGTAAAGTGGTAAGGACGCGTAACTCTGAAGGAAGGGGTACCGGCTTCGATTCCCAGGGTTTTCCTTTCGCTTTTTCAGTACATGCTGTACAATTAACATCAAACGAGGTTGTAGCATTGTATTTGAGCAAGTTAAATATATGTACCTTCCGCCTTAGAAGATGTGGTAAAGTCCTAAAGGCAGTGGTTCGGCAAGCATTTCCGGGATAGTGACACGAAACTGCTCCCTGGCGTCGGTGACCTGACCTGACCTGACCTGACCTGACCTGACCTGACCTGACCTGACCTGACCTGACCTGACCTGACCTGACCTGACCTGACCTGACCTGACCTGACCTGACCTGACCTGACCTGACCTGACCTGACCTGACCTGACCTGACCTGACCATAGTCGCGGAATAGACCGACCTCAAAGAAACAAAACACAAACACAACATTTGGTGGAACTCGTCAACATAAACAAAAAAGTTTGGGACGCAGCAAGTGCGTTATGGTAGTGAATGTATATTAAATCTGTCAAATTTGAATAACTCAATTTTATATACACTTAAAAAGTTTAGTTTTGGTACGTAATAAGGTCTTTACCAAGGTAAGATACCCACCAAATTTTATTGAAATATCTTTGTAATTTTCGGAGAAAAAAATTTTTTCGAAAGAAAACTAAACATTTAAACAACCCAATTTTATATAAACTTAGAAAGTTTAATTTTGGTGCATGGTAAGGTCTCTTGCGGGGCAACATATCCGTTAAATTTCATTATAACAGCTTTGTAACTTTCGGAGAAAATAATTTTTTTGCAAGAAAACTCAAAATTTTCCCGGAAAACCCAGTCCGATTTTCCTGGCCAACGAACTCATCCAATGCATTAATAAAAGAAAGGCACTTGCCTAGTTTAATCGAAATCGGATAATAATTTTTTGTGTTATCAGATGGATACATATATATATATATATATATATATATATATATATATATATATATATATATATATATATATATATATATATATATATATATATATATATATATATATATATATATATATATGTGGTAAAGTCCTAAAGGCAGTGGTTCGGCAAGCATTTCCGGGATAGTGACACGAAACTGCTCCCTGGCGTCGGTGACCTGACCTGACCTGACCTGACCTGACCATAGTCGCGGAATAGACCGACCTCAAAGAAACAAAACACAAACACAACATTTGGTGGAACTCGTCAACATAAACAAAAAAGTTTGGGACGCAGCAAGTGCGTTATGGTAGTGAATGTATATTAAATCTGTCAAATTTGAATAACTCAATTTTATATACACTTAAAAAGTTTAGTTTTGGTACGTAATAAGGTCTTTACCAAGGTAAGATACCCACCAAATTTTATTTAAATATCTTTGTAATTTTCGGAGAAAAAAATTTTTTCGAAAGAAAACTAAACATTTAAACAACCCAATTTTATATAAACTTAGAAAGTTTAATTTTGGTGCATGGTAAGGTCTCTTGCGGGGCAACATATCCGATAAATTTCATTATAACAGCTTTGTAACTTTCGGAGAAAATAATTTTTTTGCAAGAAAACTCAAAATTTTCCCGGAAAACCCAGTCCGATTTTCCTGGCCAACGAACTCATCCAATGCATTAATAAAAGAAAGGCACTTGCCTAGTTTAATCGAAATCGGATAATAATTTTTTGAGTTATCAGATGGATACATATATATATATATGTATATATATATATATATATATATATATATATATATATATATATATATATATATATATATATATATATATATATATATATATATATATATATATAAACATATAAAAACTGAAACTGATCGCGGATATGGGTTCTAGGGGTCCTAGTTCGCATTCATTTGAAAAAAATTTTGCAAAATATCACCATCGATACCTCTCTATTAGTGAATTTTTTTATAAAAATTCACTAAAAATGTATACGAGTTATTTTTAGAGATCAATCTAAATTTATTGATACTAAAATTTTATTTGTGATCCAACGGTGAACGTTGTAATTTCCAGAAAACATATGAAGATAAATGATCCCCATTAAAGAAGTTTATCAAGGGTAAATGATCAAGAAACTAAAGAAAGTTAAAGTAATAGTTTGAGTTAAATCGAGCTTAAAAATACAACCAATGTTCAAGATAGAGATACAATTAGAGGGAAATTTGAGCAAAAGAAAACTATATCTGCAATCATGGAAAATGAGAAATAAATTACATAACTTTGAAGCTGAATATGGGATCTTAGGGGCTTATTTCGCGCTTATTTTAAGGCCCTTTTCAAAATTAAAAAGTCTAGATCTTCTCTATAAAAACCAAAAAACTTAAAGAATAGAGATCGTATCTTCAGAAGAAACGCGTTAAATTAGAACGAGGTATTGCAGAAACTGTAACAAAAAGTTAACAACACAACAATAACAAATTTCTCCATCTATTTTAACAATTCATGTTTCTGTTTCGTCTCGAAGAACTATCTAAAACCGGATATATGTTGAGTACAGTGCGCAAATCTAGCCGAAGTAATCTGTTTTCCAATTTCTCTGAACTGACAGAAGGAAACAAATACTAAACGTTGCAGAATTCCAATCTTCCCAATAAAATTGAAGAGAAATCTCATTTCAAATAAACATGTTTGGAGGCAGATAGAAGCTCCATAAAGTTTCAGGAGTGTAATACAAAGACGACGACGCTACCTGAAAATAGTAAAACTTAATAAACTTCAGCTGGATCTGAAATAAGAGTCGAAAAGTTAGAGGTTTCCTATCAATCAATATAATTCTGAGTGTCCAGACAACAAAGCATCTCGGGATAACTTTCTAACATTTGCGGAACATCAGTGATGGTATATCGTCAAGTCAGCGTTTTGTTTGGAACGACCTTATGTTACACAAGACATAAATCATCGAAAGATGTTAAAAACAAGTTTGAGTAAGTTTTAGTAGATATATTCCAAAACACGCTCATATTTTGTTGTGAAAATATGATGCGGCTATGAATTGATATTTGTCATAAGCTTGAGAGAAAATGATTTTAAGTAACCCTTTAGTATATCGCATGACAGAAAGAAAGAATATAAGTAATGTCAGCCCCGGATCTACGATTCTTTCGAACCAGGGCAGAAACTTGATATTGGCGCCCCCTCTGTAAAAATGGCGCCCCCTCTCTAAAAAATTTTTGGTAGTTACGTAGAACCGCGACCTTTAACTTTTTTTAAATTTGTTCTACCCTGAGGAGTAAAAAAATAAGTTTGAAAAAATGTTTTAAAAAATAAGTTTAAATTAAAATTCCTGCCAGTAGATGTCGCCAACAATTTGCTGCGCTGCAGTTGCCTCGTACCGCATTTCAGGATGGGTTCAAAAACTAACTGGGCGTTTTAAAATCAAATAAATAATTAAAAGAACAACGTGCGCTCCATGCTAGGCACTTTTTTTTCTCCCTCAGAGGTCGTCCGCCGCTTTGCTGCCCCGATAGCACTGCAGCTCTTGACCTATTGTGCATAATGCTAGGCACTTTGTGGAGCAAGTTTTTTTTATTGCCAACGATATATTATATTATGTTTTTGGCGCCCCGATTTGACGAAACCGCAATTCACATGAATTTACAGTTGGTTGTTATTTGCTGAAAAATCAACCACGTGGTAGCCTGTCAAAAAACGTCATAATTACACTAATATTAATTGTTCTGGTTGTTGTCAATCTATCGAGAATTTTTTAAACACTTAGAATAAATAAGTGAATAAAATGGTGAATTATACCAATTCCGAAATGGCAGATATGCATTTTGAATATGGCCGTGCTAATGGCAATGGATTAAAAGCACAGCGCCTCTACACTGAGTTATATCCAAATAGAACTGTACCCCATCACAGCATATTCGCACGCATTCATCTCTGTCTGCAAGAAGAAGGAAAATTTACAAGAAGTGCCGCCGATTGCGGACGTTCTAGAGAAGTAAGAAATGTAGCACTTGAAGAGGCTGTCCTCAATTTAATTAAAGAATCTCCTGGTACAAGTACAAGAAGAATCGCTCAAGTCTTAAATGTCAGCTATTCCACGGTATTTAAAATTTTAAAAGAACAACTACTGTATCCCTACCATATCCAACGAGTTCAAGCGCTCTTATCTCGTGATTTTTTACCTCGTTTAATTTTTTGTCAATGGATGCTTCAAATGATCACGTAAATTCCACAGTTCCTATCTCGTATTTTATTTACTGATGCGGCCAACTTTTCACGAGAATCTATTAGAAATTTTCATAATAACCACATATGGTCTCAAGAAGACCCACACGAAATTACGTTAATTCAACACAAGTTTTCATTAAATGTATGGCTTGCTTTCATTGGTGATGACTTAATTGGACCATATTTTCCTCCGATAAGACTAAATGGAGAAGTGTACTGTCATCTACTAAAAGAAGAGTTGCCCCTACTTCTTGAAAATATTAATTTACAAATTAGACAACAAATGTGGTACATGCACGACGGGGCACCGGCTGATTTTAGTATCAACGCTCGTAACTACTTGAACGAAGTTTACCCAAATCGTTGGATAGATTGAGGATGCCCACAGAATTGGCCTGGTCGATCTTCTGAATTGAATCCGTTGGATTTTTGTCTGTGGGGTTTTCTGAAAACCTTAGTTTATTCAAGTCCTGTTGAAAACATCGATGACCTCAGAAATCGTAGTGTCGCATCATGTGATATTATAAGAAAGACACCCGGTATTTTTCATAGAATACGAAGTTCAATGAGAAACAGACTAGAGTCAAGCGTTCTCTCCGAACATTTATTATGATGATACGTACTGACATTTTGTTAATATTTCTTTTCGTTTCTTAGTTTGTTAATTATTAATTATAAAATAGTAGCACAATAGTTGTTGTTTCTTATTATGAATTTTTGGAAATTATTAAAAGCCAGAACAATACATATTAACATATTAGTGTAATTATGACGTTATTTGACAGCCTACCACGTACTTGATTTTTCAGCAAATGACAACCACTGTAAATTCATGTGACATCGATTTGAGTAATATTTTATTTTTTTGTGATGAAACTAACAATTTTATGAGAAAATATTAAGATATAAAAAAGTTGCTAAATAAATTTTTCTTTCTAAATCATTTTTTTAATTGAAAACGGTACACACAATAAAAAGTACTGATAAAAAATTATGTAAGGGTAGGTTTTTTCACCCTCTTGTGATAACATTATAGGGTTACAAAATCCATTTGAAACTGTCATTTTGTTAGCCTTATGCATCTGCAAAATTTCGTTTTTAAAAATTATTTCATAACGGAGAAATTTAATGAAAACTTTTTTTTGCCAAAATTTCAAAGATCTGTAACTTGGAGGACAAGGGGTTTCAAGAAAAACTTTATTAAAAAGACACCCCTTATTTTTCGCCAAAGAATCATCCTGTAAAATTTTTCGCATCAATTTAGAAACACCCTGTATATATGGTAGGTAGTGTCCATAATACCATTCCAGTTAAGTTTATTTTATTATAAAACTTTTCCAAATTTTGCCCGACCAGAACAAGCTTACGAACAAACTACGTTTTATAATTAATCTTAATAAAGTACCATGCTACCGCCGTACTACTACTTTGCTAACAAAACCACATAAAATTTTAAAAGTCTGGACGCAGTAAGTTCATTATAGTAGCGAATTTTTATTAAAATCATTTAACTCCTAGAATGCATAAACTGTGCCTCTCGGGCCCGAAGAGGTTTTGGTTAGGTACTTATAATTTCTTTGTAATACTTTCAAGCGGCCTGAGCATTCAAATATGCTCTAAACACATCTTTATTTAACACACACTTAATTCAAAAACATCAAGTTTACTTAGAATTCCAAAAAAAAAAGGATTATGTTCCATTAGCATCTTCATTAGCATAAGGATTTTTATAAACCGGGCCTCCGAAGCCTGTCTACTAATAGTTCCTATAAAACAAGTATCGACTTGAGATTTTCGTTTTTGTTATTGAAGAACTAAGCAAAGATTGGGACCTGTGATGAGCACTGATAAGTACACTTGGAGAACCCAGAACACCACAACACATTTAAAAAAAGACCGGACGATCGTTTCACTAACAAAGTTAGCGTCATCAGAGGATGAAAAATGCTAACTACTTTAAAAAATAACATCACCTTATATACCAGATCTTAGGTAAAGAGACCGAACTGAGATGGGAAACTAATCGCAGGCAAATTCTGCAGTGTATTATATTTTATCGTCGGACGAGGTCTTTGCAATGTCCCTACTATTTCATCTAAAAGGTTTCCATCTCTAATAATTTTGGAAAGGTTCAACGACATCTAAATTAACATAGTTTCCTTCGGCGGAAATATCTGTATTCTTATGTTATCTTTAGGACGTGTTGAAACGTGGGAATCCATTTAACAAAGCAATCGATCAGGTGACTTGTAATTGGCGGTGGTGAAACGTTCATAGATTTTTTGTTGTAATTATATGTCGCAATATATATATATATATATATATATATATATATATATATATATATATATATATATATATATATATATATATATATATACTTTCGAATGCGTTTAGCTGTCCTGGTTTTCTAACATTTTTTATTAATTTCAGATTATCTTTACTAAACCTTCGTTGAACCTTCCCAAAATTATTAGAGATGACACCTTCTAGATAAGTTAGTAGGGACAGTGCAAAGATCGCGTCCACCGATAAAATACAATACACTGCAGAATTTGCCTGTGATTAGTTTCCCATCTCAGCTTGGTCTCTTTACCTAAGATCCGGTATATAAGATGTTGTTAGTTTTTAAAGTAGTTAGAATTTTTGATCCTCTGATGACGCTAACTTTGTTAGTGAAACGATTGTCAGGTCTTTTTTAAAATGTGTTGTGATGATTTGGGTTTCCCAAGTGCACTTATTTGAAGAACTGCCAATAGGTGAGAATGCATAGACTAAATTTATTATTATTTATTCATTTAAACTGTCTGTTGATTTTGAACAACTAAATTTGTTTAATAAGACAGAAATGTGGCTAGTGGGCATTGCTATGAAGCCATTTTTTCGGCCAACGTATAGATAAGCATTTAAGTGATAATGTTATGTTTGCTAATGACGCACGAAATATTTCTTCCCATAGTATTAAGCTCTTTCATCAGAATTGTCAATGTTTGTCTAGTAAGCTAAATGAACTTAAATTATTTTTAGACAGGTGCAATTATGATATATTTTGTATTTCTGAGCACTGGTATCGTGAAGATCAAATTAAATTATTAAATTTGAGCGGTTTCCGCCTGGTTCATTGTTTTTGCAGAAAGGACCGCTTGGATGGTGGTGTAGCTATTGTGTGTTCACAGGGATTAAGACTTGAACCCATTATTGAAATAAGTAAATATATGTAGGTATATATCCAACCGATAACTATTCACTGATTTGGACCAAATTTGGGAATTATCCTTATTTTGTTAATGGCTTGGATGAGTTCGTTCATCAAATCTTAACGGCAAATTTTTCTTAATAAAAAATTATAAAATATTTTTTAAACGCAGTATCTTCAAATTGTTTAAGTGCATGAAACGAAAATTTACAATATAAAAGAACGTAGACAGACCTGGTTGTGTACCAATTTTCAAGTCTTTTGATCAAAGTAAGATAACTTATTCGAACTTAATTATTAAATAATCTTAGACATCACTTCAGATTCTGTAATTTAATATCTACAATGTTGGACAAACACAGATGACGTTATCTGTACTGCTATGCTATTTGAATAAATCGTAGACAAAAACCTAAACAACGGAAGTTATTGCAAGATGTCGAAATGGAATTGTGAAAGATACGACAGGGGCGCCATCTCGGTGCGGGACCAGGTAGTATGTTGTGACGTCACCTCTAGTTTACACAACATTTTATAGATAGAGCTGTGTACAATGTACAACCAACTAACAATTTTGTAAATTGTCATCCTTGGACCATTTATTTCCTAATACCTGGACAATGTTTGCGTCATAAAGCGCTAAATTTTATTATGCGAATATATACTAATAAATAAAAAATTTAATGAAAGTGATTCAATTTGTTTAAATATGTATTAAGCATCGAATTCTTCGCGTTCACGCTATTTAAAATTACAAGCCATTTCTCTCTCCTAGTTTAATCTGACCTCACGTAGCTATTTGTCACAGAGAAGCGTGTACGCTCTGCACATCGCATTACCTCGAATTCGACTATGCTGATGCTCATTGCTAATAGCTTATTAGCATCCTATGATATAAAACAACTATGTACCTATATCCTAAGGTTAATACAAATAGTAGGTAAATAAAAACCCAACTTTTAATTTTAACCTGAATTTAACAAATGCCCTCGACCGTCGACTGTAGTAGTATATTATGATTGTAACATCCAATGAAACAGTTATGAAAGTGATAGGTAAACTGCATGTATATTGTAGATCTTGTATGTATTACCTAGTGAACTCTATACAGAATTCGCTGGTGGGTACTACCACAGTGAAACAAATTTCAAGGAGAAATAGACTTACCTCAAACTAATAAAGTAAGTATCGTTCGATTTAGTTGATTAAAAGCGATCATTCAAGCGACTAACATGCAAAAATACTTACCGGTCACCTATAATTTCATAGATCCATTCCGTTTGTAAATAAAAACGAAATTTTGGGTAAATTTGCAGATTAGCATATGGGGGTGTTTAGAAAAATGTTTTCAGAAACATGGTTAGAACCCCTTCTGGATGCCCAAACTACAAGAATAATTTCTTGCAAACAGCCCACAAGAAAGTTAGGGAAGGAGGAGTGAATAGGGATGCTGAGCGGGGAAGAATATAAAAAGGCAATGTGAGCGGAAAGTGTTAAAGAAACAGCTTAGTTGAACCTCTGTAAGCTGCGCTTATCCCATTTTGCAGCTATACCTCCTTAAGATCCTGTTTACCGCGTGCAGAACCTCTATATTTTCCGCATTTCCCGTAACTCTTTTAGGGGTTGTTCCCAAGGAAGCTTTCTTGTTTACATTGTTCTTGTTTATGCATTAAGGGTGATTGTAGGTATGCAGAAGGGGGAGTAGAACCTCCGAGAGTTACAGCACCCTGTATAATGCTGTACTGATATCTCGTGTTATTATAGTAATAGGATCGAAGCAGTCGTTGAACGCGGAAATACTAAAACCGCTGATTAATCATAGTCAACATAATTATTTAGTTTAAGTTGTTTTATTTTATAATGTAAGCTAAGCATATTCGACTTTATATATACAAGTAAGATACAATATTGTGTTAGAATTTATTACGAGTGTTTCCACGTTAAACATCGTGTATTTCTCCTTTGTTTTAAAATTATAATTAAACTTGTAATTTCAAAATAAAGTTTTTTTGTTTTGAAGTGCCAAAAGGGCACTATCCAAACTGGCGCAGTCGTTAGTATAGGTTTAAGTGTATTTTTGACAAAAATCGCCAAGGTACACCTCGATTTTTATCGTTAAAAACCTGCAACCTACAAAATTCAAAGTGACAAACATCGTCAACGACGAAGGACATCATCGCCAACCTCAACAGCACAAGCCACCACTAGCAGAAGACAACACAGCCACAAAAGGAAGGACATCATCGCCAACCTCGAAGGGGCAAGTCAATAAAGTTTTTTTGTTTTGAAGTGCCAAAAGGGCACTATACAAACTCGCGACGAAACAGCGAACCAAGATTTTCAATTTATGTTTAAATTGTTATCTCATTTCATTTCTTTTTAATGTTTTTCCAAAAATGGTTTTGACATTGCCTTGTTTGTCAGTCTTACATAGTAAGCTGCAATATTTTATCATTTTCAGAAAGTATGGATACAGCAACCGCAAATAAGTGTCGGAAAGGTTCTGGGTGCAGCAATTTCCCTTTAAGCTAGAATCTTCAATCTTGAGCCATAGTAGCACCTATGTAAACAAACCGTGGGCATTAAATTTTTTTTAAATAATAACATAATGAGCTTCGCGGATAACTACAAATTTGTTTTAAAAAACCGTTTTTGGGGTTTATTGTTTACAAAAACTGGATGGGTTGACTAAAACAAAACCATCCAAGCAATTAATAAGGAGAACTACCTGCCATATTTATAATTTTGCAGGTACATTCCCTTTGTAAATAAGTAATTCTTTTCTAAAAAACTTTTTTAAGTTTAATGAAATTTGTAACACAATTTTTGTAAGAGACTTGCAGTACTTACATATCATATCTAAGACCAAATTTTAATTTTATAGCTCCATATAAAATATAAATTTTTTCAAATAATCGCTAACTGGGATTCTAAAACTGATTTCCAAGGTCCATTTAAATTTAAAGAATTAGTTTTAATAATATATCTTACTAATAGCGTACAATTCTTATGAAGATTCACTACTATAACGCACTTGCTGCGTTCCGAACTTTTTTTTTGCTTTGTGTTGTTGTTTCTTTGCGTCGGCCTATTTCTGCGAGTTTGACCAATTATCGACGCCAACGATGGGTATTATTTTTTGTAACGAAAATTCGCCTATGACAAGATCACTTTTATAACTCTACCCCACGCGAATCTTATTTACCTGAACTGTATAATAATCCGCAACATAATTTAAAGGATTCAAGTTTCTCTGCTTGATTTTACATAAACAAAGTATTGCTTCCTTTCAATTAAAATGAACCCTGGAAAATACTTCTCCATACTTTAACAGAGCAGAACTAAAACAATAAGCGCTGGAAACTGTGGTAGAAAGCGAGAAATCACAAGAGTCTTGTTCAGAATAATTGAAGTTCACATCTTCAAGTACAAGATTCCATTATTACGAGTGAAACAAAAAGAATCTTCATTCACTTTGTCGAGTATTCGTATTCTACAGCCGCTCTTACACAAGTGTGTATATCTTCTTGTTCGAGTCTATCCTTCTTAAGCGGTAACCTTCATTTGAGAGGAATTCTAGCAATTTGTTTCAAGAGATTGGTAGAATTTATCAAATTGTCAGCTAGGTATCTACCATTTGGATAAAATATTCGTCAACATCTTATTTACTTAATCAGGGCTGTCCTTAGACTTTTATTGTTTTCCTTAACGCGTGCAGAATTCCGTTGTCGCCCAGCTAAGTAGGTTAATACTTGATCATACAGTGTTGTCTAGTAAGAAGTTGCACAATCTAAATACGTTGTCTAATGCTCACAAAATTAAGGTCGAAAATCATGAATTTTCTCTAAAAAAATCGCTAATGAGGAGATCCCGACTTTTTAATTTCGAAAAAGTTTCTTTAGATGGGCTCGAACTAGCCCCCCTAGAACCCACATTCAGGGTCAGTTTCAATTTTTATGTTTATATACACACACACATCTATATATATTTATATATATATATATATATATATATATATATATATATATATATATATATATACACAGGATGGTCCTCTTCGCGGAAAAAGCCCAGTTTTCCATATTAAACTCAGTTTTATCAAAAAAGTTTCAACTGAAAGTTGTCCCTATCAATCATCTGCGTAAGTCAAACATACTTTAATTTACACAGGGTGTTCATTTTCTCCGTGGCAGACCAAACTTGCCTTTTAGTGAATTTTCCTAAAAAAAATTCACTAATGAGGAGATCCCGACTTTTAAATTTTGAAAAAATTTCTTTAAATGAGCGCTAATTAGGCCCCCTAGAACACATATCCGGGGTCAGTTTTGATTTTTATATGTATATATATATATATATATATATATATATATATATATATATATATATATATATATATATATATCACACCGATAACTCAAAAAATAATTGGCCGATTTTGACAAAATTTGGTAAGTACCTTCCTTTTGTAAGTGGCTTGGATAAGTTCGTTATCCAGGAAAATCTGCCAAGATTTTCCCGGAAAATTTTGTATTTCCTTTAGAAAAAAAATGATATCTCCGGAAATAACAAAGTAAGGACAACCGAATTACATCGTTTTATGTCGCTATAGGTAAACCACCCACCAAAATTTAGCGCTGTAGGTCAAGAGACAAAGTTATGGGCATCTAAAGAAAAATAACTCTGGGTTTTCGTCAAAACGTCAAAGTGACAATTTAAAACGTTAAACTTCGCAACATTTAGGCAAAGAACTTGAAATTAATACGAACTATGGAAAGAAAATGTCTCAAGAAGAATGTTTTACAAACTCTGAAGTCTTAGTTTCAACCGTCATTGCCCTTAATTTTACTAAAATGTTTCCAGAAAATTCATGTTGAATAGACCCTTTCTCTGATACTTGGCAGTAGTCTTAGCTATAGAGTTTATCGTTTAATGGTATATAACGTTTGTCGAATTTTCGTACAAACTCATTAAAGCTCACTATATCCGTTATTCTACAGATATGAAAAAAATTTGTATACATTAATTATAGGGTGTCTTGAGCTACATCTTAAAAAAATATTTCTACAATCATAAGTCGTTGGTGATACAAATAATTTTTTTAGTTGAAAACGCCTTATGTTTTTGCATTTTCCATCGAAATATAATGCATATTTGTAAATAAAGAAATTCTGGACGCAGCAAGTGCGTTATGGTAGCGAATTTTGATTAAAGGCTTCATATTTGAAAAGCTCAATTTGCTATTAACCTATAAGGTTGACCAAGAAACGGATTTTTTTGTTACAGTTAAAGTTTACTTTCGGAAATTTTTGTACGTTTTCAAACAATAAAGTTATTTTGATGAAACATGGCACATTGTTTTTACTATATATATTATACTGGTAATTAAATTTGATGCTTGCTTTCTGAAAAAAAAAACACATATTTGCTATTAAAAACATTTTAATGAAAATTCACTACCATAACGAACTTGCTGCGTCTTTGAGTTTTTTTTTAAATAGAGCACTATGTATTTTATATCATTTTTAAAAAGATGGTATCGCAACAAGCAAATTGATACCCGACGTGATGGATCTAGGCCCAACCGTTTCAGAGTTCATTTGTTTATTAAAAACATTGGTCTAGTTTGGTGCGTAAATACTTCGAATCTGCACAATATTTTGGCTGCATATTCACTGGAGTTAATTTTATACACTCCTAGCTTTAACAAAATGCAACATAGTAATTCTTAATGTAACCTGCCTATACAGAGTGTTAAGTTTCGCAAAACTTAAATTTTCTCGAAAATTTCAAATGGAACGCTCTGTATATTAGAACGTTATTGGATGCGCGTTTTCATACAACGGTTTCAAATATATAAAGCATTAATTACAAAATTTATCATTTTCCAATGTTTATTACACTTATCTCAAAATCTAAGTGGGGCTTTGACCACGCCACTTGACATTTGAAAAATTAACTAAATTGTTGACAGGTAGCTTTCTTAGTTACCCGCTTTTTTCTTGATATCAGCATGTTTTTACCGAAGAACATATGCCAATGCTGTACGCGATTGCTGAAAGCGGTAGAAATGTTGCCTTAGCAAAGAGAATATATAGGCAGAAATACCCTAATCGACAACAAACTCAGTTGAAAGCATTTAGATTGGCGAAACCTCGTTTTGATGCGTGTACAGTATCGGTCTCCCGTAAAAAACAAAACTCTTCTAAATCAGGGTACGTCTGTAAACATTATAGCCTCAGTTACTGAAAATCCACTTATCAGCCAGCGACAATTAGCCTCGAATTTAAATATCAGTAAAACTTATGTCCAAAGATGTTTTAAAGAAAACAAATATCACCTATACCATGTTAGAAAAGTTCAAGAGCTGTCTGCAAGCGATAAGCACCAAAGATTGAATTTTTGTATTTGAGCTCTACAGAAGGACAACCAGGAACCAGGATTTCTTGCAAAAGTGCTATTTACAGATGAAGCAAATTTTTCAAACCGTGAAGGAATCAACATGCACAATTTGCATTATTAAGCAATAAATTTATATAAATTCACATTTTTCGTGGCCAGTGGATCGTCAGCATAGATGGTCCATAAATATATGGGCTGTAATTTTGGGTCCATATTTAATCGGACCGTATTATTTTGATGGGACTCTCACTGGTGAATGTAATCTAAATTTTTTGAATAATGATCTACCAGAGCTGTTAGAAAAAATTAATCTACAACTTCGGGGTAAAATGTAGTATCAACACGATGGAGCACCTCCACATTCAACAGGAGCTGTTAGAGCATTTTTAAACCATAATTTTGAAGAACGATGTATAGGTCGAGGTGGACCAACCCCCTGGCCAGCAAGATCTCCTGATCTTTCCAACATAGATTTCTTTTTGTGGGGTGACATTAAAGGTAAAGTGTATGCGACTCCACCAACAACCAAGGAAGACATGTGCGCAAGGATTTCATAGGCTTTCAATTCTGTAGGCGAAGCAACATTGTTGAAGGTGCAAAACAATTTAAGACAGAGATTACAAATTTGTATCGATAATGACGGCTCCCAACTTGAACATTTGCTGCGTTGAATTTTGTTGTTTATTTTGTGAATTTCGATTTAGTGTTGTTGATTTAAACATTTGCTCTTTTACATCACACACACTTTAGTTTTTTATGCAGTATGGATTAGGGATATCACGCAAACTATTTAAAACTGATATAAGATACAGGGTGTTGCATATTAACGTGAAGTATTTACTTGAATTTATATAAAAATGGCTAATTCCGTAATTGAACCTTAATATCTTTGAAACCGTTGAAAATAATGTCACCAATCGTAGTATTGCTGAAAAGGCCATGAAAATGCGCATCTAATAGCGTTCTAATATACAGGCCGTTCCATTTGAAATTTTCGAGAAAATTTAAGTTTTGCGAAATGTAACATTCTGTATAGGGCGGTTACACTAAGAATTACCATGTGGCATTGTGTTATAATGAGGAGTGTATAAAATTAACTCCAGTGAATATGCAGCCAAAACTTTGTGCAGAATCGAAGTATTTACGCACCAAACTAGACCAATATTTTTAATAAACAAATGAATAACTCTGAAATGGTTAGGCCTAGACCCATCACGTGGGGTATCAATTTGCTTGTCGCGATACCACCTTTTTAAAAATGATATAAAATACAGGATATTCTATTTAAAAAAGATAAGTTTGGTCTGCCACAGAGACAATGAACACCCTGTGTAAATTAAAATATTTTTTAATTACGCAGCTAATTGGTAGGAACAACTGTCAGTTGAAACTTTTTTGATAAAAGTGACTTTAACGTGGAAAACTGGGCTTTTTCCGCGAAGTGGACCACCCTCTATATAGTATATATATATATATATATATATATATATATATATATATATATATATATATATATATATATATATATATATATATATATATATATATAGTTATATCCCTGTATATTCTCAACATCATACAAAATACGACGAATCCGGAAACCCTGCATCATCAGTTTAGTGACCTGTGTAAGAGTGCTGATGCAGACGTTTGCATTTATGTTAATTCTGTAGAACATTAATTCATTCAATCGCTGAAACTCTAGTTGTTCACATGTTGTTTTGAATCACATATTTTATAATACATTTTAAGACTGAAATAATTGTACCACTTAAATAAATAAATTACTTTTTTCGGACAATCGCTACGAAAAAACCTAATTGGCGCTGCATAGAACAGTATTGCACATCGAAACCTGATTTTGGCAAGCTTTAAATCTTCGTAAAATTAGTTTCGGTCTTTTTTCTAAAAGTTTATGTGCAACATCGAACATCCACACCGGTGCAAGTCAGTCCACACTGCCAGAGGGAAATCAGCGAGAAACCAATAGCAGAAGTACCAATGAGCTTCCTGTAAGTTTCCTCCAATATTTTTATCTGTGCATTCATATCGTATCTAGTTTACATTTATACCTTATATAATTTTGTTCAATAATTCCTATTCGCGCTCTATTTTTCAATTCACCCTGTAATACTTAACAACCATTACTTGTTCATGTATGTTGTGTAATGATAAGAGATAGATCGCCTATTAGGAAAAGAGAACCTATATTAGAATTAGAGGAAGACAATTTTAATCAATTAGGTTTAAATAATTTAGAAATGGCAACTAATCACATTGCCGAATTTTCACAAGCTGCTATCATGATCCCCGAATATTCCGGTTGACAGAAGCATCTTGCTTATTTTATTAAACAATGCGAACTTTATATTACTAGTTATAGAAGGCCAGAGGCCGAAACACACGCAAATCGAATGTTACTAGAATTTATAAAAGCTAAAATCACTGGTAACGCTCGTGACGTGTTAATTAGTTTAGAAAACCATACATGGGAAAATATAAAATTTGCTTTAAAAAATCAGTTTTCAGACCCCCGTTCAGAAAATCTTTTATTTAATGATTTAAATACTAGCTTTATGACTAAATCACAAACTATTCAGGAATATTTCAATGTAATTAAAGAAAAGCTAAAGATTTTAATTGAACATGTAGATATACAAGATTTAGTAAACGATGTAAAAACGTACAAGAAAGAATTTTATCAACAGAATGCAGTGGCAGCATTTAAAGCGGGTGTAATAGAACCGTACTTCTCACATCTCCGATTAGTTAGTGTTAATACTCTTGATTCACTTATGTTAGAGTGTAATAGAATAGATAACGAGATTATACAGTCGAATTTCATTAATAGCCTGAGAAACAAAAATAATACGAAAACAAATCATAACACACCTGTACAACATAGACAGACGTATACCCAAAAACCAATATTTCCAGCATTTCCCCAAATTTACAACAAACCACAACAAATCACACAACAAAGGCAACCGTTTCCTTCTCGACCAATTTCTAACATAAGACCCGTTCAAAATTTTAATAGAAATATACAACACGTTCCAACTCAATTAAGTAGAGGAACGACACCCATGTGAATAAGCAACCAAACTCCCTTAAGAAATACACGACAATTGCCCCAAAGAAACCACTTTATACCCCAATCTAGGCCCACGTTTCAACACCAAGAACTCTTTAACCAAGAGGACCTACCACTAGATCATTCTGACGAATACCCTTATGACGACCAACCCTCTGACGAAAATATACAGCCACTAGAATTTCCTGAACCAACTGAAACTTTTACAAATTACAACACCAATCCAAATCGGGATTTTCACGAAACAGCCTCGGAAAACTAATCTATCTAGATATAAATAATATTGTTAATACCCCTAAATTACCGTTTTTTGTCATACCAAGTCTAAATTTAAAGGTATTGATTGATTCCGGAGCGTCAGATAGTATCATAAACCCAGGACCGGCTTACGAGTTATTTAAAAAATTTATTTATAAGGAACCATTTTCAATGAAATCAGTTAACCAGATAACCCATGGTGAAGACAACGTAAGGTATCCTATTTTACAAGAATTTAATATTAATTACCAATTTCCAATGCGTGTCATGCAATGGCACCATCGATTTGACGCGCTTATTGGGTCAGCTCATCTTACAAAATTAAAGGGAAATATTGATTATAATAAACAAATTTTAACTCTAGGAAACCAAAAAATACCATTTTACCTTGAAATAAATCCACTGAATTTTACACCTTTCAAACAAATTTGTGAAAACTATGTATCAGTCCCTGTAAATATAGAAGAAAAAGGCACAGTAGTTTTACCACGTATTGAAGAAACAAATGTTTTAATTTACGAGTCAATAGCTGAAGCAAAAGATGGATATTGTAGAGTGCCCATAATAAAGAAAAATCCAAATTCAAAATTTGTAGAAATACATTTTCAGGAACAAATAGATGTCGATCCATTACAAAATTACTCTGACGAACTACCTAAAATTTCAAAACATTTTGATGTAACAAAAGTTTTAAGAACAGATCATTTAAATACAGAAGAATATGAAAAACTTATTAATTTGTGTCGAAAGTATAATGATATTTTTTATCATGAAGACTCAGATCTCTCTTTCACCAATGCAATTAAACATAAAATAAGAACTAAAGACGATGAAGTTGTTCACACCAAATCATACCGGTACCCTTTTCATTTAAGCGAAGAAGTCCAAAACCAAATTCAAAAACTCTTAGACAACAAAATAATTAGACCCTCAATATCACCCTACTCAAGTCCGATATGGATTGTCCCGAAGCGTCAAGACGCTTCTGGAAAAAAGAAATGGCGCTTAGTGATCGATTATCGTAAACTTAACGAGAAAACGATCGATGACAAGTACCCATTACCTCGTATCGAAGAAATTTTAGATAATTTGGGACGCTGCTCCTATTTCACGACTCTCGATCTAGCACAAGAATTCCATCAAATTGAAATGGATCCTGGCAGTGTCGAAAAAACAGCATTCTCTGTAAATAATACCCATTATGAATGGATCCGAATGCCGTTCGGGTTGAAGGGGGCTCCTAGTACCTTTTCACGCCTAATGGATAATGTATTAAGACCATATTTATACAAGTTTTGTTTCGTATATATGGACGATATTGTTATCTTCTCGAAATCCCTTCAGGAACACCTTTGTCACGTGAAAAATATATTTGATAAGTTAAAAGAGTGTAATCTAAAAATTCAGTTAGATAAGTCAGAATTTTTGCGTAAAGAGGTCGAATTTCTAGGCCATCTGGTCACTGTCCGTGGGATCAAACCGAACCCATTAAAAATAACTGCCATTCAGAATTATCCAATACCAAAGACAAGTAAGGAAATAAGAGCATTTTTAGGATTAACAGGCTATTATAGACGCTTTATTCCAAATTACGCTAAAGTAGTATTCCCCATCAATAAATATTTAAAAAAGGATACCAAGATAAATATTCACGACCCGGAATACGTTGACGCATTTCAAAAAATAAAAGAATTAATTACAAATTCTCCTGTCCTGACCTACCCCGATTTTTCTAAACAATTTCATTTAACCACTGACGCAAGCAATATAGCTATAGGTGGAGTATTGTCACAAAATAATAAACCAATTGCGTTTTACTCAAGAACACTAAATTCATCCGAGAGAAATTATTCGACCATTGAAAAAGAGTTATTATCCATAGTAGAAAATACAAAACATTTTAGACCATATCTCTTTGGACAAAAATTTATTATAGAAACTGACCACAAACCGCTTGTTTGGCTATTTTCAATTAAGGAACCAAACTCACGGCTAGTTAAATGGCGACTAAGATTAGAGGAATTTAATTACGAGATAAAATACAAGAAAGGCAAAGATAACGTAGTGGCTGATGCCTTATCGCGAATCGAAATTAACGCGATTGAAGACGACTTTGACCTGGAATCAATAATTAATAACGTAGACCCTGACGAAGACAGAGAAAGAGAAATAATTAACGAACTAGAAAACGACGCAAACAATGCCTCTACTAGCACGACTAATAACCCACCTGAAAGCAATGACTCACAGACACAACACTCGTCTGCAGAAGATCCAATTTTTAAAATACCTATATCAGAAAATCCAGTCAATTATTTTTCCAGACGAATAATTTTAGATTACGGACCAAAATATGACACACGCAAATTAAAAATATTTAAGTTTGAAACAATTCATGTAAAGGTTCAACTCAATTACGAATTGAGACAAATAAATGACTTCTTGAAACAATTTATTGATCCAAAATTCACTTACGGAATTTTCTGTAAACATGATAGACTATTCAAATATTTCACTGCTGTTTCTTCAACATTATTTAATAGTTCTGTTAAAATAATAAAATCTAACGAATTTTTACAAGACGTTGAAAACCAAGAAACTCAACAACAAATTATAGACGAATATCACACACGAAACCACAATGGCATTAACGAGACTTATCAACATTTAAAACAAAAATATTTTTGGCCTAATATGAAAAATTATATAAACGCTTTTATTAATAAATGCTCAATTTGCCTTCAGACCAAATACGAAAGAAATCCGTACAAACCACCATTTTCAGGTCCCCTTCTAGCTAAACGCCCTTTTGAAGTGATACACATTGACACCTTCAGTTTCGATAATTGTAAATTCCTAACTATCATAGATTTATTCTCCAAATATGCGCAGGCATATTATATAACTGATGGATCCGCAATTACCGTGTTAAATAAACTTAGACACTATTTTTCCCATCATAATCATCCCCTAAAAATAGTAGCTGACGCTGGCAAAGAATTTTCGAATACTACCCTTAAAGAATACTGTAATTTATTTAATATTAATCTTCACATAACAACCCCCCAAAATCCTAACTCAAATTCACCAGTAGAGCGACTGCACTCAACTCTTGTAGAAAAATTGCGAATTCTTAAATTACAAAACCCACAAGAGAGGCCTGCAACCCTAATGATAACAGCAACCCTTATTTACAACCAGTCCATTCATTCGACAACTGGGTATTCACCTTTTACATTACTATACGGCCCCTACGACGACTTACCAACAGTCACACCTGAAACTACCCTTTACGAAGAATACAATAACAATAGGCTCAAAGAAATAATGCCTTTCTTCGACAGTGTATATCAGAAACAAAAAGTAAGTGGAGACAAAAGAATTTCTAAAGCAAATGCGGACAGACAAACGACACCAGATTTACAAGAAACGACACAACTAGCTATTAGAGTACCAAAAGTAAGAAAAACAAATCTTCTTTATAAATTACGATCACATCCTAAACAAAAAGAAAACATTGTTACATTTTCTAAACCAAAAGCAAAAGCTCACGTTTCTAACATAAAAAGAGTAAGAAAGACTTTTTCGTTACAGGACAAAACTACTACTACTACAAACAACGATGACCCTCAACCTGGTCCATCCACTTCAAATAACACCGATAAAAACTAACCGATATTTTAAAGAGTATTTAGGCATAGCAAAAATACTCAAACATTATCATAAATTTTATTTTTATTTTAATATTACCGATATAGAAATTAATTATAACATATTATTAAAAAATTCTAAATTTTTAAACACTGGACAAATGTCTGCAAGTAACGAACAATATTTACTAATTTTAGATGACCATTTGTCACGATTAAGTAATGAACTACAAAAACTATCAATGCACAGAACTAAACGCGGATTAATAAACGGAGCAGGCTCTTTAATTAAAATGATAACAGGAAATCTCGACCAAGAAGACTTGAAAGAAATCAATAAAAATTTAGATAACCTTTTCCAAAATCAAGAAGATATAATTACCCAAATTGATAATTTAAATTCATTTGCTAATATAATCACACAAAGGTACGAAAAGGACCAAAAAATTATTAATCAAAATCTAGATCATATTTATCAGACTTTTTCCACTTTAGATAGCGAAAGAGAATTGTTGAGTAAAATTCATTTCCAAATTCACGTAGCTGTTAAATTACTCCATAATATAGAGATAATTCAAAGAACTATTTCCTTAAGTTTTAACGAAATTACTAATATAGAGCTCTTTACCACTAGTGATCTGTTAAATATTATTGATCACTTAAAGTTAAGTCATGACAGAAATGAATTGATCGACTTTGACAAAAATCATGTTTTTAAGGTTGTAGAATTTACCAAATTTCATATATTATCGGTTAAGGATACGATTGTATGCCTTTTAAAAGTTCCTATCCTACATACCAATCCTGGTTCTTATTTTCGTGTTTATCCTATACCACAAAATTATATTCTCCTGGTACCACCCAGCTCATACTATTTAGAAACACCCTCTTCAAACTTATGGACCCAAGAGAAGTGCCCCTCTATAGAAGACGTGGTTATATGCAATAATCGCCCACGAGAAGAACATTGTCAGCTTGACACCTTACAAAATTGCACTTCTGCCAAAGTAATGAACCCCTACGAAATATCAACTCAGCTGCAGAATGGTCAGATCTTAATATCCACTAGCTCAGCAACCACTATTGTCGAAAATTGCGAAACATCGTTAGAACGAAAAATCTTCCAGGGAAACGGTCTAGTAACATCCCTCAATTCCTGCAAAGTCAAGATCAATGAGGAAATGTATGAAGACGTTGCTACCAATTTGACGCTACAACCCATAGAAGTCGAAGAATTGCAACCGACACCTCAACATCATATCCATTTTAAGCCAATTCATCTAAAAGAAAACAAAAGGATAAAAGAAGCATTGTCTCAAATACAACAGCATCCATTTCATCTCCGACCGTCCATGCAGTATTCCCACTTAGGCATTACCATTGGTATATCCATCGCTGTTACCATTGTACTTCTGTTTCTTTTAAGAAGAAAAATTCAGAGCATCCTATACAAGTCCAACAGGCAAACGCAAGCAGAAGAAGTGTCCGAACACGAGGACGTGTTAAAGATTTAAGGGTGGAGGAGTTATATCCCTGTATATTCTCAACATCATACAAAATACGACGAATCCGGAAACCCTGCATCATCAGTTTAGTGACCTGTGTAAGAGTGCTGATGCAGACGTTTGCATTTATGTTAATTCTGTAGAACATTAATTCATTCAATCGCTGTAACTCTAGTTGTTCACATGTTGTTTTGAATCACATATTTTATAATACATTTTAAGACTGAAATAATTGTACCACTTAAATAAATAAATTACTTTTTTCGGACAATCGCTACGAAAAAACCTAATTATATATATATATATATAGGGTGTTAAATCAATATCGCAGTTATGCTTGAACTTAAAGGACCAAATTTGGTACACGTTTTGAGTGTACCAAGAGCAATAATCGACAGTAATAAAAATTCAATTGAAGCGTTTTAAAGGGTTGATAAGGGATGCTTCACTGTAAAAGATTTTTTTAACCTACTGGCGGATTTAAAAAGTTATTATTTCGTTTTGTGGAGAATTTATTTATAAAACTTTTATTACTCTTATTCCTTTTCAAAAAAACTTTGTCGTGTTCAACGAAATTACGAACAATTTAATACACGTATTAGAGCTGTGTTATTTGAAATCATCGGAAATTCAAATGTTGGCAATGAAATTGAACGTCAGACTTGAAAATCAGGAAAAAAGTTGTAATAAAAATAATTTAATTGAAAAACAAACAACTTAAACAATAGAAATAAAATAACATTTGCACCAAGTCTACTCTATCCAACAACTGTTGAATGTTTCTAATGAGTGGCGCTTTTATGTGTAATGCGATCCTACAATTCGGCTCAAGCCGCAATTGGCGGGTAATACGCAAATTATTTTAACATTCACCAAAGAAAGAAGTCACATTTGTTGGGGTCTGGTGCTCGTGGAGGCCAAACTTGTGGGCAATTATTTCCTCTTCCAATCCATTTATTTGGATACTGGTGGTTTAAATAGTCTCTCACACCAATACTGAAATGAGGCGGTGCTCCATCGTGCATAAAACAATGTTCCAGTGTAAGTTGTAGAGGCACCTCGTCGAGTAGATCCGGGAGATTGTTTTGGAGAAATTCTAAATAAGTTTCAAACATCAAACATCAAACATCAGACATTTATTTTAAACTCGCCTTGGAAATGTCGAGGAGTTACTGAAGAGGGTTTACATCAAAATATTCATGATGGTTATGTAAATTTGTAATACCTCTGAGGGTGACAAAAACTTCGTCAGTAAACAGAATTTTCTTTTGAAGAATAATTTCTTGATGCAAATTAAACTGTCAGAAATTCACTCGTTTAACCAAATCTTTCGGTAACTACTCTTGCACTTTTTGAATATGATATGGGCGCAGTAGATTACGTCTTATTACTTGGTGAACAGAAGTTTGGGATAAAACAGTTTGTCGAGATAGACTTCTAGTACTAATATATAGGTCATCTTTAATTGTATTCAAAATAAGTTCTTCGTCTTGTGCCCTAGTTGCAGTAGCACGTTCTCGAGTGTTACTGAAAAACTTGCCTGTTTCTCAAGCCCATCTTTCAACACTGGCAAATGTTTCTCTATAAGGAATTAAACGATTAGGAAATTTTCTCCGATATTCTTCAACACTTCTTCTGTAGTTTCTTTTACAGAAACGTAACACTACAAGCATGTCAGCTTGTTCGCTAAATGAAAACTTCCCGGTCATTTTCACAACACTCAGAGAATATTACTCAAATAAAATGACTTATTTTCCTGATTGTCAAGTCTGACGTTAAATTTCATAGCCAACGTTTGAATTTTGGCTGATTTTAAATAACACAGCTCCCTTTTGCTTGGCTTGGATAAGTTCGTTATCCAGGAATATCGATTCAGGTTTTCCCGAAAAATTTGGGCAACTAAGTTTGGTTCGCGTGTTTGTACTATAAAGGGTGAACTATGCACCAAAACTTAGGTGTGTAACTGAAAAAAGAAAACAGTTAT
Organism: Tillus elongatus; assembly: GCA_964006375.1. Classification (NCBI taxonomy): domain Eukaryota; kingdom Metazoa; phylum Arthropoda; class Insecta; order Coleoptera; family Cleridae; genus Tillus; species Tillus elongatus. The sequence continues at coordinate 112,921,541 of OZ023268.1, forward strand.
GGGCATCATCAAAGTCACGATTTAAGAGGTTACAATTGGTAACATTTGGGCAATGAACCTGAAACACATGCGGATTATGTAAAGAAGATGTCGCAAGAAGACTGTTCTGCAAACCCTTAGGTTTCAGCTTCAACCGTAATTGTTCTTCATTTTACTAAAATATTTCCAGAAATTTAATTTGAAATAGAACCTTTCTCTGGTCCTTTGGCGATAGTTTTTGTTCATGGTTTAACGGTCTATAATTTTTACCTAATTTTCGTAGAAAAAAATCGTTAATGAGGAGACCGCGAGTTTTGAATTTTAAAAGGATTTCTTCAAATGAGCGCAAACTAGGCCCCCATAGAATCCATATCCGGGTTTAGTTTCAGTTTTTATCTGCTTACGTATATACAGGGTGACGCATTTCTATGGTAAAGCTCTATATAATTGTTATTATACAAGATACGAGAAAAAGTTGTATACGTTAATTATAGGATGTCTTGAGTTGCACGTTTGTAAGAAAAAAATCGAGACCCATAAGTGCGTTTTTGTAGCGAATTTTCAGTAAATTCTTCAAATTTCAATAACTCAATTTGCCATTAACTGCTAGGAAGCCAGTTCTCGGAAACATTTTAAGTTCATTTTCGGAAAACTTTTGTACATTTTCAAACAATAAGTTATTTTGATAAAATATGGTACATTGGCCAAACAAGTTGACACGTCAGCAATGAGACGGTAGTGTGGGGACATGTGAAGAGAGACCGGACATGAGCATACAGACGATTCATTTGACTGTGAAGCACCGTTGGAATACGTCACAGAAAACATTCAAGAGCATTCGCGCCACGAGGCACTATAGTAGTGTTAGATAGTGCACGACTGGAGCACTCTACCTGTGAAAGCCCTTTTAAACAAAATAAACTAATTCGTGATTTAATACTCTATTATTTTAGCGAATTTTCGTAAAAAATACTCGCTATTAAGATGATCTCGACTTTTAAATTTTGCAAAAATTTCTTCCAATGAGCACGAACAAGGGCTCATGGAACACACATCTTGGGTCAGTTACAATTTTTATATGTTTAATTGATGTGATTTAGACAATGTTTTACATATTACAGACGAAGATTAGGTATTAAGCGAATTTTTATTAAAAAAATTTGCTTATAGAGACCGTATGTGAGACCCGATGAGTGAGTATCGATAGTGAGACTTTGCAAAAAAAAATTTCATATGAGCGCGAATTTGGGCCCCTAGAACCCAAGACCAAGGTCCGTTTGAATTTTTGTGCGTCTCAGGTATTTAACCCAAGGCCTAAGGGAGATCTGGCTAATATATATATATATATATATATATATATATATATATATATATATATATATATATACATATATATATATATATATATATATATATATATATATATATATATATATATATATATATATATATATATTGTGATTTCAATGTGTTAAAAAAACTTATTTACCATAATAAATTTAAAGCAGTGCGTTTCTTTAGTCAATAAATCGGTAACCGGTAAAATTACATTCAACTGATAGTGATAGTTCGGAATCAGCAGGTGCGTTATGGTAAGGCATTTTCAACAACTTTTTTGAATGCTAGTAAACTAATTTTACCCCAACCATTAGAATTCAAGTTTCATTAATTCACTCTTTGGTTTATTTTGCACAATTAATGTCTTTTCTCGAGAATTCTAGTTTGGCGTGTAACAAAAAGTCTATAAAGGCAACGTGTGTATAAAACTTTATCATACAAATTTTTTGTTTTAAGAGATAGGAATTGTAACTTTTAAGGGTTTTTATTTGAAATATTTTTAGGAAAATTTGCCACTCTAATTAACTTGCCGCGTCCAAACTATTTCTTTAGATAATGAACTTTAAGGCACTATTTCCTAGTTTTCTAAAGACTTACCAAAAACTTATTTTTGGAAGGTATTGCGTGCCTGGCAGAGTTTTGCACTAAGGTATAACTGTTGAGGGTTTGTGTGTTCAACAATAAAATTATGTTTTTCTTGTTTTCTTGGATAGCTTGATTACATTTTAATATCCCCTTGTATAAACGGTAAACTGGAAAGTCAGTAACTTTGTTGGTAATCAAATATATAATTTATGAATATTTAAAAAGTAACTTTGTAAAAGAGAGTGAACCCGGCGCGTGAACATATGGTGGAATAAGGCACGCAATGCAAGTAATCCCTTAATCCCTTCTAGGTGGATAGAAGTTAATTTAGAAAGCAGGCTGTGTCTCTGCGATAACTCTCTCCAGATAAAAGGGGTCAACGCGACCATTCACTCCCGACATTTTTGCGTTATAAAATCGATACACCAATTAGCGATCGGTTCCCTTTTGCTCTCTGTTCTAATTTGCACCTACTTTCACCCCATTTGTACTGATAAATTATATTCGTAAATTGGGTGTAATTTCGCATAAATATTATTAACAAAGTTAGTTAGTTTTCAGCATTCATTAATAAAAATTTGAAAATCAGCCCCCATTCCTCCGCTACATCCTAGAGCGATTTTATCAAAAACAATCCGAACCTTATGTTTATCGGGTGCTAACTGTATACCAAATTTGAAGACGATATCTCAATTCGTTCTAAAGTTATCGTGACTACAAACAGACAGACATACATACCGACAGACACAAAACAAATTCGTTCCCAAATCATGTTTTCTATATAATAATAATAACAATAATAACACCACAGTAGACAAACTCCGCACCCAGAAGTCCTTGACTGGTGCGGGGGGAGCTTACATACACATTTTTTTTTATGTCAACAACACACCACGAGGGCTTACAGCCTAAATACTATCGTACCGTGGGTGTTGACAAGGAGGAAAGAGGCAGCTTGTTAATTCTGGACTTGAAGGTTTGGAGGTTCGGAGGAGAAGGAAAAACATGTGCCGGCAAGGAATTCCACAACTTGGAAGTCCTCGGGACAAAAGAGCGGGCATAACAAGATGTTCTATGTCTGGTGACCTGGACGTTAAAAGGGTGCATTTGCTCTGTTCCCCTGGTAGATCTGCTGGGGGCAGCAGGTGGGGGAATTATGGAGGGAAGCTCCTCTGAGCAGTGCCCGTGCAGATATCTATAAAAGAGAGAGAGGTTACCAACGGCACGTCGGTGGGCAAGGGATGGAAGCCTTTGGGTGAGGGTAGGGTCACCGATGAGACGTATAGCTCTCTTTTGAATGGAGTCCACGATAGCGAGTGTAGAAGCGGCAGTTGCACCCCAGATGTGGGAGCAGTATTCGAGGTTTGGCCTTATTTGTGAAGTGTATAAGGTATAGAGATTAGTTGGTGAAAAGAATTTGCGAGCCCGGAAGAGGAAACCCAATTTCTTAGCAGCCGCTTCTGCAATTGATGGAACATGTTGGTGCCAATTAAGATTTCGATCCACAGTAATGCCAACAAGAGAAAAGGACTCATTACTTTGAATAACTTGGTTGTTCATTGTGATGGGTCTAGGGCTGCTGTATCTCTTGTGAGAAAGAAAGCAAGACTTAGTTTTGGTGGGGTTGAATTGTACAAGATTTCTACTTCCCCAGTCTAATATTTTTTGGAGGTCTACGGAGACAGAACCCTCCATGAGTCTGCGATCCTCATCTAATTGGGCTAAAGAGACAGGCTTAGAATATTGTATGTTTGAGTGGAGGGTGCTGTCGTCCGCGTAACTGTGAACTGGGTTGGATGTGCTAGAGAGGAGGTCATTGATGTGGAGAAGAAACAAAGTAGGGGCTAAAGCTGAACCTTGAGGAACTCCTGCATTAATTGGATACAGTTTAGAGGAATGGCCATCCACAACAACAGATATGCTCCTGTTGGAGAGGAAATTTGCTGTCCAGGTACAAAGTTTTGGTGGTAGGCCATAGGCCGGAAGTTTATTAAGCAGCGCTGCGTGCCAGACCTGGTCGAATGCTTTGGATATGTCTAGAGCAACAATCTGGGATTCACCGTGTTGTTCCATAGACTTGTTCCAAGAATGGGTGACAAAGGAAAGGAGGTCGGCAGTCGATCTGCGCTGACAGAATCCATACTGCCTGTCGTGGATTAGACTGTGTTTTTCAAGGAATTTTAGTAGTTCGGTGTTTATATACTTTTCCATCACTTTAGAGATGACTGAAAGGAGAGAAATAGGCCTGTAGTTGCTAGGAAGCTCTTTGGATCCTTTCTTGGGGATGGGTTGTACTCTAGCAGTTTTCCAGTTACTAGGGAATATGCCTTTATTGTAAGATATCTAAAACAGACGAGTCAGGACAGGAGCAAGTTCTGGTGCGCATTTTTTGAGAACAATTGCTGGGATCTCGTCAAGGCCAGAGGCTTTCCTGGTATTAAGAGAAGAGAGCATCTTTCGTACCTTTTTAGTTTGGAAAATGATATCAGTCATTTTATGCGCGACATTGAGGACTGTTGGTGGTTGAACATTTGGAGGTGGGTTGAGAGTAGAATTTCCGGCGAACAACGAAGCAAAAAGTTCAGCCTTGCCCAGGGCGGTAGAAACAATTTCATCACCTGAGACAACAGGTGGGAACGTGCTCTTGCAGAAATTATTCCCAATAGACTTAGCAAGAGTCCAGAAGGGTTTGCCGCCGTTGGAGCTTGAGAGGACTTTGTTTTTGATGTGGTTATTAAACGAGTTTTTTGCCTCAGAAAGAATGCGGACATAGCGGTTTCTTGCGTCGTTGAATGCTTGACGATTTTCTTGACTGGGATTGTGTAGAAGCGTTTTGTGAGCTTTGACCTTTTCAAGTCTGGCCTTGTCACAGGATTTAGAGAACCAGGGCTTTTGAGTGGCTGAAGAGGTTTTCTGTGTACGTGGAATAAATAATTCCATGCCAGCTTGGATAATTTCGGTGACGTTTTGTGAGATATCAGAGGGGTCAGGATGAGAGAAGCAGACAGACGCCCATGGAAATGAGGAAAAGTAATCCCGCATTTCGTCCCAGTTTGCGGAGTTGTATGCCAAACGATACGTGGGTGTGATGACTGTGTGACCTCGGGTTGCATTGCACAGGAAGCAGTGACCATGCCGTGGTCTGAGCGACCAAGGGGGGCGGTGACTGATATCTTATAGCATTCAGGATTTGTAGTAAGAAGGAGATCCAAGGGATTTGAGCTGTGTGTTGGGATACGAGGAAAGTAAGTAGGTTGCTGTACCATATTGGCCAAAGAATTGCTGACTGCAAAGGCCTCCGCTGCTCTCCCTTGTGGATCGGTTTTTGAAGATCCTAGCCATTCCTTATTATGGACATTGAAGTCGCCAGGAATAGTGACCTCGGAGGAAGGATATTCAGAAATCAGATAGTCGGTTTTTTCAGAAAGGTAGTCAAAGAGCTGGACAAAGTTGTTGTCACAAGGTGACCGGTAAATGCAACAGATGAATTTAGTTGCAGCCCTGAGAGAGAGTTTTATCCATAGTATGTCTTTTCTTCAAGCTTCTAAATTGGGAAGTCTGGTGCAGGGTAGATTGCTACGGACGTATGCGCACACGCCTCCATGCAATCTAAAGGCAGTAAGGAGCTCATACCCCGGGAAATTAAGGTGATTAGTGGCTGTTTTGGCACTGATTTGGGTTTCGGTGAGGAAGAGGAGTTGGGGCCTGTTAGCCTGGAGGAAATGGTGGACGGAGTTCAGGTTAGAATTGAGGCCACATATATTCGAAAAGGATATGTTAAATCTTGATGTTGGCGCCCCCTGTACACCCCTCTCCCGGAGATCCGAATGGAGGGGTATTTTGCCTCCGGAATATTTTATACAAGGAGGAGCCATCATCATTTTTGCTTATAAGGGAAACCGACTCATACTACAGAACCGAAAACGTCCGTTGGGACTTCACCGGCCCCTTGATGTATGGGGTGGTACCTCCTCGGGCGTGAAAAAATCCTTTACTATTACATAAAGGAAAATTCCACTACCACCTGCTATGGATTGGATTGGATCAATGTCTACCCCTTTAAAAATAAGATTAATAAAGGGACTATCAATTGTCCAGTAGTTATGATTTTCGACATAGTAGGAGGATACAAATACATATACATATAGACAAAGGACACCACCCATAACCCATCAGAAGCCGACCTTTCCACATTCGAGTGAAAAAGACCGACTGTCTGAATACGGGACTCTAACTTGTGACCTCCTAGTCCGTTTATAGAGGTTACTCACCTCGCAAGCTAAGATATTCGGCCTGCTTTGACACTTTTGGTGACGTTTAAGCGAAAAAAAAATTGAAATTTTTGTCGCTGATATACTTCCATGCGTATTGAAGATGTGGAAGTAAAACAACTAACCCTTTTTGATTGAACTTGGCATGTGCCTTTCTTTTGTAAAAAGCTTAAAAGAGTTTCTTCAAAAAGTTTCATTTTTCCTTCAAAAAATAGTGCTGCAAATTGAATCATAACTTCCACATTGCTGTGATAATTTATTCTCTTCAGAAAGACATTCTCATGGAATGAATTTAGGATCCATGGCTTGACCACAAAGAAAATATTTGTATTCCTGTACCCATAAACTTTTGAAACGTTATATTACTCGAGTTTTAACAAAAAACTTTCAAATTTTACCAAATTACCCCCCATTCATCCTCTACCCCCTGGAGCGATTGCAACCAAAAACAATCTAAACCGTTCGCTTGTCGGGTGCTCACTGTATACCAAATTTGTAGATGATACCTCAATTCGTTCGATAGTTATTGCGCCTAGTAACAGACAGACATATAGACAGACAGACCGATCGACCGACCGACCGACAGATAAAAAAAATTCTTTCCACAATCAAGTTTTCTGATGTTTTAAATCTTTTTACCCCGTTTAAGCAAAAAAAAATACGAAATTTCTCTCACCGATATTCCACCCCCAAAAATTCTACCCCTAATTTAATTTCTGTACAAAATACCAGATGTTTTATGAAATTGAAAGTTTTATAAAACGTTATATAACTCGAGTGTTAACGACAAAAATTTCAATTTTTACCAAATCACCCCCCATTCATCCCCTACCCTCTGGAGCGATATAACCCGAAAACAATCCGAACCCTTAGTTTCTTGGGTGCTAATTGTATATCAAATTTGTAGACGATATATATAACTGATTATAACTTAGAAGGTTTTAATAAAGAACCTCGGTTCACGGGTAAGAACGTGTGCCTCTGAACCGAAGGGTACTGGGTTCGATCCCAGGGTACTCCTTTTACTTTTCCAGTAAAAACTGTAACACAAACATCAGCTGAGGTTCTGGCATTGTATTTGAGCAAGTTGAATGTCTGCACGTTTCTCCCTTCGGAGAGGGCGTAAGGTCCCGTGTCCATGTGATGTTGGGCACGTTAAAGATCCCTACCCTCCTTACAGAAAGGCAGGGGTTCGGCAAAATTTCCAGGATAGTGAGGTGAAACTGCTCCCTGGCGTCGGTGATTGGTCATAGTCGCAGAAATAGGCCGGCGTTAAAGAAACGAAAGAAAAAGAAGAAGGTTTTAATTACAATTCATTATAACGAACTGTCTTAACTGTTTGAAACCAAAAGTGTTTAGAAATTATCGCTTGAAATATGGAACTCCCCACCCTCAAAAAATATAACTCCACAAAGAAAGGATTTAGGGCATCTGCTCTAAATAAAACCCGTAAAATGTTGAAATATGTATCTGGGCTTTTAGATACTTAACAATATCAAAGACCTGAACTTTTCTTTAGGAAAAAGTAAGCAAATAAAAAAATACACAAACGTAAACAATTTTAGAAGGTGCCAATGTAATATATAAAAAATTCTTTTCATCTACTAAATTGAGATGCGGCTTTTCAGTTCATTGTATAAAGTAGGCCTGGATATAGAATATCTCAGAAGTGTATTTTCGTTTTAGTTAAAGCGTTTTTCTCTCTCAAGGAGCTTACTACTTTTGTGTCTCTGTTTCGCATTCTTAACTGGCTTAGGTACATACGAGTATTTACAAAATAAGTAAATAAAATGGATAACTATGAAACGAATATAATTTTTAAACTATTAGAGTTAAAAAATCGTAGTGTAGCGAGTGCGTTATGGTAGCGAATTTTCATAAGTTTTGTAATGCATAACGCAACTTAGCTTATCTCATAAGCATATCATTGGATTTGTTTAAAATTATATATGTCAAATTTAGTATGTGACTGATAAATAACCTTTTAACGCTATAGCTTTCTCTCCAAAAACACATATGTTAAAATTAAGTAGCTGATTATTTTAAGCAATTCACTCCAAAGGTTCTGAATTTTTTTATCAATGTAATATGTAAGGTCAGTCAAATCGTATGACATTTTGTTGCTTAGGAACACCGACCGTTGTAGATAAAAGAAGTAAATCATTTAATATAGTCATCTTTATCTATTCTATTTAACTTTATACCGTACTGTAATGTCCTTTTCCAAGTACGGGGGATATAATCGGCACCATTTTCCAAAGAATGTAAAATTTAATTCCGAAAAAACTTAAATTACAATTATTTAATAAAACTAAATTTTGGCACATTTCATATATAGGTTGATGGTAATATATAAGTTCGTAAAAATAAATTGACAAGTTTCGAAAATATTACATTTTCAAAAAGGAAATTTCCAATTTTCAATGGAAAAACTTGACTCTCAGAACTGTCCAAGGAACTTAGCTTCCGGAAAGAGTTTTCCAGTGTAATAAAAAAAATTTGGGACGCGGCAAGTGCGTTATAGTAGCGAATTTTCATAAGAATTGTACACTATTATTATACGGCATATTAGTAAAGTTAATATTTTAAACTTACACAGACCTTGAAGATCGGATTTAGAGGTCCTAGTATGCGCATATTTGAAGAATTATTTCAAGTTTTACCATCGATATCTCTCTATTATTAAAAAACTCTTGTGCTCTAACTCCTTTTGAAAAACATTCCCAAAACTCAATTTTATATGAAGCTGAAGAATTACATTTTGCTATATCTGTAGATACTGTAAGTCCCTTTAAAAGAAACTTGTATTACAAATTTCAATAAAGTTAGACAAAAGATTTCCAGAAGGAAACTTAATTCAAATTTTGAAAAGTAAGGCATCTGCCAAAATATAAACGTAGTAGTTTTTTTACTTATTAGTTGCCAGGATGATTTCCTTTTTGTCAACCTAATCAGACTGGTTTGTTCAATATTAACAATAACAAAATGTCTGCTGAAAATTATAATTTCAGACTCAAAGGTGATGAACTTATTCAGGCGTTTTAAACAAAAATGAGATCTTGTTTAAAACGTGTATAATCTGTGCACTAGTGTTTCTCCAAATGTCAAAATAAAACATAAAAAAACATACATTCATCGAGCTGAATTCGATTATGCAACCTTCTGCGTAGAAGGCCAGCACGCTTTACCTGGGCTATCGGCTAATACGTCAACTAAGGTTTTGTTTCCGTGATACCTGACACAGACTTCATGCCCGGAGTAGCATATAAAAAGTATACGTAACAACCAATTACAGAATTAGTATGATTGCCATTGAAACACATTGAAGGATTGTTTCGGTCTTATATTACGTCTCATGTTTAAGTTAAAAGACAAAAGAAACTATTTTAGGATAATTTTTATAGACTTGACTTGATTTTGTTTCTATTTCTACTATATTATGAAACACTTTCAGTCCAACACCACAGCACACTATAACTATGCTGCGCTAAAACTATGTTTGGGGCCGTTCACAAAGCTACAAATGTAGTGTATTTTATTAATTGAGTGAATCCCTCAGTTAAATAACAATCACTTGGAAAATTTTTTATTTCATCTCGTCTGTCAGTTTCCATAACTGCGGCAGAGATTTCACGATTGTTGGTTCGGGTAGTATGCTTTATGCCAGGTATTTATTTAATTTGGTTAGCGTTGATGTATGGTTTATACCTGTTGTATGAATCAATCTACGCGTGGCAGTTAACTACTGTTTGTCAGGCATCGGACTTTAACCTTTAATTTGGAAGAAACTCTAAATATTGGGTACCAAGTCTCCTCATGTAAAGTACTTACAAAATACAGCGTTTTCAAAAATATTTTTGTCTATTTAAGAGGGAAAAAATGTCCGTTAAAGCTGATATACGAACTCGTTCGCGGTCTTAATACAATAAAAATACGTGTCAAATTTAGTTCAAATCAGTTGAGTATTGTTTTGAGTTATTGCTCGGATATATATATATATATATATATATATATATATATATATATATATATATATATATATATATATATATATATATATATATATATACAACAATAGCAAAAACAGATAAAAGCGACGTACTAATAGCAAAAAACACAATTTAAAAAAACACGTTCATCTCAACAAACAAATGCAAGAAACTGTACGAAAACCCAACGAAAAAATTCCAAAATCAAATATTAAACACCATAAAAAAACACACGACAATATTCAACTAAAACTGAAAATAAACAAAACGGGATACTCAATAAGACCACTCATCTACTTCAAAGATGCAGTTTCATACAAAATAGCAAAAGAAATAGACCAAGTATCAAAACAAGGAATAAAATTAGAAAACAAATATAACATAAAAAACTCCATAGAGTTAGTGCACAAACCAGATAACAAAAACATAAACAAAAACACAAGACTCGCGTCATTCGACATAACAAACATGTGCACCAACATACCAATTAACGCAGCCACAAATAGAATCGAAAATGAAATGCAAAATAGCAACAAAAAAACAACAAATTAACGAAATATTAAACATCATATTAAAAGAAAATTACTTTGAATTCAACGGAGAATACTACATCCAAGAAGAAGGACTACCAATGGGATCGCCACTATCAAGCATTATGGCAGAAATATGCACACAAAAGTTAGAAGAGAAAATGAACACTATTAGAAAAGAAACATACCCAAACGTCAACTGGATAAGATACGTCAATGATATATTAGTAATATATGATAATCAAAAAACCAACATAGACAATATCCTCGAAAAAATCAACCAAATCAACAACAACATAAAATTCACAATATAAAAAAAATCAATGAACACCATAAACTTCCTAGACTTAACACTAATCAGAAATGAAAAACTCTTGACGCAGCAAGTGCGTTATGGTAGTGAATTTTCATTAAAATATTTTATTGCAAATATGTTTGTTTTCTTTTTAAGAAAGCAGCATCAATTTTGGTTACCAATATAACCTATATAGTAAAAACAATGTGCCATGTTTCATACAAATAACTTTGTGTAAAAATGTACAAAAATTTACAAAAGTAAACTTGAAGTGATCCCGAAAAAACTCGTTTCTTGGTCAGCCTTATAGGTTAATAGCAAATTCGGCTATTCAAATAGGAAGCATTTGATCAAAATTCGCTACCATAACGCACTTGCTGCATCCAGAATTTCTTTTCTTACAAACATGCATTATATTTCGATGGAAAATGCAAAAATGCAATAACATAAGGCGTGTTTGATTAAAAAAAAGGAAAATTTTTATCACCAACGACTTATGGGCCAGCCTGTGATTGTAGAGATATTTTTTAAATGTAGCTCAAGAACCCCAATAATTAATATATACAATTTTTTTTAATATCTTGTATAATAACGGATATATTGAGCAATATTGATTTTTTACGAAAATTCGACAAAAATTATATACTATTAAACGTTAAACTCTATAGCTAAGACTACTGCCAAGCATCAGAGAAAGGGTCTATTTGAAATGAATTTTCTGGAAACATTTTAGTAAAATGAAGGACATTGACGGTTGAAACTAAGACTTCAGGATTTGTAAAACATCCTTCTTGAAACATTTGATTTCCATAGCCCGTATTAGATTCAAGTTATTTGCTTAAATGTTGGCGATTTTGACGTTTTAAATCGCAACTTTGACGTTTTGAGGAAAACCCCAATTTATTTTTCTTTAAAAGCCTATAACTTTTTTGTCCCTTGACCTACATAGCTAAGTTTTGGTATGTAACTTACCTATAAGGATATAAACCCATGTACTAATTTGGTTGCCCTTACTTTGTTAATTCCAGAGATATAATTTTTTTTTTCGAAAGAAAACACAAAATTTTCTGGGAAAACCTGGACAGATTTTCCTGGCTAACGAACTTATCCAAGCCATTTGCAAAAGGAATTTATTCACCAAATTTAATGAACATCGGCCCATTATTTTTTTGAATTATCGGTGTGATACATACATATATATATATATATATATATATATATATATATATATATATATATATATATATATATATATATATATATATATATATATATATATATATATATATATATATATATATATATATATATATATACATAAAAATTGAAACTGCCCCGGATATGTGTTCTGGGGGGCCTAATTAGCGCTCATTTGAAGAAATTTTTTCAAAATTGAAAAGTCTGGATCTCCTCATTAGTGAATTTTTTTTAATAAAATTTACTAAAACCTGATTATCGTTTCACTAACCAAGTGAGCGTCACCAAAGACGAATAATTTTAAACATTTTACATCTACAACTCTGCATAATTCCAAATATTTTACACCTATAACTCTGTTTATATTTTGTGAAGGTAGTCGGTCTATAACGATTGAGGGTGGTCAAACAAAACAAAAATTATCGCTTGGCGGAAATACAACTACTGGAATTATCTAATTGTCTATCTTGTCAAGTGGTAAACCAATAAACTGGTCATAAGCGGCGGTGCTGAATTCATACCCCTTATTATATATATATATATATATATATATATATATATATATATATATATATATATATATATATATATATATATATATATATATTCGAAAGCGTTTAGCTATCTTGGTTGCCTAACATTTTTAAAATTTTGAGGTTTTCTTTATAAACCTATTATTATTATCCCAAATATGCTCGGCATAAAATCTAAACAGAGCATAATGACCCCAACTTGTTTATTGAAACGATCGTCTTAGGACACTTTTTAAAACTCGCGGTTACAGGGCCAGAACTATAAAACCATTGTTAAAACTTAAAAGAACATATAAAATAAATGCAACACGTGAATATTGGAATTCTTGTTGATTTACTCCTAATATCCACGTGCTGCATCTATTCTATATAGGGTTTTTTAAGTTTTAGCAATGGTATTATAGTTCAGACCATGTAACTACGAGTTTTAAAACGTGTCATGTTGTGTATTCTGTGTGTTACCAAGGATATTTTTAACTCTCTGTGTTTCTGACCAAGAAGTTTTCCTTTTTATGGTTCAGCTATCGGCTCCTGAAGATGCGCCAAAAAGGGTGCGGAATATAGTTCATGTTTTGCAAAGAACTTGCATTATTCACGGCGCACAAGTCTTTTTAGATCGATAGCCTTGATTGAGACCCTAAATATTGGCAACTGACAATAACGACCGTTATTTCCTATCAATCTGTTTATATATATATATATATATATATATATATATATATATATATATATATATATATATATATATATATATATATATATATATATTGGAATGTTGCACTACACTGTAATCACTTTTAAATATACACTCTTAATTGCTCGCTGTACTTTTTGTGATTTTTATTTGCGGTCATTCATTGTGTATGTGGAATGTGGGTGTATTGAGTGTTTAGGTGTAGTGATGTCTGTTTGTGTAAGTTTTCTGCTTATTTTGTATTTAATCTGTTATTCTTTTCTAATGAGTGTTAAGTCTAGGAAGTTTATGGTGTTATTTGTTTTTTTTTATATTGTGAATTTTATGTTGTTGTTGATTTGGTTGATTTTTTCGAGGATATTGTCTATGTTGTTTTTTGATTAACATATATTACTAATATATCATCGATGTATCTTATCCAGTTGACGTTTGGGTATGTTTCTTTTCTGACGGTGTTGATTTTCTCTTCTGAATTTTGTGTGTATATTTCTGCCAAAATGCTTGATAGTGGTGATCCCATTGGTAGTCCGTCTTCTTGGATGTAGTATTATCCGTGGAATTCAAAGTAATTTTGTTTCAATATGATGTTTAATATTTCGTTGATTTGTTGTTGCTATTTTGCATTTCATTTTCGATTCTATTTGTGGCTTCGTTAATTGGTATATTCGTGCACATATTTGTTATGTCGAATGACGCGAGTCTTGTGTTTTTGTTTATGTTTTTGTTTTCTAGTTTGTGCACTAATTCTATGGAGTTTTTTATGTTATATTTGTTTTCGAGTTTTATTCCTTGTTTTGGTACTTGGTCTATTTCTTTTGCTATTTTGTATGAAGCTGCATCTTTGAAGTAGACGGGTGGTCTTATTGAGTATCCCGATTTGTGTATTTTCGTTATTTCTGCCATTGGTGGTGATTCCGGTTTTTGTTAAAATAATGTGTTGTTTTTTAGTTAAATATTGTCCTGTGTTTTTTTATGGTGTTTAATATTTGAGTTTGGAATTTTTTCGTTGGGTTTTCGTACAGTTTCTTGCATTTGTTTGTTGAGATGAATGTGTTTTTTTATATTGTGTTTTTTGCTATTAGTGCGTCGCTTCTATCTGTTTTTGCTATTATTATGTTGTTATATATATATATATATATATATATATATATATATATATATATATATATATATATATATATATATATATATATATATATATATATATATATATGTATGTGTGTTTATATAAACCCTGAAACTGACCTTGGCTATAGGTCGCGCTCATTTGAAGAAAGTTTTCGATAATTCTAAAGCCATTACCTATCTCCTAGTGATTTTTTTATATAAATAAACGCTAAAATGGCAAAATTAAAAGCTTAATAAACACATACGGGATTGCAAAGGCTGGATGTTAATATTTGTTCGTTTTGTACTCAAAAACCAGTTAGTTACGAAACGTTTTTGACATTTTAGAAAAAAAGCGCTTAGATTATTTGCCTTAATTCTTAATATCATCTGTAAAATAACGTGAAAATGTCATACGTCAATCATTTTTAAGGTATATGTGTTGAAAAAAGGGTTTCCTCAATTTCGTTAATCGATGTGTTATCTGGTACAGAATTATTTTTGCCATAATAACTTATTTTGTGGTTAAAGGAAAGTATTTTGAAAAACGGTAAATTATTATTTTTCTGATTTACCGCAAAAAAGACATACCTTGTGTGTGTGTGTGTGCTGCCGTATTATATGGCTGCGGTAAGAACATGCCTTGTACTGTAATAAATCTAACAAGAGTCGGTACTAATTAGAAGACAAACCAAAGGAGAACCGATCGGTAATTGGTGTTTATCGATTTTGCAGTGTAAAACTACGTGAATAGCCGCGCTGATCTCTTTTATTCGGCAAGAATTATCGCAGGGACACAGCTTCTAAATTAACTATCCTCTCCACCTACTGTAACAACAAGATTACTAGCTTTGCATGATTTGAGAAGCCATCTGTTTATGTGCAGTTCGCTAACATCGCCAATTGATTTTGCTTTTAAAGACGTATTGACTACCACATCGATGCTTTAGTATTAGTTCTGGATAAACTGGAATATTCCCTAAAATGTGAAAGCTTATATCCAGATTATTTCCTTAAAACTAGCTTGCAACTTTTCGCAGTCTATTAAAACAACTTTAGAGATCAAATATTTTGAAAATGCAATTTCTAATTTTTTAAGAAAAATTTACTAATGAGGAGATCGCAACTTTTGAATTTAAAAAAATATTCTTCAAATGGGTGCAAACTAGGACCCCTGGAGCCCAAATCCGAGGTCAGTTTCATACTTTATATATATATATATATATATATATATATATATATATATATATATATATATATATATATATATATATATATATATATATATATATATATATATATATATATATATATATATATATATATATATCGCAACGATAACTAAAAAAACTCTGGACGCAGCAAGTGCGTTATGGAAGTGAATTTTTCATAAAAATGTTTTTAATTACAAATATATCGCTCTAATGCGAGCAGGCATCAATTTGGTTACCGGTATAACCTATATAGTGGGAACAGTGTATTATATTTTATCAAAATAATTATTTGAAAGTGTACAAAACTTTTCGGAAAATAAAGTTTAAATGTTTCTGAGAAAACTGGTCTCCTAGCCAATGAACCTTAGGTTAATAGCAAATTGAGTTATTGAAATTTGAAACAGTTAATGAAAATTCGCAACCAAAACGCCCTTCCTGCGTTCATACAAAAATTTTCCGAAAATACAGTTAAATGTTGGTTTCCTAACCAACAAAACTTACGTTAATAGCAAATGAGTTATTGAAATTTGGAGGATTTAATGAAAATTTGCTACCAAAACGCACTTACTGTTTTCAGACTTTTTCTTACAAACATGCATCATATTTCGATAAAATATGCTAAAATGCAGTAACGAATTTGTTCTACGAAAATTAGCTAAAAATTATAGACTGTTAAACCATAAACTTCACTAAAACCACAGCGAAAGCATCAACTTAACTAAACCGACAGCCAGAGAAAGGGTCTATTTGAAATGAATTTTCTAGGAATATTTTAGTAAAATGAAGGACAAAGACGATTGAAACTAAGACTTCAGGCTTTATAAAACATTATTCTTGAGACATTTTCCTTCCATAGCTCATATTAGTGTCAGGTTCATTGCCTAAATATTACCAATTTTGACGTTTAAAATCGCGATTTTGACGTTTGAGGAAAACCCAAATTTATTTTTCTTTGAATGCCTATAACTTTTTTATCCTTCAACCTACGGAGCTAAATTTTGGTGGGTAACTTGCCTATAATGATGTAAACGCGCGTATGAAATTTGGTTGCCCTTACTTTGTTAATTTTGAAGATATAATTTTTTTTCGAAAGAAAACATAAAATTTTCCGGGAAAACCTCGGTGGATTTTCCTGGCTAACGAACTTATTCAAGCCACTTGCAAAAGGAAGGTACTCACCAATTTTGGCGTTTAAAATCGCGATTTTGACGTTTTGAGGAAAACCCAAATTTTTTGTTCTTTAAATGCCTGTAACTTTTTTGTCCTTTAACCTACAGAGCTAAATTTTCTTAGGTATTTTGCCCATAATTATGTAAACTCGCGTGTGAAATTTGGTTGCCCTTACTTTGTTAATTCCGGAGAAATAATTTTTTTTAGATTTTTTTCGAAAGAAAACACAAAATTTTCCGGGAAAACCTCGGCGGATTTTCCTGGCTAACGAACTTATCCAAGCCACGTGTGAAGGGAAAGTACTCACCAAGTTTTATCAAAATCGGTCTATTATTTTTTTAGTTATAGGTGTGACACATAAATATATATATATATATATATATATATATATATATATATATATATATATATATATATATATATATATATATATATATATATATCTATATATATATATATTTATATATAAACATATAAAGTCTGAAACCGACCTCGGATTTGGGTTCCAGGGGTCCTAATTAGCGCTCATTTGAAGAAATTTTTTCAAAATTCGAAAGTCGGGATCTCCTCATTAGTGAATTTTTTTTAAGAAAATTCACTAAAACATAATAGGCCGATTTTGATAAAATTTGGTTAGTATCTTACTTTTGCAAGTCGCTTGGATAAGTTCGTTATCCAGAAAAATCTAATTTTTCCCAGAAAATTTTGTGTTTTCTTACGGAAAATTTTTGTATCTCCGGAAATAACAAGGCTATGGCAACCAAATTTGGTACGCGGTTTATATCAAAAAAAAGAAAACCACGTACCAAAATTTGATTCTCTACGTTAAAAGAAAAAAAGTTATAAGCATTATAGTTTTTCTTCTTAAAACGACAAGTCGCGATTTGAAACGTCAAAACTGATATATTTTAGACAAATAACCTAAAACTAATACGGCTTATCTAAAAAGAAATGTCGTGACAAGTGTATTCTATAAAGCCTTAAGTTTCAGCTTCAGCCATCATCGTCCTTCATTTTACTTAAATATTTGCAGAAAATAAATTTCAAATAGACATTTCTCTTGTTCTTTGGCAGTAGTTTCTACAATACGGTTATAATACATGAAGAAAAAACTTTGTATTCCTTTTCAAGCACATTGAGTGCACAGAACAGTGTGAGATTTGGCATAGTCAAAGTTCATATAAAGAAGGAGAGCAGAAAGATAAAATGTATGTATAATATGTGTTACAAATAGATTAAATCATGCTTTGTTCTAATTAGACAGTAGGATTTCCAGTGCCAGGTTTCAGCTGACGTTTAATATATTAATATTTCAATGTACCCATATTACTCTATGGTTAAACAGATGTAGATGAATGCCTTTATACTTTCCTTCTGAATATTAAACTTCATTTTTTCAGTTCGTGAAAAAGTAACTACAAATGTAACGAAGCAGTTGAGCGCTACGTTAGGATTTTAGTGAATTTTCACTAAACATAATATTTTATCTTTTGTTTCCATAGTTATTTTAGTAATGGATTTTTTAGTTAATTTTCTTTAAAAAATTCACTAATATAAGGTAATCGAGAATTTTGCATTTGAAAAAAAAGTTTTCAATTGAGCGTGGACTGCCCCCTAGAATACAGTTCCCTATATATATATATATATATATATATATATATATATATATATATATATATATATATATATATATATATATATGTTTTCTTCCGCGTCTTTATAATAAAGAATGTGACTTAGTCACGAAAATTTAGATACAGATTAGGTATATAATGAATTTGAATATTTTTTGTGAAGTGTTGGTAGTAATAAGTGTATTAAGTTATTGTAAGAAAAAATCATTTCACATTTTAGTGGAATGTAATTATTTAGCAAATTTTCGTAAACATAGTTTTCGTGTTGCATTGTAACATGTCACACGCATCAACACCTTTTCTTTCCCTGCTATAAAGCTTCGGAATCAATCTCCGTAGTAACGTCAGAGTCTGACTCTCTGCAGTGACGTCAGACACTCCGTGGTCAACTGTTCTACTGCATTATAACACGATGAGAACGCGCCCACCGGCATGCTCACACGTTTAAGTCAAATACGTTGCGAGTTAAGAACGCCTTTATAAGCAAATTTCTCACATGTGACAGCCTTCTTCTCTTGCAAAAATTCTACTAAACAAGATGCAAGCACGTAGTTTATTCAGACGAGAAAGGGCAGCATGCCGATATAGGTAAGATAAATACGTAATGCTCGCATATTTCGTGATTGCTTGTAAGTTTATTGATTGTCATTGATATAAATAGCCTGTTTTTTTTTGTTGTAATAAATTAAGTAATTTCTCTTACTGTAGATATGATATTGTTCTATGGTGGCTTGTGGTAGCGTTCCAAAATTAATATGAAATAACTATTAGCTATTATTTTGCATTAACTGTACTCTTCTCAAAGTCAATTAAATTTTATTAACTTTCAACACAGATAACTATTGTACTTGCACGGAACGAGCTACCACCTGCCCTATTTAATTGATAAAGAACTTAGCTAGTCCTAATTCACCTGAAATTTTAGATCACCTCGTTATGAGGGGACCCGTTTAACGGGAATCCGTCATTAGGACCTAGTCATCAGCAGACCTACCTGCAGGAAAACTCTCATCCTGGGTTCCACCTTCAACTATGTACTTCCCCATGAAGAGGAACACCTGAGCATCACTCCAAGGGAACTAACATGGTGAACATCACAGTTGTACCGGAATAAAGAGACCTTAATTTCGAACACTTCGCCAAGCTACCACAACCAGGAAGCCTATCCCAGCTACTCCTGCAAGAAGATATCAACACACTAGGGCCCCTTCCAGCACCCTGGCCTAATTGTATCCAACTTTTCACTCTAGAACAGCAGTCTAAATTGCATCAAAGCTAAGTACATTACGTATCTGTAACATATTTTCTTCAAAATCTAAATATCCTGCTCCACAGTCCATCTAGTCAATATTCAAAGTTAATTTAATATTAAATCATCTTTTTCTCACTTACTTAGATTTGTTTAATTAGACCGAATAACATTATATAATTGTGAATAAATTTATTTTACCGTGCTTTGAATTTCATTTGTATATCTTAGACCCTACCAACCGTAAGTGCTAAAACCCATGCCCTATCTTTAGTTTGTATTAGAGCTTATGCCTCGACTGAGCAGCCAAATTGAGTTATATATATATATATATATATATATATATATATATATATATATATATATATATATATATATATATATATATATATAAAGGTTATTCATTATTAATTGAGTATTTAAAGAGGGTTTTAAATTTCATTATACATTACTTTAACCAATTTTTGTAAAGCAAAAAAACATGGCATCACCGCTCGTTCTACAACAAATTCCAAATTTCTGCGTTGTCTGCGTAATCGTCTTACCCTGGTGCGACCATTGTCGACTTAAAGACAGAACCGGCACTGGTCGGAGAACACAACACGATTCCATTCCCCATCCCAGTTTGATCTGCTATTACACCACTCAAGTTTAGCAGGACGAGGCGTCGGTAGGAGACATAAAAATGGTCTTTGCGAACGAAGACAAAAAACGCGTATTCTGGGATGTATCAAGGCGTCTTGCTGCTATTGATTACCAATTTACTGTTACAGGGGAGACCTTTTGCATGGAGCCCAGATTAGGGACAACTTAGGATTTGAGTTCGACTCTAAATTAGCATTTTCTAACCACGTGGAAATAATTGCTACCTCGGGGTCGACAACTTTGGGTTTTGTTATAGGTAACTCTAAGGATTTCGTAGGATTAATGAAGTTGTAAGTCCTTTTAATGCATACATGCGTTATAAATGGAATATTTGTCTGTGGTATGGATTTATTTTTACCCAGTTCATTCTAATATGGTGGAGACAGTTCAGAAGAGATTTGTTCGATTCCTACATCTAAAATTTTTGGCTTCTATCCCAACTGTATACCTTATGTGAGTCTGCTTGATATGTTTATTATGACTAGTCCTCCGGGGCAGGAATATACATTGAGGGCCTGGGGCTGCGCGAGAGCTATGCTCTTGGCGCATATACCACGGCATTCGAAACAGAGGTGAACGTCTGTGTCCAACAGACAGGATGTGAAGAGGAGTCCCGAGAAATTTGTGTACATCTGCTCGGATAGTCAGACATTCCTCCGGGCAGTCTGCGTGGCCAGAATCAGGTCTAAATTGGTTCAGGAGTGCACTGACGCCCTCGGAGGACTAGCCAGGACAAAGGAGGTACAACAAGTGTAGGTTCTGGGACACTGTGGCGTGGCGGGGAATGAGGTGGCGAATAATCTCGCAAGGCTCGGTTCCCGTAGGCCGTTCTGTAGCCCGGAGCCGGCGATAGGTATAAGTAGGAAGACTGTCTCTGTCGCCTTAGACAGGTGAACCGAGGAAGCAACTAAGAGGCACTGGGGGTCGGTTGGTAGCTGCAGGCAGGCGAGGAACTTCGTGGAGGCGCCGGACAGAGATAAAGCTGTCTGGCTACTCGGAAGGAGTCGACCTACGCTTCGCCGCATCCTTGTGGTGCTCATAGGCCACTGCGCCCTTAGAAGACACCTCACATTGATAGGCGTAGAGAGGGATCCCATTTGCCAGGAATGCGGCGAGGATGAGGAAACGTCCTACCACTACCTGTGCGAATGCGAGGCTTTCGGGAGTCTTCGAGCAGAATTGTTCGGATCAAGGACTCTGCAGAGGAATTAGGTAAGTACCGTCCAATTGAAGACTGTCACGGCCTTAATCTCGAGGTCGAGGCGGTTTGGCGACGGAACCGAGGAGGAGTAGAGCATGGTTGCTGGTTTGCTGAGGTTGACAAAAAGAGACCATGGTGTCATACTTGCTTGGCGTTGGCCTCCCCACCACTGCTACTACTACTACTACTACTACTACTACTATCAGAGACAAAACAGAGCAATATATAATATACCATTGCAACTGGTCCACTCTTATTGGTTGTTCGTATTTTTTGGAAAGTCAGTACATAATCTCCGAATATTCAAGAAGTATGTAAAGACTTATCTTGTGGCACAACCATAAAGCGTATGATATTTTAGAGCCACGTAGAGTTCACTTTTGGTAAAGTGTTTCATAAAGAAAAAAGATCGGGACGCAGCAAGTGCGTTATGGTAGTGAATTTTCATAAAAATGTTTTTAATAGCCAATCTGTGTGCTTTTTTTTAAGAAAGCAGGCATCAAATTTGGTTACCAGTATAACCTATATAGTAAGAACAATGTGCCAAGTTTCATCAAAATAACTTTATTGTTTGAAAATGTACAAAAAAAAATGTACGAAAGTACACTTCAAGTGTTTCCGAAAAACTCGTTTCTTGGTCAACCTTATAGGTTAATAGCAAATTAGGCTATTCAAATATGAAGCATTTGATCAAAATTCGCTACCATAACGCACTTGCTGCGTCCAGCTCTTCTTTTCTTACAAACATGCATTATATTTCGATGAAAATGCAAAAATGCAATAAGATAAGGCGTGTTTGATAAAAAAAAAAGAAAATTTGTATCACCAACGACTTATGGGCCAGCCTGTGCATGTATAACTAATTTTTTAAGGTGTAGTGCAAGACACCCTATAATTAATGTATACAATTTTGTTTCATATCTCTTATAAAAGCGGATATATTGAGCTTTATTGATTTTTTACGAAAATAGGACAAAAATTATATACCATTAAATGATAAACTCTATAGTTAAGGCTACTGTCAAGCATCAGAGAAAGGGTCTATTTGAAATGAATTTTCTGGAAATATTTTAGTCAAATGAAGGACGATGACGGTTGAAACTAAGACTTCAGGGTTTGTAAAATCGTCTTCTGTAGACATTTTCTTTCCATAGCCCGTATTATATTCAAGTTAATCGCGTAAATGTTGCCAATTTTGACGTTTTAAATCGCAACTTTGACGTTTTGAGGAAAACCCCAATATATTTTTCTTTAAATGCCTATAACTGTGTTTTTATTTTGATCTGTAGAGCTAAATTTTGGTAGGTAACTTACAGATAACGACGTAAACCTGCGCGTCGAACTTGGTTTGCCTTACTTTGTTAATTCCGCAGATTTTTTTTTTTTGAAAGAAAATGCAAAATTTTTCGGGAAAACCTGTGCCGATTTTTTTGGATAACGAACTTATCGAAGCCACTTACAGAAGAAAGGTATTCACTAAATATAATCAAAATCGGCTAATTATTTTTTGAGTTATCGGTGTGACACCCCAAATATGTGTTCTAGGGGGCCTAATTAGCGCTCATTTGAAGAAATTGTTTCAAAATTCAAAAGTCGGGATCTCCTCATTAGTTAATTTTTTTAAAGATAATTCACTACAAGAAATATTACCTGCAGTTACGTGATTTCTGCTCGAGATTAAAGTTTTCTGTTCCTCTTAATTTTAATTTAGGTTAGTAAAAGAATAAGTTAATTGGAATACACCCGAAGTGATGTTGTCTTTCAAAGTATAATTAAATTTTCAAATTAAACTTGAGTTCTAACACGAAACACGGAAGGCATGTAAGGTATATCCGAAGTCTCGACTCGAATACCCCACCTTGAAATGATTCTGCTTCTAATTAATGGCAATCTAGACTAATTTCAAGTTCATGTATAATTCAGGTTGGATGTAAATAAGCTACTTTTCCCATGACGCTTCAGACTCGTTATAAGCAGAATTTATCTGCATATCACGTTAGCTCTGAATATGAGATGGCACTCCTTGAGATGTACAGGTTTGTTAATAATACAAAACTGCTTTTATCGTGAATTTCTGCAAATACATTTCAATATTCTCTATGTAGAATCTTGAAATGTCTTAAGCTACCTTCGGTTCTTATTTATTTTGCCAGCTCTTTGATTTACAATTCTAGGAGGATGATGCTTAAATAACTAAAACTTAGTTGTATTTAAATATTTCATTATGAACAGATCTTGAAAGAAAAATAGCCAAATAACATGCTGACCGAGGCCATGGAGAAAAAAGTTCGGGACGCAGCAAGTGCGTTATGGTAGTGAATTTTTGTTAAATGTTTCAAACTTGAATAACTCAATTTTTTGTTTTAATTTATATATAAATATATATATATATATATATATATATATATATATATATATATATATATATATATATATATATATATATATATATATATATATATATATATATATATATATATATATATATACATGTACGTATCCGAGTGATAACTTAAAAAATACTCGACTGATTTGAACGAAACTTAGCACAAGTGTTCAATTCGTTACAATCGCGAACATGTTCGAAAATCAGCTATAACAGATATATTTTTCCAAAAAAATTGGCGAAAATATTTTTTTATTACGCTATCTTTTTGAAGGTATTAAAGTAACAAGAATTAGACTTTACATGTAGTTAGAAATGATGTAAATAAAGCTCTGTTGTGAATTTTAAATAGTTTGGGTCATAAAAGTTGGAATTTTTTTCAACTTAAAAATAAAATTTGGAAGGCATGAATTGAAACAACTTAAGTGGTTGAAGTATGATGCCAGACAAAGACAGAGTAGTCACCTGACACGCGTAGGTTGATACATATACCACAGGCATACATCATAATGCAGCGGTAACCAAACAAAATAATACACGTAAGACGGGATCACAACAACACCCTAATGTGCAACGAACGTTCACACCCGAACTGTGACGATCGCACCCTATTGACAGCTTTCGGGTATATGCGAATGCGCGGATTTGTAAAATCTTCAAAATTATCCTAATCTGAAATTGGAGGGAAGTTTTATGCCAGCTACTTGAAGTATAAACCAGATGGGTTACTGTGTTTCCTTTATTTATTATGGTGTGACAGTTGTGTTTTGAAGTTAAATAAATAATTGTATATTGCTTCTAAAATTGGAAACTAAAGAACAATAACGACTTTTGTTTATCTATTATGGTTTGGCAGTGTTGTTTTGACGTTAAGTAGTAAATGATTGTCATTGAAATAGATATAACAATTTGATATGCTT
The DNA here is from genome assembly GCA_964006375.1 of Tillus elongatus. Taxonomy (NCBI): domain Eukaryota; kingdom Metazoa; phylum Arthropoda; class Insecta; order Coleoptera; family Cleridae; genus Tillus; species Tillus elongatus. Next base: position 112,946,478 of record OZ023268.1, read on the forward strand.
CTAAAATTGGAAACCAAAGAATAATAACGTGTTTGGTTTATTTGTCGTGGTTTGACAGTTCTGTTTTGAGGTTAAATAGTAAATGATTGTAGGTATAATATGTATGATTGATAATACGCTTCTGAAATTTTAGATCAAAGAATAAGAATATAAATGTTAATGTTAATATTCTTTGATTTTTCAAGTAGGTAAATTATTTGCATAATCAATTGACTCCTTGACCTTAATGAATTGCGAAGTAAGAACATATTGTTTGTTTTCACTTGCTGTATTAAAAAAAACTGTTGAAATGCATCGCAGAAGAAATCAGCGTTTAGTTCACCATAATGGCTTCTTATATGACGCTTACAGAAAATAATCTAAAACAAAACTTTTTTGTTGTTGGAAAAACTGGTTCCATCCAGGCGATTAATAAGGGAAAAACTTGGTACGTTTATAATGCGACCGATACAATCTTCTGATAACTTTTGTAACATTAGTGAATTTTATAATACAAGTTTTTTTAAAGAGACTTACAGTACCTAAATCAACCAAATTTAAATTTTTTAGCGTAATATATGATTGAGTTTTGGGCATTTAAAGTTTATTCCTCAAAAGAAGCTAGAAACCAAGATTTGAATATTTTTTCTGATAATATAAAGAGAGAAATTCTTCAATGAGTGTGTATAAGGACCTCTAAACTCAATCTTTGACGTCTGTTTAAATTTTAAGTATTACTTTTAGTAATATACCGTACTATAATTCTTATGAAAATTCACTATTATAACGAACTTCTGCGTCCCGTTTTTTTTTTTCTTATTTTATCGGACTTGGACAGAAGAAATTTGCGAGTAGAAAGGTAACGACCATTGAATGTTCGAGTAACTTTTTCATATAAGCGCCAGATAGCGCCGCTAGCAACCAAAAATCTTAGTCTGAAACAATATTATTATTATTATTTGATATAAGCGTCAGACATCCTCAGGAACCTGGAATACTTTTGACCGACCCCCCGCGCGCTACGTTGGTGCTAGGCTAGGTGGATGGGGATGAAATTTAGCATGTTCTACTATGCCGATACTTTAGTTAGAGTCTGACTTGCGGTGCTCCAACATAACAGACGTATTTGAGGCTGACACTTAACTGAGGAATTTTCGGACTATGTGGCATATTTGCAACAGATCTGGCGTCTGCATCACGTTGAGGATGTTACTTGGTAATCCAAGTTTCTTAATATTTAGGGTATATAGCCACCTTCTAGATTTTCCATGTGTTTTTTATTTCATAGGCCAGGTTTTCATACTTGGTGTTCTTTTAATTTCAGTTTTCTGAATTTTATGGGACAGCGGTACAGCAATATCTATGATCACGGCAAGCTTCACATGTTTGTTTACCAGGAGATTGTGTGGCCTTGTTGTCCACAGTACGATCCGTTGCCATGGGTCGGTCCGGTCTGCCTTCTTGCAAATTTCAATGTTTGCTCACCAATCCATTTTCCAAAATAACTAGTGGTAGTGTATCTACTGCATTGAGGTGGTACATATTTTTCAGTTCATGAGTATTTTGGTATTTTCTTCTCTTCTCAGTACCTGTACCTACGACATTGTTATCGAAGAGGACCACAGAGTCGATTGTTATTGCTGTTTGGGATTTTTTGTCAAGCATCGCCAGATATTGTCTATTAGCTTCGTCTTGCCGCTGTTGTTATTGATTTTAGTGCGTTAGTGTTTTCCATAACTAACTTCGATTTACACTTGTAGTGTGGTAATTCTTTAGTTGGGCAATATAACTTTACTAGAGCTTGACGGACCATTTTTCCTGCGAAGTCATACCTCATGAGATATTCGTTCTGGACGAGTACTTGACACCCTGTTGTGATATGCTGAGTTGTTTCGGTTACGCTATGACATAGTCGACAGCTGTCACTGATTTTTACCTTTATAAAATGTTTCACGAAGACTTTAATTCATTCCACGACCTTATTTTGTATTGAAAAACACAAAACATTTTGTCTTTGTGTCCAGATAAACAAAGCCACTCTGTAGAGTCCTCGGTATCTCCCCAAACATTAGTCTTCCTACAAAGCAGACATACAACTCTTCATTTTTTCATTACTGGGTTCTCTGTGCTGCTGTTTTTGTGTGGATCTGTGAATTATTCGCCAGTCGTAAAGGCGTATGTTCAAGATCTTGGCTACAAGCTGTTAGGTAGAATGTGCCAGAATCTACTCCATCGTGTTTTTTGGGGTCTTCCATAACTTTTAAATATTAGGCGATCTCTTCCTCTTTTTTTTTCGTGGCAGGTAAAGCCTTTTCAACGAGCTTAGGGGATGATGAATTCAATGTCTGGTGAGGGTGATTCTAATTTTTCTATTAATCAATCAACGATTCAAGTCCAATGTGTGACTATCATACAGTGCCAAATGTGCAGGTAGCAACTGGTAGAGGCCAGGTGTTAATAGCGTATCTCTCCGGTTGACGACAGTCTTACATGTTTTTTCAATACTGATAATACCTTACCTACATTTTCACATCAGATATCTTGATACATGACAGCTGTTGGATTTCAAAGTACTGTACCGTGGTGCACTCGTTCCCCCGCGGAACAAAAGGTTTGCATCACGTCCATCTTCATGCACCTGGAGACAAACATACCATTATCTTTTTGTATTGTTAGGTATATGACTTTCCTAACGATGTAGGATCTCTAAAGAATCTCGATTTTCTGTATTGTTTAAGTGGTAGTTAGTGAAAGAACGGTGGTTAGCTTCCTCGCCCCTTGTAAGCTTGATCACATACAACCGAATCAATGATTAGTTGTTCTTTGCATCTCATAGATCCTTTGGCACACATTTTATGCTGGCTCGCAATTATATTATTTCGTTTGCACTACGGATATATGCGTTTCTCAAAGCAGGATGTGATCACCTTATATAGAATCAAAAGATAAGTTATTGGCCGATATCTGGTGGGGTCTGCAGAACATTGCTGTAAAAAACAATGGCATCTTCTTTGAGTCAACCAGAATATAATTTATTAGCCACGACAATAGATGGTATGTACACCCAAATTATTTTAGCCAAAAGTTTTTGGCGCTACCAGGCCTGGGTGCTTTCCAATTATGCAGCTCTTTAACAACCTCGGAGACTTCATCTATGGTGAACGGCTTATAGAGACATCTCTTCATAACCCCAACAAGCTCGGTGTTCTTCTTTAACCCAGCTGCTGTCAATACTGCAGGAGGCTGATGTGGCTATTTGACTTTTCCAGAAATCTTCAATTTGTTCCATACTTGAAAAAGTATCTGTGGCTTATTACTATTACTATTATTATTTATTATTAATAGTAGTGCGTCGTGAGGGCAGAAACAATTTTAAGTCAATTTTTCTCGAAAACTGTACTACTGTCAATATTTACTCATGTATAAATTTTGAAAAGATTATCTTCAGCCATTTTAAAGATAATTAAGCAAAATCGCTTTAAGCGTAACAACATATAACAATTTAAACTGACCGCGGATATGTATTCCAGGGGGCCTACTTTGCGCTCATTTGACGAAATGTTTCCAAAATTCGAAATTTACGATCTCCTTATTAGTGAATTTGTTTTACGAAAATTCACTAAAAGTGGTTAATGATTAAGTTTCTAAACCTTAAAGAATTAGAAATAACAACCCACACAATAAGAAACTACTATTAGCATTTTCATTTTCGAAGATTCTAAAATGTCACCGGTGATAGCAAACCAATTCATGCCATGAATAAAACAAGCTAGATTAAAAAAATGTCCAAATGTATTCAGGGCCTCCAATTTACGGGAAAAGTTGCAAACCGCAGTTACATATTTCACCATCATAACAAAAACTTTCGAGAAACTTGAAAACTTCTGGCTAATGCTTTTCAAAAATGAATGACGTCCCACCTGTCCTAAATCTACTTTCAACTTTTTACTGGATTATGTTCTTTTTATGTAAAATTTAAGGGTAATAAGTACAGCAGCATGTAGGGCCTGATAAAATTACATTAACAAATCATTTTTATGGTCATATCATGGACGGTGATGTAAGGTAACATATGCTAGCATGTAATTTTTGATGTATAAGTTTTTAGGAACATTATGCGCTGAGTTTTACAGAAATTCATGAATTTCAAATGAACTTGAAAACGCATACATTTTTAATATAAGAAGAGTAAATCCTGATATACAGTTAAGCTGAAATATCTAACCACATTATCAAAGTTTTAAACGGAGTTTGGCAACAACCATAAAAATAAGTGAAACTCATTATTATACAAGTGTATTCAGAACAAATGATTAAAATGTCTTTCTGGGCTGTCTTGTTTTTCATAGAAGAAAAAGGCTATTCGAATTACGTTTGTACAAGCTTCATTTTTGTTGTTGTTGTTAATAATAATAATGGTAATAATATATATATATATATATATATATATATATATATATATATATATATATATATATATATATATATAGAATAATATCGAACGCAACCCTTCGATGACACAAGGACACCCTCTAAGTAAACAATAGAAGTAACCTATTATAATAATAACAATCGACTAACGGTCACATAATATAATTACATAGCTCAACAATCAATCACCAGTCGATATATTACTTAGCAGTTGTGTTATCTACTTCAGAGTAATCATGCAAAATGCAAAAGGTTTAGTATTTGTCAGAATTATGGCGAAGGCTTAATATACGGGCGTAATGAGTCGGGCGAGCGGGTGCCAAATGTGTCCAGTAACAACATCACTAACCTGTAATTAAAAATATACCTGAACACACCATTGTTCATATAAAGCACAACCTAACACATATACGAGGGGCACTCAATTATTAGTTTATCAATCATTTACCAAGTACACGCTCCACTGAGCGACTCAACACCAATGACTATTTATACTCAAAGCTCCACTGAGCAACCTAACATTAAGAACACTTTCGACATAACGCTCCACTGAGCAACTCCAACATTAATAGCAGTTCCTACTCAAGGCTCCACTATGCCACATTATAATCTCTCAACAGCGCACATCAGTGACTCAGAACTGCTTCTCAACAATGACGAAAAATGCTCAACCATTAGGTTCTCAAACAATAATTATTCAGACAATAATTACTCAAACAGTTACTCACACGATAGTTACTCAAGTAATAATTACTCAAACAACAATTATTCAAACATTAGTTTAGTTTCTAAAGCAATAGTTTCGCCTGTGTGTTTTGTTGGTCGCTGTACCCGAACACTAGGTCCGTGCCGGCTCCAGGTGTGCAATGAGGCACTGTTCAATACCTCACCTAGAGTGCTCGTACTGACAAAGTTGACTACCGAGAAGTGCAATGGACACAATGGACTAGCTCAACACTCTGCCCTTCTCCAGGCACCCCAACTCCCCCACTGGGACTGACCGTGCAATGAGACCAACGAATGAACTGTCCACAGTGTCTCGGACAAGCTACCAGATCGACAAATACAACAATGGTCCCGGAAACATGAATACTGAGCAGTGCAATGTACACAAAGGGCGAACCCAACAATGTGCCCTCTCTGGTATCCACGCATCGAACAGAGATAGGTGCAATGGTTACTTCGTAACCCTACCTTAGTCTGACGATGCCACTAAAAGCCACCGTGTTGTGGTTACGTAACCTGGGCCTAAACCCAAACGCCTCTACCAGTATGACGCCCTACTGGGTGAGCAAACAGAGAAGGTGTCCCTCACACCTTCCAAACTATCATCAATTTACTTTCAAACACACTCTACTTTATTTACTCTAAACAAACTGACATAATTCAACTCTTACTTAATTTAGGAATATTGATTTAACCTCGTAAAAGTAACAACCCTCATGTAAACTTGGCTAATCCCTAAATTATTTAATAAAGCCCCTTTATTTGAATATGATAATTACTTCTCAATTTATAACTTAGCCTCGTATAAATAATAAACGTAATCTAACTTAGCTATTTCTCAAATTATTCCATAAAGCTCCTTTATTTGAATATGATAATTACTTCTCAATCTATAACTTAACCTCTTATAAATAATAAACTTATTTTGAACTCTAGCTACAATTTGTTTTCATATAAACTAGTTATTAAATGATTTCCTAAAACCACCCTTAATCATATACTTATTGAAATTGCTCCTCAATGTATAACTTAAACAAATAAGAGCAGGTACAATAAACAAACAATAAGCCATGTTCAATGAGCATTAACTCACCTGAATAAAGGTATATATAACGTGCACTATAAACTTCAGTAATATCGAGCATATTTTAATGCAGCTCAGGTCATGGTTCACGCACAAATGTCGAGGTATGCTTTACGTCAAACTAGTTCTCAAGTTTATAGATAAAGACGGTGTGAATAGTGTGAGGCCCCTGAATCTAAGAGATATAGTATCAAGACGCTATCTGAACCACATTGTAACCCCACAGCATGTGTTTCGTCCCGTAAACAATTTTTAAGCGCGTCTGGCTCAACTAACACTTTAATTTTAATGGGACCACATATGTAAAACTTAACGTGAAACTTGTTCACATATTGCCGTGTCTATTTAATACCTACAGATAATTTTCATAATAAAATAGGGCTGTGAGCACGGTGAGAAAATACATTCCTTACAATATATTAATAACAAAAAAATTTAAACTTGTACAGCCGTGATTCGAATAGCGTTCTTCAGGGTGATTGACTACTACGATAAAGTCCAGCATATGTTATGTATTTTGGGGTATTAAAATTAAAATTAGGGACATTGTAGCAAGCACTAACCTTCATATTTTAAAATGAGTTACAATGCTACAGGCTGTTCCATAACGGCGTGCCAGATCAAAGTTACATATTTTTAATGAAACACCCTGCATTTAATTTAAATTTGAAATCCGTTTATTTTCCTATTACAAGAATATAAAGTTGTAATATGTTATACAGGGTATTTAAAAAATTATAACCAATTTTCCATGAACATCGTAACAAGAACAATGATCTATTGCAGCCGTAGGTTTTCTATCGCTGTGAAAATTTATAAAGATGATTGGTTTTGTTAATATTCAAAATGTGGGTGACTCAAAACACAAATTAATTATTTTCTCAGTTTTTTTAATTGAGCCCCCTGTATTTTATGTAACCGTCATACGGTACTATTATTATACTTTTATTTTTGTTAGGGATTCTCTATGCCAAAAACGGTTAGTTTCTGATATTTTCATTTTTCTATGTAAAGTAACGATTAGGTCTCTAAATTCTTTAGAGTTATGAGATGGTCATGATTTGTTACCCCAAAAATTAACAGTTTACCATTATTGTCTGTCAATTCAGAGGTAAATAACAAATACGCAAAGAAAGCAAGTTTGTTACAAATAAATCCTACAAAAATGTTTCGAGGAAAAAATAGAAAAATCACTATTTTACTAAAATGCGATAAATCTCAACCACAAAGGGTATTGAAAATAACCTCCCAGGTCATATATGCATGCCTTAAAACGTTAACTGAAAGAGTTACTTACATTACAAAGCATTTGTAAATTAATATTTCGAAATTCATTTGTTATTCTCTCGTTCATGTCATCCCTTGTTTTTGGGGGTGTTTGATTAACTTAATTTTTAATATAACCCTCAAAATATCGGTCCATTTTATTGAATTCTGGTGACCTGAGCGGCTACCGCACTGGCCCATCTCTTCCTATCCGTCGTCCAGGAAACGGATCATCAAGTTCACCTTGAATTAGTAGATTACGGTTAACAGGAGCATCGTCATGTAAGAGCCACATTTGCTGGCATGGTCACTGCTTCCTGCGCAGTGCAACCCGAGATCACACAGTCATCGCACCCACGTATAGTTTGGCTCTACAACTCCGCGAACTGGGACGAAATGCGAGATTACTTTTCCTCATTTCCATGGGCGTCTGTCTGCTTCTCTCATCCTGACCACTCTGATATCTCACAAAACGTCACCGAAATTATCCAAGCTGGCATGGAATTATTTATCCCACGTACACAGAAAATCTCTGCAGCCACTCAAAAGCCCTGGTTCTCTAAATACTATGACAAGGCCAGACTTGAAAAGGTCAAAGCTCACAAAAAGCTTCTACACAATCCCAGTCAAGAAAACCGTCAAGCATTTACCAACGCAAGAAACCGCTATGTCCGCATTCTTTCTGAGGCCAAAAACTTGTTTAATAACCACATCGAAAACAAAATCCTCTTAAGCTCCAGCGACAGCAAACCCTTCTGGACTCTTGCTAAATTTATTGGGAATAATTTATGCAAGAGCACGTTCCCACCTCTTGTCTCAGGGAATGAAATTGTTTCTACCGCCCTGGGCAAGGCTAAACTTATTGCCTCGTTGTTCGCCGGCAATTCTACTCTTAATCCACCTCCAAATGTTCAACCACCAACAGTCCCTAATGTCGCGCATGAAATGACGGATATCATTTTCAAAACTAAAAAGGTACGAAAGATGCTCTCTTCTCTTAATACCAGGAAAGCCTCTGGCCTTGACTAGATCCCAGCAATTGTTCTCAAAAAATGCGCACCAGAACTTGCTCCTGTCCTGACTCGTCTGTTTCAGACATCTTACAATAGAGGCATATTCCCTAGTAACTGGAAAACTGCTAGAGTACAACCCGTCCCCAACAAAGGTTCCAAAGCGCTTACTAGCAACTACAGGCCTACTCCTCTCCTGTCAGCCGTCTCTAAAGTGATGAAAAAGTACATAAACACTGAATTATTAAAATTTCTTGAAAAACACAGTCTAATCCACGACAGGCAGTATTGATTCCGTTAGCGCAGATCAACTGCGGACCTCCTTTCCTTTGTCACTCATTCTTGGAACAAGTCTATGGAACTACACGGTGAATCCCAGATTGTCGCTCTATACATATCCAAAGGATTCGACCAGGTCTGGCACGCAGCGCTGCTTAATAAACTACCGGTATATGACCTACCACCAAAACTCTGTACGTGGACAGCAAATTTCCTCTTCAACCGGAGCATTTCTGTTGTCGTGGATGGCCATTTCTCTAAACTGTATCCAATTAACGCAGGAGTTCCTCAAGGTTCCGCTTTAGCCCCTACTTTGTTTCTTCTTCACATCAATGATCTCCTCTCTAGCACATCCAACCCAGTTCACAGTTACGCAGACGACAGCACCCTCCACTCAAATATACAATATTCTAAGCCTGTCTCTTTAGCCCAATTAGATGAGGATCGCAGACTCATGGAGGGTTCTATCTCCGTGGATCTCCAAAAAATATTAGACTGGGGAAGTAGAAATCTTCTCCAGGTCACTAGACATATAACATCTTGTTATGCCCGCTCTTTTGTCCCGAGGACTTCCAAGTTGTGTAATTCCTTGCCGGCACATGTTTTTCCTTCTCCCCCGAACTTCCAAACCTTCAAGTCCAGAATTAACAAGTTGCCTATTTCCTCCTTGTCGACACCCACGGTACGATAGTATTTAGGCTGTTAGCCCTGGTGGTGTGTTGTTGAAATTAAAAAAAAAATGAAGTGGAACCTCTGGTACGGGTAACTGCTATACTAAATAATTTAAATATACCCCAGCATTTAAATCCTTATAAAAAATGGTCCTACTGCATAGTTACCTACAATACCTCCCCACACATTTAACGACCATCTAGTTTGACCGTGTGTAATAACGTGGTATGGATTTTGTGCTTGTTAACACTACCATTTCTATTAAACATAGCTTCCTCTGTAAAGAGTACATAGTCAAAAAATATCTCTGCTGATTAACTTTTTATAGGGCTCATTCACAAAATGCTAACCTCATCTCGAAATCATTATCAGGCAACTCTTCTTGTAAGTGAATGTGGTGAGGGTGCTTTTGTTTCTAGAAAGGATTTTTTGCACACAGTAGTAACTGAGTTATTATTCTTTGTCAATACTCCTTATACTTTTATCTGGGTTTTCTGTAACTGCCAACAACACATTTATTGCGTTTTTTCCTGCCACAGCAGTACTTGTTCGTGTTTCTCATAGTTAACTTAGCCAGTGCTGCTAAATCAATCCCTTAATCTATCAAAGATTGATTTTGTAGTTTGGCGCCTCTCAGGAAAACGCTGATGATTAACTCTTGTTGATATCAATGCGTTTTTCTTGCATTCTATCAATATCCACATCATACATATCATTTCATCGCGGGTAAAATTCATCCTTGGCCCTGTTCAGAGAACAATAGGGTTCGCAGAAGGGCAGTAGCAACCGTGGAAACATAATTATTAAGAACAGTAAAATAATAAGTAAAACTAGTTAGGAAAATTATCTACACTAAGTAATGTAAATATTGCATATAATTGTAGGTCACAAATGTATCGATAACATTGGCATTAAAACGATTACATTGTTATGTAAATAGTAAACAAGGTAACATTGCAGCGTACAAGGAATGCAGGACTGGTAAAGTCGGCAATTTAGGAAGGACGTAAACTGATTAAAAACTATAAGTAGTATTTGTTGATAAACATGAGAGACACTGTCAATTAAATTGTTAAGGTGTAAAGACGCGACACTTGTGACTTTAATTATGTATAAACATTATGAGACTGTTCAATTAATATTCACTATGTAAACAGTTCGGTTTTAAAATTCATTCAGTTAGTTAGTTCGTAGGCATTGTTAAGTTTAGTGAGTTTATTAAAGTTATATCTACAACGTTACAATGTCTACATTCGCCTAGTTAGACAAGTTTATTCCTCAAACTATCATCCGCTCCTTAAACAGCCCACTTTAAAATATTTAAAATAGCAACAAATGTACGACACCACTGAATTTACAAACAATAATGGAAAGCTGTCAGTTTTTGACAAATAAATCATGGCCCTCAATAATTTGCATAGAAAAGGGAAAATATCAAAAACTAATAATGTTGGGTAATAGGAAATGCTTAATAAAAATAAAAGTATAATGACACTACTTTACGATAGTTACATAAAATACAGGGTCATCAATTTAAAAGAACTTAGAAAATACTAAATTTGTGTTTTAACACCCAGTAGTCGATTTAATGAATATTAACAAAATCAATCATTTTTATAAATTTTTATAATAATTAAAAAGCTACGGTTGCAATGGATGATTGTTCTTGTACTTTTTTTTTAAATTATACAGAACGTTAAACTTGGCAAACCGGTGGAAATTCCATGGAAAATTGGTTATAACTTTTTCGCGGCTCTCCTGTTTTCGGCATTTGTTCTACACCTGCCCTTTTTATTGTAGTACGACACTTTATTTACGTAACAAAAACTGCCTGGAGATAGCTGCCAAATTATTTGCTTTCAAAAAAGCGTCTAGCACCATTTGTTTCAACTCTTTACAGATTGGGTTACTTCCTAGCAGATTTATTTCTATAAAATAAATAGCGTATAAGCTTAGTTAAGCCGTAAAAGTTCATTTTTAAGCTTACCTTTATCATAGACAAAAGTTTTTTTGGACAAAATTTAAAAATTGCTTGACGACAAAAAAGTGTACCTATTGTTTCAATAAGTTGTTATATGCTAACTGATTTGCCATTTGTAGATGACCTCGCTGGTCCAGGGGTAAGAACGTGTACCTCTGAGCCGAAGTGTACTGGGTTCAATTCGCAAGTTTTCACATTCAATTTCCAGTACGCTATTAGAATTAAGAGCAACCGAGGTTGTGGCATTGTATCTGAGTGAGTTAAATGTCTGCACATTCCGACCTTCGTAGGGAGCGTAAATCCATCGGGCCCGTGTCCATGTCATGTTGGGCACGTCAAATCTCCCTACGTAACTTACAGTGAGGAAAAGGTTCGGTAAAATTCCAGAATAGTGAGGTGAAAGTGCTCCCTGGCGTAGGTGATTGGCCATAGTCGCGGAAATAGACCGACGTTAAAGTACAAAAAAAATACATTTGAAAGCAATCATATTTTGCCTGTGATAGCAGCCCACTATGAACTTTTAAACCGGAAGGTCTTTAATCTCCGGGACTGCAGATTTTATTTTCGATACCTAGTATTTGAGTTCATAAATATATCATATATATATATATATATATATATATATATATATATATATATATATATATATATATATATATATATATATATATATATATATATATATATATATATATATATATATATATATATATAAATTTATTTATTTATATTTGTGTGTGTGTTCGCAAGAATTTTCGAGGTGTGAGAAATACTTGGACCTCGGGAACCGCCGCGTCCATATTTTTTTTAAACTCCCTCTTTTGACTCCGGTTTTAGAGCTATTGTCAAAGGGTTAAAGAAATGTAGGAGGAACTGTAAGGCCTTAATCTGGTTACTCAAGCAGTGAATAAGGGTAGGTTGTGTTGTTGTAGTTAAATTTCGGGGCCATCAATCCGCCTACTCCCCAGATCTCCGACCTCCATAAAAACGATTTCTAAATTTATCGATTTATCGTTACAATAATTTGCTTGCTGCATTGAAACCTAATTACAACATTTATTGGAAGTACACGGAAGCAACTTTGTGTAAGGAATGTATTTTCTAACCCTGCTCATAAGGCTATTTTATTATGAAAATTCTCTGTAGGTATTAAATAGACACGTTCTTGGGTGAATACGTTTCACTAGTCAGAGTATTTCCATTAAATCTAAAGTGTAGGCATCTGGCCCATCGTCGCTTGTTTAAAATCTTTACATAAAGCTGGACGTAAGGGGAGGTTTAAGTGCGAGATATCTCATCTCAAGTCAACGTTAGGGGAGCTTGCTTATCGGGCATCTAGTTCATCTAAAGAAGGCATTAGCCATTGTATCGTTTAACGTGTTTGTTGCAATAGAAAATTTAGTTGGTGTTTATTGTTTTTTTACAGTGCACGTTATATAACTTCATAAAAGGTGAGTTCATCTCATTGAACATGGCTTGTTCGTTTATTGTACCTGTTCTTATTTGTTTAGGTTATACATTGAGAAATAATTTCAGTAATTATATGATTGAGGATGGTTTTAGGAAATCATTTAATAATAACTAGTTCATATGAAAATAAATTGTGGCTAGAGTTCAAAGTCAGTTTATTGTTTATACGAAGATAAGTTATAAATTTATAAGTAATTATCATATTCAAATAAAAGAGCTTTATGAAATAATTTGAGAATTAGCTAAGTTGAAATTGAGTTTGTTATTTATACGAGGTTAGGCCAATATTAATAAATTAATAAATTGTTCAGTATGTCAGTCTGCAGAAAGCAAATAAAGTAAAGTCTGTTTGTAAGTAAAGTGATGATAGTTTGAAAGGTGTGCGGGACACTTTCGCTGCTTGTTCACCCAGTGGGGTATCATGCTGGTGGGCGTTGGGCTTAGACCCAGGTTGCGTAACAGCACCACGGTTGTTGCATTGATAGCCGAAATGGTAGCTAGACTGAGGTCGTTGCGTCGTTGCCTCATTTCACAGTCAGGACCAGTGTAGGCGTTGTATTTACCGAAATGGTAGCTAGGCCGAGGTCGTTGCCTCATTGCACAGCCAGCACCAGTGTATGCGTGGATATTGGAGAGGGTCATAGCGTAGCTTCAACGTTGTATCCATTGCAGTTCTCAGTATTCACGGAGGCAACTCAGTGGTTGCGTTTGAGAGCCGATCTGGTGGCTAGACCGAGGCATCGTTGTGTCATTGCACAGTCAGGACCAGTGTAGGAGTGGATATTGGTGAGGGGCACATTGTTTGGCCGGGCCCTTTGTGTTCATTGCACCTCTCAGTATTTGACTCTGGCTGTAGGCGAGCACCCTAGGTGGGGCAATTTCTGCTTCATTGCACTCCTGGAAGCCGGCTCGGACCCAGTGCCGGGTACAACACCCAACTAAACACACAGGTTGAACTATTGTCTAATTATCTTAGTAACTATTGTCTCAATATTATCTGAGTAACTATTGTTTAGATTACGGTCTGACTGACTATTGTTTAGATATTGTCTGAGAAGCTATTATCTGAGTAATTATTATTTGAGTAACTAAGGTGTGAGTAACTACTTGAGTAATTATTGTCTGAGTAATTATTGTTTGAGAAGCTATGATTTGAGCATTTATAGACATTGTTGAGAAGCAGTTCTGAGTCACTGATGTGCGCTGTTGAGAGATTATAATGTGGCTTAGTGGAGCCTTGAGTAGGAACTGCTATTAATGTTGGAGTTGCTCAGTGGAGCGTTATGTCGAAACTGCTCTTAATGCAAGGTTGCTCAGTGGAGCTTTGAGTATAAATAGTCATTGGTGTTGAGTCGCTCAGTGGAGCGTGTAATTGGTAAATGATTGATAAACTAATAATTGAATGCCCCTCGTATATATGTTAGGTTGTGCTTAAGATGAACAATGGTGTGTTCAGGTATATTTTTAATTACAGGCTGGTGATGTTGTTACTGGACACATTTGGCACCCGCTCGCCCGACTCATTACGCCCGTACATTAAAGCTTCGCCATCATTCTGACAAGTAATAAACCTTTTGCATGATTACTCTTAAGTAGATAACACAACTGCTAAGTAATATATCGACTGATGATTGATTGTTGAGCTATGTAATTATATTATGTGACCGTAAGTCGATTGTTGTAATATAAGAGGTTACCTCTATTGTTTACTAAGAGGGTTGTAACCTTGTGTCATCGAGGGGTTGCGTTCACTATTATTCAATATATATGAAGAAGAAAAAAAACGTCACCCTTACACTTGTAGTTAAATTTCGGGGGCATCAATCCGCCTACTCCCCAGATCTGCGACCTCCATAAAAACGATTTCTAAATTTATCGATTTATCCCTACAATAATTTGCTTGCTGCATTAAGACCTAATTACAACATTTATTGGAAGTACACAGAAGCAACTTTGTTGTACTGAAAATTCTAAAAAAAAAATGCATTATACCCTAATCGGAGGAGGGGCAAAGTTGAGACGTAAATTTCATTCTAACATTAGGAATAAAAATCGGCCATGAATAGCCTCTTTGTGTTTTTCTATCTGTTGTATTTCCTGTTAGGTCCGTTTTTGCACAAACAGTTACACTTATAAAAACCCAAACTAAACAAGACGACCCGTTTAAATCAATAGAGTTCTGTATACTTAAATATTTATATCTAGACTTAATATGTTTTTTAGGATCCAATGAATAGATGTATTCATCCAATGCCAGACATAAATGCAAATACGTCTTATCTTTACAACAGATTACAGACTTTTGGGAACTATACCATCATTTAAATTACGTTTAGTAGCTTTTTCACAATTGACAGACGATACACGTTGAGATATGATGCTGAAATTGCTATTAGTATTTTGTTTTGCTCATAACTGTTTAAGTGACAACTGTAAGTATTTTAAAATTCGATTATTATTTTTAGCTGGTGATTTTTACATTTTTAGCGATTTTTTCACATTTCGAGGTTCCAATTTTCGAAAACTTTCTACAAGCGAAAGGAAACTGAAATCTTTAGAATCCATTTCAAAGGTTCATTCGAACTTTTGAAAATTCGCTAACACAAAACCTTCTAATGAATGAGTTGCGTGAATCACCCTGTATATTATAACATACATATATACACGTTTATAAAATATTTTTAAAAAACATATAATATACAGGAGGTTGCATTTAAAAATACATATGACTAGTTTGTACGTTAATTGTTTTTGAAATGTAAATTAACCCATAACTGAGGTGGTGACATTTTGAAACACTGACCACATTGTGGGGTCACTGGGACTCTCATTATACAGGGTGCTTCACGGTGAGTGGCCTATTAGACGTTTCTGGATAACTACATTTATTTAAATTCTGAAAATTGGTATCCGCACGATTTTGATACTGATCTTTCTAATTAAAATATTTTCAATTAGCCAGCACTTCCGGTTATACCGGAAGTCGACACAAACTTTGTTTTTGTTTTTAATGTAATACCCTGTATATTATTAATTTTTCGAATTACGCGTTCAATTTAAGGACAACTTTGATAATAACATATTCGGACTAGTTCGTACCGTTTCGGATTTATTCGCCATTTTGTAGAAAAAATTACGATTGGAGCGCTTTAGAAAAATTTTGATATCTTTAAAGACATGCTAGATAGACACATGCGGTTTTCACTATCCCATAGAGCGTAAAAATTCCTACATACTGCTATAAACACAATACGATTTTAAGATAACTGTTATTTATAACATACATTTGAATTTGAAAATTTTCAATGATAGATAATTTGATTTTTTTTAACGGAACGGTACCCATATGTCCCCAGCATCTGATTCAACGTCAAATTCCCTATCTTCTAAGTATACATTACCCTATACCTATCTTATACAGTTTTCTTTGAAAATTGATTTGAAATAGTAATTATTAGCGGGGCGATGTCATTTTTTTTGTACGTAACAAAAAAAATTACAGCAGAAACAAAAATTATTCATGTTCAAGTTAAAAATTATAATAAAGAAATATTGTTACTGTGTTTGAAAATTATGTATTTAAAATATTTTTTTTTAATTTAAAAAAAATTTCTAAAGATAACAACGGTGATTATTACCTTACACAATCTTATAAATCCTCGAAGTATTATTACAACACGAATAACAAAACAACTTACACCTCTTAAACTAGTAACTGCTCAAAATGTTGTCCATTGACACTCAAACATTTTAATATTCGTGTCGTAATGCCGCTAGTGGTTGCTGACAGAATCTCATTCCTATCTAACTCTTCAAATGCCCTTCTTACTCTGATCTCTAATTCTTCGCGTGAATTGATGGGAGTTTCATATACTTTGATTTTTATCTTTCCCCAAAGATGGAAATCAAGCGGGGTAAGATCTGGACTTCTTGCGGGCCATATCCAGGGACCGCACTTTGAAATCCCTCTATCTTCAAATAGATCGGCGAGTGTGTTAGATATTTCTCGTGTAGAGTGAGCAGGAGCTCCGTCATGTTGATACCAACAAGTTCCATATTCTGATAATGGTAAATTGTCTAGAAAGTCTGTAACTATTGTTCTTAATATTTCCATGTAATGATTAGAAGTTAAGGTTCCATCATAAATGTGATAATAAAACCGCATGTTTCTATCTTGCGTGTCTTTAAAGATATCGGAATTTTTCTAAAGCGCTCAAATCGTAATTTTTTCTACAAAATGGCGAATAAATCCGAAACGGTACGAACTAGCCCAAATATGTTGTAATCAAATTGTTCATTAAATTGAACGTGTAATTCAAGAAGCTAATAATATACAGGGTGTTCTATTTAAAAAAACAAAGCTTGTGTCGACTTCCGGTATAACCGGAAGTGCAGACTAATTGAAAATATTTTAGTTAGAAAGATCAGTATCAAAAACGTGCGGATATCAATTTTCAGAATTTAAATAGATGTAGTTCTCCAGAAACGTCTAATAGGCCACTCACCGTGAAGCACCCTGTATAGAAATAATGAGATGTAGCGATGTATTTTTTAATTTTCAATATGTCAGGTTGAAAGGGCATTACATGAGGACCCGGTAATGAAAAAAAAAACATATATTTTTATTATTAGCTCAGTTTAAATAAACACAAAAAAGTATTTAATTGTAACGAAAATGAACAGATGTGCGTAAAAGCGTACACAACTTTTTTTCCTTAGAGCTTCGGTGGTTCTGTGGTAAGGACGTGTAGCTCTAAACCGAGAGGCACAGGGTTCGATTCCCCTGGTTTCCCTTTCAGCTTTTCAGTACATATTTTTACATTAACATCAGCCAAGGTTTTGGCATTGTATTTGAATAAGTTGAATATCTGCACTTCGGAGGGGGCGTAGAGCCGTCGATCCCATGTCCATGCGGTGTTGGACATGTTAAACATCACCACCCTCCTTACAGAAAGGCAGGGGTTCAGCAAAATTTCCAAGATAGTGCGGTGAAACTGCTCCCTGATGTTGGTGATTGGCCAGAGTCGCGGAAATAGACCTATGTTAAGGAAAATAAAAACTTTTTCTCATTATATCTTCCCACCTTTTAGTGTGTGTGTTTTGTTTCTTTAACGTCGGCCTATTTCCGCGACTATGGCCAATCACCGACGCCATGGAGCACTCTCACCTCACTATCCTGGAAATTTTGCCGAACCCCTGCCTTTCTGTAAGGAGGATAGGGATCTTTAACGTGCCCAACATCGCATGGACACTCCAAAGGGCGGAACGTGCAGACATTCAACTTGCTCAAATACAATGCCAGAACCTCGGTGGTTGTTAATTTTACAATTTGTACTGAAAAAGTGAAAGGAGTACCCCGGTATCGAACCCAGTACCCTTCGGTTCAGAGGCACACGTTCTTACCCCTGAACCACCGAGGTTCTACTTTTTAGTGTTTGTGGCTTTTTGTTGTAGTCTAAGATCCGGCTGCTAAAATAGTACATTAATAATCTAGATTATCAAGATTTAATTTTTAAGTATTTTTACAACTAGGAGAAGTCACTTTTCATCAGGTGCCAATTAAAAATTACCCGCCAGTATTATTAATTAAAATGTAATTAATTTACTTTTGGAGAAACATTTCGTTAACATCTTACGGAAATAAAACCTACACAACTTCACAACAGTGTATTTAAAATATCTGAAACGTCATAGTTGCTGCTGATTGCTTAACCGCTACCTCTACGCAGCCAGGTGTAAACAGGTATAATTTTATTAAAACTTTTCGTTCTTAACGTACACTCATTTCATTTATACCACATTAAAGCTCATTTTTTTCTGTAGTTAATGATATAAAGGTGCCTATATAAAAAAAAACCGCAAATCAAAGTTTCCTACCCTAAAAGATGCTAGGTATGAAAAATAAAGTGACAGAGTGATCGTGTGACGCTACTTGTTAGACAAGGATGCTCAATGCCAGCTGAACGTATTTTTTGAGCTATTCCGCATGCTCTGATAAATAAGGTTCTCAACTCAGACTCAGACATTTTTTCGATTTCAGCTTTGCATAAACAATAGTAATATCACAATATTAATTATATTAATATAAGATTGATTATTAGATAAAAACAATTAAAGTAATACGTATTACGAGCACCAAAACAGTGTGGTTAGAATTTACAATAAACATAAACCTATGCCCAGCTGCTTGACTGAGAACCATATTTATCGGAGCATGCGCAATAGCTCAAAAAATACGTTCAGCTAGCATTGAGCATCCTTGTCTAACAAGTAGCGTCGTGCGATCACTCTCTGTCACTTTATTTTTCATACCTAGCATCTTTTAGGGTAGGAAACTTTGATTTGCGGTTTTTTTTAATTTAGGCACCTTTATATCATTAACTACAGAAAAAAATGAGCTTTAATGTGGTATAAATGAAATGAGTGTACGTTAAGAACGAAAAGTTTTAATAAAATTATACCTGTTTACACCTGGCTGCGTAGAGGTAGCGGTTAAGCAATCAGCAGCAACTATGACGTTTCAGATATTTTAAATACACTGTTGTGAAGTTGTGTAGGTTTTATTTCCGTAAGATGTTAACGAAATGTTTCTCCAAAGGTAAATTAATTACATTTTAATTAATAATACTGGCGGGTAATTTTTAATTGGCACCTGATGAAAAGTGACTTCTCCTAGTTGTAAAAATACTTAAAAATTAAATCTTGATAATCTAGATTATTAATGTACTAATTTTGCAGCCGGATCCCGTACTATTGGTATTATGTGTCTGCAAATTAATAGCCCAAAAAGCATTTGTATAAAAAACTGCCAGTGATTAAATACTGTGATTTTTTATACAATTATTCGTCTACGTCGACATTTTTGGCAGATCTTCTTACTGCATTGTCAGCAGATTGTCTTCTTGCACTTGGTACACATGTAACAGGTCTTTGTGCGCAGTCTTGGGTTGCAAAGTGAACAATATTTCCTTGCATTTCTAGGTAGGACTTCTGCCTCTTCATCATTTGTCACTTCGGCCGTCATTACTACCATTCTTCTGATACTTTCTCGTGATTCTATGGTAAACGAGGGTTAGCAGCTTCCTCTTTGAGAAGAGGAATATGTAACTGTTTAGCCAGAGTTTTTAAAAATCTTGATAACAAGCCTATATTTTTATACGTTTGATGAATCACATAAACAATCATATCGCTAACATCAACAATTCTGTAAAAAATAGCCATTGGCCAACGTCTTGTGCGTCAGCTGCAGAAATATTTGGAACATTTTTCGTCAACACCATCTGTGCCTAATTTTGTGTTGTTGTAAAACTCATTTATTTCTGCTATAGCACTCAGGATAACAGAGTTATTGACTTAGTAAAGCCATAGAAACAGCATCCCAGTCCTCGTGTTCTCAACGAAAGAAATTCAGGAGGTATTTCATGCTTTTTCTTTTCATTGTACCAACGTAAGCAAGCTCATTTTTCAACAAAGTATCCAACAGATCAATTGAACTATACCAGTTATCTTATGTAACATTTCTGTTGGTTACAAAAATAGGTCTGCAAAGACGAACAGCAACAAGCACCTCGTCTACATAGAATTTTTGTTAAATTTTTCCAACATTCCTGTAATAGCAACTGCTGCATCGACTTTTACCCGTTCTCGTCTTCGTGTGTATTAAATCGAAGACATGTGAAAATAGCTTCAAACCTGCGGGCTGTACAAATCAGCCTAAAAATTTCCCGTCCAGTCGCATCTGTGGCAAACATAGCTTCCAAACCTTCGCTATTTCATTTGAATATAGATGTCAAGTGTAAAAATCAAGGAAACCATTTATTTCAGTTTCGTTAATTTCTGTAAATTCTGTACGATTCTCATTAGAAGCCTTCTGTCTGTACTGTTGTCTTCTAGGCGTCAATTGGCTCTATCCGTTTATCAGTTGTGAATATATTACGAACAGGAAGGATTTTTAAGATGTTGTGACTCGGAATGCGGATCTTTCGTTTAGGTTCAAAAGATGTCCACTTGAAACGAGTTTTCCCGCAATAACTTTTTCCTCTTGAGCTGTATCCTCTTCCAAGCTCATTTTCGTTTAGAATATTTTCGAATTCAGCAGGCGTATCCACTTCACCCTAAGACATTTCACCTTGGGATTTATGTTCGCTGACAATAAACTCACCATTTTCGATATTATCTTCGTTGTGACTGTGAATGCGGATCTTTCGTTTAGGTTCAAAACATGTCCACTTGAAACGAGTTTTCCCGTAATAGCTTTTTCCTCTTGAGCTGTGTCCTTTTCCAAGCTCATTTTCGTCTAGAACATTTTCGAATTCAGCAGGCGTATCCACTTCACCCTAAGACATTTCACCTTGGGATTCATGTTCGCTGACAATAAACTCACCATTTTCGATATTATCTTCGTCCATATCAGAATAATCGTCGTCAAGGTCGTTATAACAAGTCTGAACAGGTGCCTTAAAAGAAGGGTACATTGTAGCGCACTGTTTTCTTTCGAGTTGCTATTTTTTTAAACAGTTATCTAATCTACATTGTTGGGTCGCAGTGACTACTAAGCGCAGAGCAAACACACAGTAAGAATTCCGTCGTTCTAGTATATTGTTGGTGTGGGTATTGTAGGAAGGTACTGAAAGCATACAACGTTACGTAAAAACACAAGAAAAATGTATGATTATATAGTGCTGGGAGTCCCAGGAACTCCACAAATTCGTTTGAGGATTAAACTATTAAAAAAAAATACTCCACAACTTTTTCTTTTTCATTTTTTTTTGGGGGGAAGCGACCCCGCAAAACACCAAAATAATAACACGGAGTTATACCCTAGGTATGCATTTCGACAACGAAGTTTCCATCATCAGCAGGTATCGCTAACTGTTAGATAGGCTAAATAAGTATCTAGCGCATAATTCTCTGTTATTATTTTGGTGGTTTTGGGGTGATTCTGTTTTCTATTTAAGTTACCATCCAAGGTTCAACGTTAGCCTTTTAATTTTTTGCAAATATTGATAGTTAAGGGAGAGTTAAATATTCTATCCACGGTTTACAACACACTTATGTCTTTTTATAGTAAACCTGTATACCTGGAACTTTATGATGCCAGATCATCGGCGACCTCCAAATCTTACCGATACCCCTCCAGAAGTGAAAGGATCAACATATAAAATCCAGGTTAAAGGTAGTGTATTTATTTTATTTTATTAAACGAAAAAGTAATTCCCATATCTTGTCAATTGTAAAATTTGTATTTATAAATAGTTTACGTGGTTATCTGTCATTCGAGAAACAGCACATGTAAGTTTTGGATTATCTTGCAGGATATGAAAAAACTCGGGACGCAGCAAGTGCGTTATGGTAGTGAATTTTTATTAAATGCTTCAAATTTAAATAACTCAATTTTCTATAAACTTAGAGAGTTTAATTTCAATACGTAGTAAGGTTTTTCCTAAGGCAAGATATCCACAAAATTTCATTAAAATAACTTTGTAATTTTCGGAGAAAAAAATTTTTTTCGAAAGAAAATTTAAAATTTGAGTAACTCAATTTTCTCTAAACTTAGAAAGTTGAATTTTGGTACGTAGTAAGGTTGAGGCAACATATATAGTAAATTTCATTGAAACAGCTTTGTTACTTTCGGAGAAAAAAAATTTTTTCGAAAGAAAACTCAAAATTTTTCCGGAAAACCCCGTCTGATTTTTCTAGATAACGAACTCATCCAAGCCATTAATAAAAGACAGGCACTTGCCAAGTTTCATCGAAATCGGTTAATTATTTTTTGAGTTATCATATATATATATATATATATATATATATATATATATATATATATATATATATATATATATATATATATATATATATATATATATATATATATAAAAACATATAAAAATTAAACCTATTTACAAATGAACTTTAATAAGATATTATGCTGTGACAATACCTCTCTCAAGCACCCTAAAATATAATCAAAATGTGCACAGTTATATATGTTTTATTTCTTTTTCCCTTGTCTTAATACACTACATATTTTATGACAATCGATTTAATTTACTTATTTGATTTCATAAATAGTCGGTTAATAGTGACTTGGAATGAAGTAGACACCACATCTCCAAACATATTAAGAGAATATGAGTAAATCAACAGCAACTGGGAATGAATTCGGTCAGTCGCCCAGCCACGTGGTTAAAAAACACTGTTTGTATGATGGTTACAACTCTAGATCTAAATAAAAGGACTGTAACAGCGGCAGAAGCAGAAGTTTGATGAATGAACCAACAGCAACCACATACTTATGATTTAAACATGTTTCAAATTTGAATAGCTCAATTTTCTGTAACCCTAGAAAGCTGAATTTTGGCACATAGTTAGGTATTTCCCAAAGCAATATGTAGACCAAATTTTATCGAAATTTTCGGGAAAAAAAATTTTTTTTGAAAGAAAACTCAAAATTTTCCCGGAAAACAACCCCGTCCGATTTTCCTGGCCAACGAACTCATCCAAGCCATTAATAAAAGAAAGGCACTTGCCGAGTTTCATCTAAATCGGTTAATTATTTTTTGAGTTATCAGAGGGATACATATATATATATATATATATATATATATATATATATATATATATATATATATATATATATATATATATATATATATATATATAATATATATATATATATATATATATATATATATATATATATATATATATATATATATATATATATATATATATATATATATATATATATATATATATATATATATATATATATATATATATATATATATAAGCATATAAAAATTCAAACTGACCCCGGATATGGGTTCTAGGGGTCCTAATTCGCGCTCATTTGAAAGAATTTTTGCAAAGTCTCACCATCGATACCTCTCTATTAGTGAATTTTTTAAATAAAAATTCACTAAAAGAGTCTTCATTAAAATGCTGAGAACATAAATAAGAATATTTCGGCAGCGTATCCGTTTTTATACTTAAGGCTGCGCACCATTTTTCTCTCATTTCTTTAATAGATGGAAACCTAAAAATAGTGCCAAACTGACGTGCCGCCGCTGAAAATAGCAAACAGCGAGGTACTTACGTATGCAGAGACACCGTTGCCACATCCCCAGGTAATCTTCTACAAACAATAAACCTTTTCACCATTTTGCCAAAACAAAACTCAAAATCTTTATTGCCAATCAAGGTAACACATAAAAATAAACTCTCAGTATACTTGCATACTATTCACAGACAAATACAAGCCACAACTGAGGATTAATAAAAATCTAGATACTTCACATGCAGCAGGAAAACGATTTAAAATAATGGGCTGAGTTTTCTGGTTATATTTACATAAAGAAGGGAGAAACCAAGGAAAATATATGTTAGTACATCTTTACATTCATAAATAAGCCCTAATGAAAGTGTAATGTCTTAAGTGACAGAAAAGTAATAAATTTGTCATCCTCAATGACTTCCTTGTCATCATATTCGGCGATTTAAGGATGAATTATTACATAGCGGCAACGCGTTAGCCACCACCAAATCAGAGCAGAGGACCGATGTAAACATAGAGTCCCTTGAATGTTGGCTTCAAACAATTCGGCTGTGTGCCCAGTCTATTCGTAGATAGATAGTCAATGGTTACAACTCTAGCTCTAAATAAAAGGACTGTAACAGCGGCAGAAGCAGAAGTCAATGGAAGGTTTGTGTATTCGGGAAACTATTCACTATTAATAACAACAATTGACTAAAAACGCTGCGAGTTGTAAGGCAAAAATAATTATACTACAAAGGTTATAAATGATAATACATTACAATAGGGTTATATATAATCGTAAATGCTTCCAATGATTAACAATCAGTGAATTCAGTATTATTGACATTTCTCGGAAACTTACAAATGAATCTCATGAGTCAATAAGAAAAGCATTGACTAACCAACAGCAACCACATGCTTATGATTTAAACATGTTTCAAATTTGAATAGCTCAATTTTCTGTAACCCTAGAAAGCTGAATTTTGGCACATAGTTCGGTATTTCCCAAAGCAATATGTAGACCAAATTTTATCGAAATTTTCGGAAAAAAAAATTTTTTTTGAAAGAAAACTCAAAATTTTCCCGGAAAACCCCGTCCGATTTTCCTGGCCAACGAACTCATCCAAGCCATTAATAAAAGAAAGGCACTTGCCGAGTTTCATCTAAATCGGTTAATTATTTTTTGAGTTATCAGACGGATACATATATATATATATATATATATATATATATATATATATATATATATATATATATATATATATATATATATATATATATATATATATATATATATATATATATATATATATATATATATATATATATATATATATATATATATATATATATATATATATATATATATATATATATATATATATATATATATAAGCATATAAAAATTCAAACTGACCCCGGATATGGGTTCTAGGGGTCCTAATTCGCGCTCATTTGAAAGAATTTTTGCAAAGTCTCACCATCGATACCTCTCTATTAGTGAATTTTTTTAATAAAAATTCACTAAAAAGTCTGGAAGCAAGAACGTTATGGAAGTGAATTTTCATAAAAATGTTTTTAGTAGCAAATGTGTATCTTTAATGCAAGCAGGCATCAATCTGGTTACTGGTATAGCCCATATAGTAGAAACACTGCATCATATTTTATCAAAATTACTTATTGTTTGAAAATGTACAAAAATGTTCCAAAAATAAACTTAAAATATTGGTTTCCTAGCCAACAAACCTTAGGTTAATAGCAAACTGAGTTATTGAAAAGTCTGGACGCAGCAAGTGCGTTATGGTAGAGAAGTTTCATAAAAAAAATGTTTTAAAACATGTTTTTTTTAAATCAAAGCAGGCATCAAATTTGGTTACCAGTATAACCTATATAGTAGAAACAACGTCCCATTTTTTATCAAAATAACTTTGTTGTTTGAAAATTTACAAAAATGTTTCGAAAATAAACGTAAAATGTTCCCGAAAATACTAGTTTCCTAGCCAACGAACCTTATAGGTTAATAGCAAATTGAGCAATTTAAATTTGAAGCATTTAATAAAAATTCGCTACCATAACGTACTTGCTACGTCCCAAATTTATTTTCTTACAAACATGCATTATATTTTCGTGGTCGAAATTCGATACATTAAAGGTCAGTTCAGAACTGGCACGGACCGGGAGAATCCGACTCTAATTAAAACAATGCATTGTTTGATCTATTTAAGCTGAGCAGATTTTCCTAGCTAACGAACCTGTCCAAACCAGTTGCAAAAACAAGATACCCACCAAATTAAAATCGGCCTCTTATTTTTTCGATGTGATACATACATATAAACATATTAAAATTGAAACCGATCTCGGATTTGGGTTCCAGGGGTCCTAATTAGCGCTCATTTGAAGAAATTTTTTCAAAATTCAAAAGTCGCGATCTCCTCATTAGTGAATTTTTTCAACAAAATTCGCTAAAAGCTGAAAATAATAAAACTTCTGGACGCAACAAGTGCGTTATGATAGTGAATTTTCACAAAAATTATTTTAATAGCTAACATGTTTTTTTAAGAAAGCAGGCATCAATCTATATAGTAGAAACAATGTGCCATGTTTCATCAAAATAACTTTATTGTTTGAAAATTTACAAAAATTTCCGAAAGTAAACTTAAATTGTTCCCGAAAAAACTGGTTTCCTGGTCAACCTTATAGGTTAATAGCAAATTGAGCCATTCAAATTTGAAGCATTTAATAAAAATTCGCTACCATAACGCACTTGCTGCGTCCCGAATTTCTTTTCTTACAAAGATGTATTGTATAATATAATATATATATATATATATATATATATATATATATATATATATATATATATATATATATATATATATATATATATATATATATATATATATATATATATATATATATATATATATATATATATATAAACTCTATAGCCAACACTACTGCCAAAGGATCAAAGAACGGGTCTATTTGAAATTAATATTCTGGGAATATTTTAGTAAAATGAAGGACAAAGACGATTGAAACTAAGAGTTCAGGCTTTGTAAAACATTCTTCTTGAAACATTTTCTTTCCATAGCTGATATTAATTTCAGGTTCATTGCCTAAATATTACCAATTTTGACGTTTGAAATCGCGACTTTGACGTTTTGAGGGAAACCCAAATTTATTTTTCTTTAAATGCCTGTAACTTTTTTGTCCTTTAACCTACAGAGCTAAATTTTGGTAGATAGCTTACCTATGATGATATGAACCAAACTTGGGTGCCCTTACTTTGTTAATTCCGGATATGTAATTTTTTTTCGAATGAAAACTCAAAATTTTCCCGGAAAACCTCGGCAGATTTTCCTGACTAACGAATTTACCCAAGCCATTTACAAAAGGAAGGTATGTGCCAAATTTTATCAAAATCGGCCTATTATTTTTTGAGTTATCGGTGTGATACATACATATATATATATATATATATATATATATATATATATATATATATATATATATATATATATATATATATATATATATATATATATATATATATATATATAAACATATCAAAATCGAAACTGACCCCGGATATGGGTTCTAGGGGTCCTAGTTCGCGCTCATTTGCAAAAAGTTTTTCAAAATTCGAAAGTCAGGATCTTCCCAATAGTGAATTTTTTCTATGAAAATTCACTAAAACATCAGCCCAATTTTCGTTTTTAAGATTAGGCCGTTAAAATTGGTTTATGGAGTTTATTTTTAAATATTTATCAAAATAAATGCTTAAAAGAAATGTTGTATATACTTTAAAAACTTGCGACATGTTGTGTTTCTTAAATGAATTATAAAACTTAATACAAAGACATCTAGTTATTATAG
Source organism: Tillus elongatus (assembly GCA_964006375.1). NCBI lineage: Eukaryota > Metazoa > Arthropoda > Insecta > Coleoptera > Cleridae > Tillus > Tillus elongatus. The sequence continues at coordinate 112,974,293 of OZ023268.1, forward strand.
AGATCTATACTAAAGATAAAAAGCCTGGACGCAGCAAGTGCGTTATGGTAGTGAATTTTCATAGAAATGATCTGGCACAAAATATTTTATTATAACTTTTTTTTCTTGTATCATAGAAATCTAAATTTTGGTGTGTAGTTTACTTTTTATATCGTAAACCTACCTACCAAATTCGGTTATCATAGATTTTATATTTTTTAAGATAAAAAATTTTTTCAAATGAAAACCCAAAATTTTCCCGGAAAACCTCGTCCAATTTTTCTAAATAACGAACTTATCAAAGCCATTTACAAAAAGAAGGTACATGCCAAATTTTATTAAAATCGGCTTATTACTTTTTGAGATATGAATTTTTTTCAAATGAAAACTCAAAATTTTTCCGGAAAACCTCGCCGATTTCCTTGACTAACAAACATGTCAAAGCCATTTACAAAAGTAAGGTATGTGCCAAATTTTATTAAAATCGGCTTATTACTTTTTGAGATATGAATTTTTTTCGAATGAAAACTCAAAATTTTGCCGGAAAACCTCGTCCGATTTTCCTGACTAACAAACATGTCAAAGCCATTTACAAAGGAAGGTATGTGCCAAATTTTATTAAAAACGGCTTATTACTTTTTGAGATATGAATTTTTTTCGAATGAAAACTCAAAATTTTCCCGGAAAACCTCGTTCGATTTTCCTGACTAACGAACTTATCCAAGCTATTAACAAAATAAAGGTACATGCCAAATTTTATCAAAATCGGCCCATTATTTTTTGAGTTATCGGTGTGATACCTATATATATATATATATATATATATATATATATATATATATATATATATATATATATATATATATATATATATATATATATATATATATATATATATATATATATATAATATATATATATATATATATATATATATATATATATATATATATATATATATATATATATATAAACATATAAAAATTGAAACTGACCCCGGATATGGGTTCTAGGGGTCCTAGTTCGCGCTCATTTGCAAAAATTTTTTCAAAATTCAAAAGTCGGGATCTCCCCATTAGTGAATTTTTTCTACGAAAATCCACTAATATAAGAAATAAAATATCATTTTCAAGTAAAACGATTTTATTTCATGAAGTCCTGCACCAAATAGTATAAAAAGCAACCTTTCTGGCTATTTCACTGCAATATCATCTATAAGCTTCAAACTCAAAGTTATAGTATGAAGGATCCACAAACCTAAAATATGGCAAAAAAATAATCGATTATTCAAATATTAAAAGAAAATAAAATGCATCCCTATAAACTGATACAGACCGAGGACCACATGGAAGACAATTTTAATAGAAAAATGTCTTTTTGTGAACAAATGGTGGAAATGTTAAATAACAGTGTTTTCCGACTAGAATATTTTGTTTTCTGATGACTGCAGTGTCACACTTCACGGTCATACTAATCGCCAAAATTGTCCCTACTGGTCTAAAGAAAATCCACCCTGGGTGATAATTTTTTTTGGTCTATCGGTCTGTCGGTATATCGGCGTATACGCCTAGCTGTTAATAGGCGCAATAACTATGGAAAGAATTAAGATATCATCTTAAAATTCTTTGTCCAGTTAGGACCCGAAAAAGGAACGCCTCAAATTGTTTTTGGGTAAGATCGCTTCAGGGGGTAGCGGTGATTTTAGGAAATTTGAAATTTTTTCGATAAAACTTGAGTAACAAAACTTTTCAAAAGTTTATGGGTACAGGAATACAAACATTTTTTATGGTCAAGTCAGGGGCCCTAAATTCATTCCATGAATTGTCCAAATGTCTTTCTCTAGAGAATTATGACAGCTACCTGGAAGTTATGGTTCAATTTGCAGCACTATTTTTTTTTCAATTTTCTCCATAAAGCTGTTTGTGAATAATTATATCTTGGCAGGTGTAACAATAGCTTGAAGAGGTTCGTTGGCCAGAAAAATCGGATCAGTTTTTTGTAGAAATTTTTAAGTTTATTTTCGGGAAATGTTTGTACTTTTTAAAACAACAAAACTATTTTAATGAGATATGGTACATTTTTACTACTATATAGGTTATACAGCTAACCAAATGCCCTTCGTTTAAAAACAAGACATATTTTTCATTAAAAATATTTTACGAAAAGTCGCTACCATAACGCGCTTGTTGCGTCCAGACTTTTTTTTCTTTTAACCTGATGTCCTGTTGGAGTGTTCTTTTATTTTAATAACTAAGGAACCTGCATATACGATTTTTTGATATTATACGCTGATGTTACAAATCACTTGTTCTCTCTTTTTTTTGGAAAATTTATATTTCTCTTAGTGTCAGTGAATTTTCTTAAAAAAAATCACTAATGAGGAGATCAGTGTTTCTGTATATATATATATATATATATATATATATATATATATATATATATATATATATATATATATATATATATATATATATATATGGTCCAAGTGGCGTGGACAAGTTCGTTAGCCAGGAAAACTAGACCAGTTTTCCTGTAAAATTTTGGGTTTTCTTTCGTAAAATGTTTGTATCTCCGAAAATAACATAGTTATGGAAACCAAATTTGGAACTTAAGTTTACACTATCCTACATGACAAAATTCAGATCCCTATGTCGCAAGAAAAAAATTATAGACATTTAAAAAATAGTTAGGTGCCACTGATGACCAAAGAAATGCACAAAACCAAAATATTTTGTTTTTAAAACAAGATCTTGTACATTACAAACAAAGATTGGCTTTTCTCGACGCAAAAAAAGTCAATAAATAACAGAATAATTACTTTGAAAATTTTATAGTTTTTCTTTTTAAAATGTCAAAGTCACAATTTGAAATGTCAAAATTGGCAATTTTTATACGGAGAACCTGAAACAAATACGGGCTATGTATAGTAAATGTCATAATAAATGTGTTTTACAAAGCCGTAAGTTACAGCCTCAACCATCATTGTCGTTCATTTTACTAAAATATTTGCAGGAAATTCATTTCAAATAGACCCCTTCTTTGATGATTTGGCAGTAGCTTCAGTTATAGAGTTTGTGATTTAATAGTCTATACTTTGTCGCGACTTTAAAATTTTAAAAATATGTCTTCAAGGGAGTGCGAACCAGGTGCCTCCGGGGTCAATTTCAGTTGTTACATGTTCGTATATCTACAGGGTGGTGCATTTTTACTGTAAAGCTCATATCGGTTTATTAAACAAGATACAGGAAAATATTATAAAAGATATTTATATGGTGTTTTGAGCTGCATATTATAAAATTATGTTGACAGTCACAGGTTGCCCAGAAGTTGTTGGTGATACAAGTTGTTTTTTTTTAATGGAACAGCCCATTTATTGTAGCATTATTGCATTTTCCATCTTATTTTAATGCCTGCTTGTAAAGAGAAACATTTATATCGCTCATTGTTTTCCAGTTATTTAAATTGTTTTTCAACGTTTTACATTTTGGAACATATCAAAAATTGTGATACGGCGTTTTCACCAATGGAAATCGGAGTCACATAAAAATGACGCATTTAGCGAGGTTTTAAATCATATTTACCAATAGATATGAGAGTCTCATGGAAGTGACGCATTCAGAGAGGTTTTCGTTTAATATTATTTGTCGAAAAAATCGTGATGCCGTATACGGAGCGCTCTCAAATAGTGACTGAATTTGAAAAAAATCGAACTGTCGTAACTCAATGTTTTCAAATTGAACGCCCTATACATACAGACTCTATTTTCGGAAATATTTTTTTACATTTTCGTATTTTATAAACTTGGTTACAGATTAGGTATATAATTTGAATTTTATGTAGAAAAAAGTTAGTCAATTTTCGCAGATTTTTTCTTGTATTTCCGTAGAAATCATCGTTTGTAAGATTTTTGTGATGTTTTGGTAATAAATGTTTAATAACTTATTGTAAAAAAAATGTTTTCGGATTTTCGTAAAAAAATTGTGAAAATTGTAATGTAGTTTTTTTTTGGGAGTTTCATCGGAAAGCTTTTTGTGCATAATTATATCTTGCTAGGTGGGTAAATAGCTTGAACAGGTTCGTTGGCCAGAAAAATCGGACAAGGTTTTTGGGGAATATCTTAAATATATTTTCGGAAAAGTTTGTCCTTTTTCAAAAAATAAAGTTATTTTGATAAAATATGGTACTTTTTGTTTAACTATATAGATTATATAGTACAGGCAATAAAGAATTTGTTTTTGCATTAAACTACAGGAGTTATTTTTTTTTGATAGATAGGTTCTGAATGACGTACTGAATGTAAAAATACAAAAAAAATCCTTACAAATTAGGAGGGCGGAACTTAAATAATGGGCCGATTTTGATTAAATTTGGTGAATACCTTCCTTTTGCAAATGGCTTGGTAAGTTCGTTAGCCACAAAAATCGGCCCAGGTTTTCCCGGAAAATGTTGTGTTTTCTTTAAAAAAAATCATATCTCTGGAAATAACAAAGTAGGGGCAACCAAATTTGGTACGCCGGTTTACATCATAATAGGTAAATTACCTACCAAAATTTAGTTTTGTAGGTTTAAAGATGAAAAATTTATAGGCATGTAAAGAAAAATAAATTCGGGTTTTCCCCAAAACGTCAAAGTCGCGATTTAAAACGTCAAAATTGGCAATATTTACGCAAAGAATCTGAAACTAATATAAGCTATGGAAAGAAAATGTCTCAAGACAAATGTTTTACAAAGCCTGAAGTTTTAGCTTCAACCTTCATTGTCCTTCATTTTACTAAAATATTTCCAGAAAAAATTGTCGATTGAAAAGTGCAACATTTAACGCGTTATAACTTTGAAAATATTGATTTGAGAAAAAAAGTTTTCAGTAAAAGTTGTAGGAAATTTGTCGACTGAAAAGCTAAGTTATAATCATTTTATTTCTTAAACAATTATTAACCAATATATAGATAAAAAGTCAATAAATGAATGCTAATAGTCGTATAAGTTGTAAACGGTGAGTGATACAAAAAAAATTTAACAAAAAAGTTGAGAAATGCAATTATCTACAATAAAGGTCATTATAATTTTTGGCCTAAAGTGCACGGTTACGGAGATATAGCCCGAAACGGTTTTTCTCAAAATGGCGGCACTTCCGCCCTCCTAATTTGTAATGATTTTGTGTTTGTACATTCAGTACGTCATTATGAACCTATCTATCAAAAAAATAAATAACTCCTGTAGTTTAGTGCATTATGCACAAGAGTAACGGGATCCTCTATTGCCTGTACTAATACTGGTAACCAAATTTGTTGCCTGCCTTCATTTAAAAAGGACACATTTGCTATTAAAAACATTTTTAGGAAAATTCACTACTATAACGCACTTGCTGCGTCCATACATTTTCTAATGAGCAACTAGGCTTCTATTGTTTTAAATAAATAAGGAACTAAATAAATATATCTGTGCTGGTACGATATATTTCTCAACATTTTAATAAAGTCCCAATATGGAAACTTTATAGTACATACCATTAATAAATATATCCCCTCCTAAAAGAATTATGTTAGAATTTGGTGCACCCTGCATAAATAAGATTGTAACGTTTTTTCTCGTGCAGATAATATATCAAAGCTAATAAATTTGTTTTAGATCAAATCACACCATCTGAAGAAGTGGGGCAAGAAGAGGATGAAAACAGCACCGAGGAAGATAAAACACAACAGCCCTTTCAAATAGATTTGAGGTTTAGAGATTTGAATCTCAACAGCAACGACCACCAAGAAGAATGTACTATGAACCAGCCCAGAGGTAAAGGAATATGTTAATTGTTTATGTATCATTTTGAGCCTAAGTTTAAAAATATACTGCGGTAAATTTGATTTTCCAAAGAACACTTATCTGTCTTCTTTAAAAAGCATAGAATATTTCGAAAATACAGGGCGGGTCAATAAGTCCGTGACTTTTTGAATTTCCCGCCTTCTCACAGCAAGGGTAACACTGCTCCCGTCAACAAGCATCTGTCAGTTGACTCCTGTCAAATTTTGAACAGGCTGCGTCATTTAGTTTGTGTTAGATAACCATTGAAAGTAGACAAACTCTTGAGTTATAACGGAAATGGTAAAAAGTGAATTTGGTGCGCTCATCAAGCATCATTTTTTGCGGAAAAAAACATCACTCAAACTAAATATAAGCTTGACTGGGGACTCTGAACCATCACTTTCCATGGTAAAAAAGTAGTTTACTGCATATAGTTGCGGCCGTACAAACACAAATCACGCAGAACGTTCTAGATGCCCAGTTGTGGTTGCTACGCCAAAAAACAATTGAATAAACTTACGATATGGTGTTGGGCGATCAGAGATTGAAAGTGCGGGAGATTGTGGAAGCCATAGGCATATCACATAGTTCAGTGGTTTCGATTTTGCATGATCACTTGGGTATGAGAAAGCTATCCGCAAGATGGGTGCCGCGTTTGCTCACAATAAACCACAAACGCAATCGTGTGACAACTTGGAAGGTGCGTTTGGCGTTGTCCAACCGCAAGAAGGACGAGTTTTTGCGCCGTTTAGTAACAGTCGACGAGACATGCATTTACCACAACACAACAGAGACCAAGCAGCAGTCAAAACAGCTGGTTTTTCCATGCGAATCGGCGCCGAAAAAGGCCAAGGTGGGTTTGTCAGTCAATAAAGTCATGGCGACCGTTTTTTGGGATGCACACGGTATAATCTACATTTATCACCTTCAAAAGGGAAGAACAATCAATGGGGAATATTATACTAACTTATTGTACCGATTCAATGACGATTTGAAGAATAAACGACCGCATTTGTCCAAGAAAAAAGTTATTCTCCACCAATGCAAGGGAGCACACAGGTGTAGTTTCCATGGCGAAATTGCATGAATTGGGCTACGAATTGCTCCCTCATCCACCCTATTCTCCGGATTTAGTCCCGCGTGACTATTTCTTGTTTTCAAACGTAAATAAATGGCTCGGTGGAAAGAGATTTGACTCCAATGATGAAAACATCTCACAAATAAATACCTATTTTGAGAACCTCGACAAATCTTATTACAATAGAAAATTGGAGTAACGTTGGACGAACTGTATAAAGCTCAAAGGAGACTGTGTTGAGAAGTAAAATTATGTTTTGTGAAAAAACCTGTGTTTCATTCAAAAAGTCACGGACTTATTGACCCGCCTCGTATAGTTACGGTTACACTCATATTCTTAGTTAAAAAGAATGAAGATGGCATGTGCTGAAGCAGCAACGGCAGACTGGCGCTTTTACAATAAAAAGGCGCAAGCCTAAGAGCACCGAAGGGGAATGTGAAGTATCGAGGATCACCTACGTCCTGGACAAGCATCGAGAAAGCCTGGAGGCAAGTAGAGTGCTTGCCACGTTAACAAGTCTGGACAGGAGAAAAAAAGCTCCAGCTAACAGTGGATAACTGTAAACTCTCTCCATGGATAATATAATCAATTATTAAAATGGCGCATGTAGAAGTAGAAAGTGACTTAAATGAGTTAACAAGAACCAATTTGATGTATATATTGGTTTATATGAGGCTTTCTCACAGTGTTACAAGTGTGATGGTAAAGAGTTGCGTTAGTAAACTGTTTGCTGGTGATGACGACTCTCAAACTAACCGCTGCGAAATATGTGGAAATAGATGTTGTTACAAAAAGAGCCCCAACTAGCGAAGCAGGTGAGCCACAATATAGAAAATGAAGACAGTAATACTGAACGAAAGGACAAACTAATTACATAACAAGTGGGAAGAAAGAATTATCGAATGCGTTGAAATTTTTTAAATTCAATGTAAAGTAAACTTAGGTAAATGAACTAATTGACTTACACTATTTTATATAATGTACTGGGTGATTTTTAAAGTGTTTTACGCCTGTAATTTATGTATTATGAGAGATATCAAAAAAATGTCCAACGCCATCGGACAAGCTACCATGCGATGAGTTCAAACATTGCGACAGAAAAACAATTGCACATCGCCCTCATAGAAATACATGGCCAACGTTGATTTTCTTGAATGGAACGCTATATATACTGTATATACGGCTTACCTCGTTCTCCACCACGGACTCAATATCCCCTGGTTTGTAAGGCAGCATTGGTGTTTGGTATATCCCATAAGAGTGTCGAAGGTGGTAATACAACACTAGAAGGGCCGCATTATGTCGATACACGTAATTGCTAGAAGCCATCACCGGGCATGCACTCAAGAGATGCAAAAGGGTCTCTGGAGATTAGTGACAGATTGTACAGCTGTCATCTGCTACGTTCGATTGTTATTATTATCATTTGTCTGTATTGTATTTACTTAGCATTTCTGGCAATATTTACGTGTCCCGAGCGTGAACGCAAATGATATTAGGCTCAGCTGTTACGTACTCAGAAATTTACGAAGAGTGTGACAAGTATGTAAAATTGCCGCCTTCTGCAAATCGCGTTTTTATGGCGACCCGGTTTGTTGAGGCTGTCTTGTCGGTCCCTGGGAATAAGATCTGTAGGTGACACGATGACTGGTACCACCTCCACTTTCTCTGCATGCCACAACTGCCCTATCTGAATAGCAATAGCTGTGTACTTTGCTCTTGTCTCGTTGTATTTGTCACAAAAAGAACCTAGTCCTATCCCTAACCACAATATCAGGCCGGTTATTCGTCACCTGTCTATGGTGATGGTGATATGGTCCTGTCGTAGTAGAGTCTAAAATCGGCGTTCTCCAGAACTGTCTGCGGATGATGCTTGCAGTAAATAATGTAGGTGTTAATTAATCCTAATTTGTTTATTATTATTATTACTACTACTATTATTATTATCATAAACTAGAAAATGTACAAAGGATGGCGGCTACACAAAGATGTTTCTGTCTAGGCTATGGACTTAAAAGCCGCTAAATTTTGTAAGAGTGCTCTAAAGACTTCCATTGGAGTGTAGCATTAGATCCGTGACAAAGGAAGAATACTCAAGACTGCACTAAGCTTAAATCTAAATCTACGCAGCAACTGTAAGCAGAAAACCAGTAAAAATCTGCAGTACCATATTTGGCAGCGGAGTAAGACAAAGTATCTCAATACCTGATGTGTATAGAAACACATACTGGCAGTAAAGAACGTTGTGCACTTGTTTCTTGTAAATAAATGAATAACATCAGTAGGCGTCACCAGGACTACCGCCAAAGACCGATTTTAATTTTTATTTTTTATTTCAACAACACACCACGAGGGCTTACAGCCTAAATACTATCGTACCGTGGGTGTTGACAAGGAGGAAAGAGGCAGCTTGTTAATTCTGGACTTGAAGGTTTGGAGGTTCGGAGGAGAAGGAAAAACATGTGCCGGCAAGGAATTCCACAACTTGGAAGTCCTCGGGACAAAAGAGCGGGCATAACAAGATGTTCTATGTCTGGTGACCTGGACAGTAAAAGGGTGCATTCGCTCTGTTCCCCTAGTGGATCTGTTGGGGGCGGCAGGTGGGGGAACTATGGATGAAAGCTCCTCTGAGCAGTGCCCGTGCAGATATCTATAAAAGAGAGAGAGGTCACCAACGGCCCGTCGGTGGGCAAGGGATGGCAGCCTTTGGGTGAGGATAGGGTCACCGATGAGACGTATAGCTCTCTTTTGAATGGAGTCCAGGATAGCGAGTGTAGAAGCGGCAGCGGCACCCCAGATGTGGGAGCAGTATTCAAGGTTTGGCCTTATTTGTGAAGTATATAAGGTATAGAGATTAGCTGGTGAAAAGTATTTGCGAGCCCGGAAGAGGAAACCTAATTTCTTAGCAGCCGCTTCTGCAATTGATGTGACATGTTGGTGCCAATTAAGATTTCGATCCACAGAAATGCCAACAAGAGAAAAGGACTCATTACTTTGAATAACTTGGTTGTTCATTGTGATGGGTCTAGTGCTGGTGTATCTCTTGTGAGAAAGAAAGCAACACTTAGTTTTGGTGGGGTTGAATTGTACAAGATTTCTACTTCCCCAGTCTAATATTTTTTGGAGATCCATGGAGACAGAACCCTCCATGAGTCTGCGATCCTCATCTAATTGGGCTAAAGGGACAGGCTTAGAATATTGTATATTTGAATGGAGGGTGCTGTCGTCCGCGTAGCTGTGAACTGGGTTGGATGTGCTCGAGAGGAGGTCATTGATTTGGAGAAGAAACAAAGTAGGGGCTAAAGCTGAACCTTGGGGAACTCCTGCATTAATTGGATACAGTTTAGAGGAATGGCCATCCACAACAACAGATATGCTCCTGTTGGAGAGGAAATTTTCTGTCCACATACAAAGTTTTGGTGGTAGGCCATAGGCCGGAAGTTTATTAAGCAGCGCTGCGTGCCAGACCTGGTCGAATGCTTTGGATATGTCTAGAGCAACAATCTGGGATTCACCGTGTTGTTCCATAGACTTGTTCCAAGAATGGGTGACAAAGGAAAGGAGGTCGGCAGTCGATCTGCGCTGACGGAATCCACACTGCCTGTCGTGGATTATACTGTGTTTTTCAAGAAATTTTAGTAATTCGGTGTTTATATACTTTTCCATCACTTTAGAGACGACTGAAAGGAGAGAAATGGGCCTGTATTTGCTGGGAAGCGCTTTGGATCCTTTCTTGGGGATGGGTTGTACTCGAGCAGTTTTCCAGTTACTAGGGAATATGCCTTTATTATAAGATATCTGAAACACACGAGTCAGGACAGGAGCAAGTTCTGGTGCGCATTTTTTGAGAACAATTGCTGGGATCTCGTCAAGGCCAGAGGCTTTCCTGGTATTAAGAGAAGAGAGCATCTTTCGTACCTTTTTGGTTTTGAAAATGATATCCGTCATTTTATGAGCGACATTGGGGACTGTTGGTGGTTGAACATTTGGAGGTGGGTTGAGAGTAGAATTGCCGGCGAACAACGAAGCAAAAAGTTCAGCCTTGCCCAGGGCGGTAGAAACAATTTCATCCCCTGAGACAAGAGGTGGGAACGTGCTTTTGCAGAAATTATTCCCAATAGATTTAGCAAGAGTCCAGAAGGGTTTGCCGCCGTTGGAGCTTAAGAGGACTTTGTTTTTGATGTGGTTATTAAACGAGTTTTTTGCCTCAGAAAGAATGCGGACATAGCGGTTTCTTGCGTCGTTAAATGCTTGACGATTTTCTTGACTGGGATTGTGTAGAAGCGTTTTGTGAGCTTTGACCTTTTCAAGTCTGGCCGATTTTGTCAAACAATATTTTGTAACGTTTTATGAAATATGTTATTATCTAGAGATATGTTAATATATTTCTTTACTAATTGTAGGTGTCTATTGGAGGACCTGGTCTGGTAAAATGCCCAAGGATGCTCTAATAGGTGGTTATGAGCCAAAAGATACCCCTATATACATGGCCCAAGTTTACGGCGCAAGTTTTGGTATTCAACCAGTCCAAGTCATTAATAATTCCCATATAGTATATCTCACGTTAAAGAAAAAAACATCCTACCACATGGACAAAAACGTAAAGGTAAAAAATTAAGTATAGATTTTTGGGTTAAGTTAAATTGCCATAAAATGTTTCAGTAATTTACAAATTTGCAAAATATTATCATCACTCTTTGTTTTCAGCAGATCTTTTTATTTTGTTGTAGCCTGCACATGTCATCAAATAGGACAAACTTTCCAGAAACATGAGATAAATATTATTACTATTATTATATTATGTATGTTCTTCTCCCCTGGTTCACTTGAACCCTTCTAAAACAATAGATCTGCACCACGTCCATCTTCTTCTAACTGACGACTGTCAATATAAACAAAACCTTTTGGTTTCGTATTGATGCAAGAATAGGATCTTCCTGACGATGTACGATGTATGTCCCAGGAGTCTCTGCTGTCTGCACACTTCTTAGACGAGTGATGGAAGAAAGGTGGTAGATTTCTGCCAGTCTGCTGTTACAAGCCCATTTATTGGTAGGACAACTGGGACACATGCACTTCTCTTAACTTGTACAGGTCTGTCTACCTGACTCCAAGTGGTTGCTACTTTTGTCACTTCTCTGCGATTTTCGATATCAGATTGTCGTAGAGTAGCACCGCAATGTCCACAATGACAACCTCTAGGTTTCTCTGGTCAATAAGCGAGATGTCAAGCCTGTGGATTTTTACTGCCAAGTATTATTAATATAAAAACTGACGAGTAATTTTGATTCAACACAAAAAAAAATATAGTGTTGAAGGATCATATCTCTTTTTATATAAATTAAATAATGTGGCACTAATCACAGACAGATGCGAACTGTTCTATGCATCGAAGACAGGGTTCGTAGGAAAGTTTTGGCGGCATTGAGTGGTGAACATTTCTTTACGAAATTTAAAATCTCTGCCTTGAAAGCGCCTGTCCAGATTTAGAGTAAACATGCAGAACACCTGTAAAGTTATGTAGAATGCGGTAGGTCATGATGATGTCACTAACTGCAACCTTTCCAACCGCTCACAATATGTAAATGGGTGTGAGTACTAAGCAGTATTCTGGTACTAATCTTATGTAGGGTAAGTTAGTACACTGGAAGATAACATAGTAGAATGTTTTTCAAATAATAGCATACAACTGGCCTTCAGTGGAATTTAATGTTCTAAATTCCTAAATATATTGTGAATTTTGTTTTATCGTTATGTGGTAGTTCTACTCTACAATGTTCGAAAACTACTTTTTGCTAATTGTAAGCCTTATTTTGTTTGCACTATTCGTTGAAATGAAATAGTATATACGTGTGGACCGCAGTTATCAAATAAAATTCATAACCAAAACACAATTATTTTTTTTTGTTTCACACCTTATAATATTAGTTAGTGATCTTCACCCCCACCCCATGCTGATTTTTCTTCAAATAGCAACGCCATCATTTTTCGACGAAAATTCAAAACGCATTTTTTTTTATGATGGTACCAAAAATGTGCCTCCAAAAGTCATAGACCACTATACAGGGTGTAAATTTAATCACCGACTATAAAACTTGGACCGTTTATTCTGAAATTCACAGTTATTAAATAATCCATAATAACGACTAATTTTTGCATGCAACCTGCCGCGAGAATAATGTTGAATTGTCCTAATTAGAAATCAACAAAAATAGATTTGTTACATTTTCATCCGCAGAATCAGTTTCCTACATAATGATTTAATTAATCTCTTAAAAAAAATTCACTAATGAGGAGATCTCGACTCTTGAGTTTCTCCAACTGGCCCCTATCCAGGGTCAGATTCAATATATATATATATATATATCTATATATATATATATATATATATATATATATATATATATATATATATATATATATATATATATATATATATATGTATGTATCACACTGATAACTCAAAAAAGAAAGGGCTGATTTTGATAACATTTGGTGAGTAAATTATTTTTTCAAGTGGCTTGGATAATTTCGTTAGCAAGGAAAATCGGACCAGTTTTTCCGGGAAAGTTTTAGGTCTTCTTCTGGAAAAATTCATATCTCCAGAAATAACAAAGCTATGGCAACCACATTTGGCAAGCTGGTTTATGTTGTACAAGCCAAACTCTGCCTCAAAACTTAGGCCTCTATGTTAAAAGGAGCAAAAGTTATATGTGCTTGATAAAGCAAAATTTTAGTGCCACTAAAAGTCAGAGAAGACGCAATACAAAAATATTGTATGTGTTAAACAAAATCTATTAAATATTACAGACAACGTTTATCTTTTCATTGCGCAAGATGTCCAAGGAGTATCAGAAAGATTACTTTGAGAATGTTATAATTTTTCTCCTGTAAATGTCTAACTGGAGATTTGAAACGTGAAAATTAGTATAACTATTGCGGTTTATGAATAAAGAATATTGTATGGGTTAGTGTTCCAAATTTATGCTACTCTTCTCATTTCTTAAAATAAAGCCCTTACATATTACAAATAAATACCTTAAGACGATTATCGGTTATCTACATTTCTTTGTTGCAGTTTTCCAGAAGCCTTACGTGGTGTAACTGTTAGAATGCCTGTCTGATGGGCGAAGGCACGCGGGTTCAAATCTCACCGTTAACTGAATTTCCCTTTTAACTTTTTTTCGTCTTTGGTATTATTTTAATGTTAACTGATCGTATTGTGTAATTCCAGAATATTTTTAGCGACTTTTTGTTGAAAAGGAAAGATTAGCACTTTTAAGACTTTTAATTCAAGTTTAATAGTAGCTGTTGTTGCCCTTAGTTGGTAAAACCGTGCCACAGTTAACATAGACGTAGAGATTTGCGACATGAGAAGAGGTTGTTTTCTTTTCTATAACTGGATTCAATTTTTACAGCATCAACGGGCAAAAGAGTTTTCTCTGTGACGCCACAGAAAAAGTATCTAGTTCTGTACTTAGGTCAGATTTTGAATATTTTTTAATTTATTTAATTTATTTCTATTTCTATTAGTTAATTTTCTTGTACAAAATGTTCTTTTAATAGCGAATTTTCTTATAAATGAATTTAATGAATTTTCTTTGAAGAAACGTTTGTTGAGAATTTTTGTATGAAAAATTATTCAATTGATGAAACATTTATTGAACAAAATTCATCTAAAATAAGGTTTAAATGGATTTTCGTGCAAACAAATTATTTTATTTTCAATTTTAATTACAGGTTAGATATATAATTTAAATTTTATGTATTCTTTTTGCCAAATTTTGTGTGAAAAGATATTTAGCCAGTTTTCGCAGAAATTTTCTTGTGTTTCGTGGAAATCATTTTTTGTAAGATGTTTTTATGAAATTTTGATAATTAATGATAAACGTTTAAAAAGTTATTATAAAAAAATGTTTACGGATTTTCTTGAAAAATTGTTTGCAAATTTTGATGAAATTTTTGTTGTGTCGTCGAAAATGTCGGACCAGTTTTTAAAATTTATTTAATTTATTTTTATTAGCGAATTACACAATGTTCTTTTAATAGCGAATTTTCTATAAATGACCTTAATGAATTTTCTTTGACGAAACATGGGCGAATTTTTTTATGAAAAATTACTCAATTGATGGAACATTTTTTAAACCAAATTCGTCGAAAATAAGGTTTTAATGGATTTTCGTGCAAACAAATTATTTTAATTACAGATTAGGTATATAATTTGAATTTTATGTATTCTTTTTGCAGAATTTTGTGTAAAAATATTTAGCCAAATTTGCTGACTGCTTTCATTAAAAAAGACATGCTGCCATTAAAAATATTTTTATGAAAATTCACTACCATAACGCACTAGCTGCGTCCAGACTATTTAACTTATACACAGTTTCGCGAAGTTGAACACGCTAAGTCATTGTGCAGGCTTTTTTGTTAATGATAACGTAAAAGTTGATGTTTTATTGGCTTTTCAAGAAAATACATCATCTTCGACGGGTTAGGTGGTACGTGGGACTTGTATAGGTCATTCAAACAGTTGAGTGAACTTAAAAAAAGTCGGGGCGTAGCAAGTGCGATATGGTAGCGATTTTTATTAAATGCTTCAAATTTGTACACAATTTTCTATTAACCTATAAAGATGGTATGTAGTAAGGTATTTACGAGGGAAACATATTAACCAAATTTGATCAAAAGAAGTTTGTAACTTATTTAGATACGAATATTTTTTCGGAAAAACTTTTTTTTAGACAAACTGGTCCGATAAGGCTGGCTAACGAACTAATCCCAGCTTTTAATAAAAGAAAGATTCTTGCCGAATTTCACCAAATTGGTTAATAACTTTTTGAGTTATCGCTCGGATATATATATATATATATATATATATATATATATATATATATATATATATATATATATATATATATATATATATAAACATATAACATTTGAAACGGACATTGGTTTAGGGTTCTAGAGACCCAAATTCGCGCTAATTTGAAAAAACAAAGTCTCGCCATCGATACCTCTCTATTAGCGATTATTTTTAAAATAAAAATTAGCTAAAAACAGCAAAAATGCATGCATATAGACCACAATAGTTACAGAAACTGATTGACGATGATTTGGACAGAAGATTACAATTTTGCGAGCAGATGTGTGGTATGTTAGAAACGAATATTATTTCTTCCGCTGTAATTATTTTTTTCTAATGAAGCAACATTTGCTTTAAATGGCGAGGTAAATCAGAAAACTGCAGATACTGGGCAGAGGACAACCCCCATTGAAGGCGAGAAACGTCCACCCAACGTTCTGAGAAAGTCAACGTTTGGGCTGGTATCGTTAGAGATCGTGTGATTGGACCTATTCTCATTGAAAACCTTGACGCAGGAAGATATTTGGAAATGCCAAGCGACCAAATCATTGCTGCCTTAGTAGAGTTATTTTATTTAATTGCTTATTAATTTTCCTCGAAGATATAGTTTTTGTGTAACATAACATAAGCCAATTTTTGTAAAAAAAATGGCGAATTTAATGAAGAAAATTCTTTGCAAGTTTCTTTCAATTTATGTCAAAAAGCTTTTGTGAATAATTGTATCATTTCCGGTGTGCAAATAGCATAGTGAAAGTGGAAGGAAAATAGGAGCAGTTTTTGCGGAAATATTTTAAATTTATTTTCGAACACTTTTCGCACTTTTTCAAACAATAAGGTTATTTTTATTAAATATGGTACACGGTACGGTTCTATCAAATTTGATGCCATTTATTGACAATAGACATATTTGCCACTAAATACTTGCTGCATCCAGACTCCTAATTTGTTTGTTTGAGTTAATGAAAGCTAGAGAAAACTTCTCCATTCATGTAGATATTACGCAAGTAGATATTATGTAAGATATATGGCAAAATAGAGTACAATTTAACTATTTGTTTTAGATTTTGTGTTCAAGCCATCCAGAAGATGTGGAATGGAGACCGCTGGAAAGGCCAGATTACGAGAAAAATTGCGTGATTGCCGGCATAGAAAACGAGAACTACTTATATTTTAGAAGATACATTGTTGAAGATAGATACGTTATAGGCAAATACAGCACAAATGACTTTTTTAAGTTTACCTTAGAAGCTTTTGAAGTTCTTTGCTATGAAAATGTTGAAATATAAGATTAAATACATTATCCTCCTTTTTTAATGTAAACGTATCAATTTTAATAAATCAAATTTACAAATTTTATTGTATCTTTCTTTGTTTCCTTTAACGTCGGTATATTTCTGTGAAATAATAATACCTGACAAAAAAGACCATTATAGAAAACTTCGGACCGCAGAAAATGCGTTATCGTAGCGAATTTTCATAAGAATGTGATACCGTTGGTACGGCATATTGCTAAATTTATTACTTTAAATTTATACAAACCTGGAAGATCGGGTTTAAAAGTTCTAATGGACGCTCACCTGAAGAATTTTTTTGAGAGCGTTGTGGCGGTGGTTCCGACCGCAGTGTTTTCGTCAACACTACCCCATGTTTCTCTTGACAGCTAAACGTTGCGTTACGTTATTCGACAGCAAGCTGACAAGAACTACTATATAAGAGACACCAGGGATCTCTCTCTCTCTCCTCGCTACCAACCGACACAGTGAAGATACGTCTCTCCACGCTCGGTCAGTTATCTGTTATGTGCTGTCTGTGATTGTTTTATAGTTAAATGTATCATATAGTTTATTCAGTTAGTGAAATAATAAAGTATATTAAATGTTTACGTATGGATTTAATATTAACAAGTGCAATTAACTTCCATATTGGTGACCCCGTGCCGCAAGCCGAAGATGCTCAGCCTGATGTTCCAGCCGACGTCGCCTAACTTCCACGCACGTGCTCATGCCTACAGAAAACGAATATCTAAACAGGTCAGTCTTTTCTAATTTAAAAATTATCTGATTTTTTCCACAATGGCCGAAGATTCGTCAAGCAGCAATATCATGGCAAGGGTTGCAATAAAATTACCTCCTATATGGAGACGTAACGTGAAAATCTGGCAAATGCAGGTTGACGCCCAGTTTGATGTATCGCAGATCAGTTCTGAAAAGACAAAATTCAGTCATGTACTCGCTATACTCGATCCTGATGTCGCAGAGTCAATTTCAGATTTTTTAACCCAACCATTATCATCAACCCCCTATTCAGATCTAATGAAACGTCTTTTATTAGAATTTGAAGAGTCCGATAGTCGCAAACTAAATAAACTTTAAACAGAATTAGAATTAGGCGACAGAAAACCATCGCAACTTTTACGCGAAATGAAGTTTTTAGCCGGTAGTCAGATTGGAGAAAATTTCCTTAAAATTTTATTTCTACAACGTTTACCAGTCAACGTTCGTTCAATTTTGGCTTTGAGCAACGCTTCTCTAGAAAATTTGTCGGTTACAGCAGACAAAATCGTGGAATTTTCCGGAGATAAATACAACGTGGCTGAAATTCAGTCACGCGAGCCCGACAAGCTAGCCAAGTTAGAAGCGCAATTAGAGAAGCTAACAGCATCAGTCAACGAATTGCGAACGCGTTCCCGATCTACCTCCCCAGAAAGACCCAAGCTTTCTCGAAATTCCATAACCGCAAATTCCTCAACCTCCACGTGTTGGTATCATGAACGATTTGGCAACAAGGCCAAACGTTGCATCCAACCTTGCAATTTCAAAGCAAAACATGTGTCGGAAAACTAATAAGGCACTCCCTCCACGCGGCAGGAGACGAGAGCCACCCAACACGCCGCCTTTTTATTTTTGATAGACGCTCCAATATGAAATTTCTAATCGACTCTGGAGCGGATATTTCAGTTATTCCACCCACTCACGACCAACGGAAATTTCAATCGAAACGTACCTTGTATGCTGCAAACGGGACCCCTATTCATACATATGGCGAACAATTATTAGATTTGGATCTAGGTTTACGCCGTAGGTTCTGCTGGCCCTTCACACTTGCCGATATCAAGCAACCAATTATAGGCGCTGATTTTCTAGCAGAGTTTGCTTTACTTGTAGATATGAAACATAGACGTTTAATCGATACAAAGACAAACCTCTCTAAGGCCGGTGCTAACCCACCACCAGGATTTAATTCTAAAATTCATCTCGTAGACCCGACACACCAGTACTTCAAATTGCTACAACAATTTCCTGACCTGTTTAAGGAAACTTCTTCTAGCAACCTTCCAGAGGTTGAGTTCTTCCATACTATAAGTACGGAAGGACCACCTGTCACTGCAAAAGCTAGAAGATTGCCCCCGGAAAAGCTAGCTCAAGCAAAGCTAGAATTCCAGCACATGATGGACTTGGGAATTTGTAGACCCTCCAAAAGTCCATGGTCAAGCCCCCTCCACATGGTGCAAAAAAAGGATGGCTCATGGAGACCATGTGGGGATTACCAAGCACTAAACGCTAAAACAATCCCAGACAAATATCCCATTCCAAATTTGCAGGATTTTAATGCCCAGTTAGAAGGCAAACGTATTTTTTCAAAATTAGATATCATTCGCGCTTTCCATCATATCCCAGTAGCACCTCAAGATATTCCCAAAACAGCAGTCATAACTCCATTTGGGTTATTCGAATTTGTTAAAACCCAATTTGGCCTTCGTAATTCAGCACAAACATTTCAAAGATATTTACATTCAATTTTAAGACATCTTGACTTTGCCTACTCCTATCTTGACGATATTCTCGTTGCATCAGCCTCTGAAAAAGAACATCAAGAGCATCTAGCAAAACTTTTTCAGACACTTCAAGACAACGGCATCCGTATCAATTCATCTAAATGTGAATTCGGAGTGGCCGAAATTTCATTTTTAGGTTTTCGTGTAAATAAATCTGGATTATTTCCACTTCCTGAACGCATCAAAGCTATTACCGACCTACCTCTTCCCGATACCATTGAAAAACTCAGAAGATTTCTAGGTCTCATAAATTTCTACCGTCGTTCTCTTCCACGTGCTGCGGAAAATCAGCAACCACTATTCGACCTCTGCCAGAATCCCAAAAAACGCGACAAACGTAAAATCGAGTGGACTCCTCAGACTCGAGAAGCATTCGAACGTTTCAAAGAGGCACAAAAAACGCTACACTAATAGCTCATCCGTCTTCTTCGCTACCACTGATTCTCCATGTCGATGCTTCTGATTATGCCGTAGGCGCTTCCCTCCAACAATTACGTGATCAAACACTAGAACCCCTAGGTTTCTACTCTAAAAAGCTTACTTCAGCCCAAAAATCTTACAGCACCTACGATCGCGAACTTCTAGCTGCTTATCAGGCAGTTAAATACTTTAGATATACCCTAGAAGGTCGCCATTTCACTATTTATACGGACCACAAACCTTTGACATACGCTTTTGAACAACGCGTCGATAAAGCATCTCCAAGGCAACTACGACATTTAGACTTCCTAGGTCAATTTACCACAGACATTCGCTACATACCAGGTCCTACAAACATTCCCGCAGACTATTGTTCTCGCATTGAAACAATTTCACTTTCTTCCACTGTGTCACTCCAAGAAATTGCGCAAGCTCAGTCATCTTGTGAGGAACTCAAACACCTTCTGCAGTCTAAATCTTCCTCATACAAATTTCAAAACATGCCTCTTGACAACGGAATGAATCTTATTTGCGATTCTTCTTCAAAGAAACTTCGCCCATTCATTCCGCTCAAATTTCGCCGAAAGATTTTCGATTCTATCCACAATTTATCTCACCCAGGCATATCAGCTTCAGTCGATCTGGTCCAGGATAGATTTTGTTGGCCCAAATTGAAACGCGATGTATCTCTTTGGTCTAAAACTTGCATTCCCTGCCAGAAATTCAAGATATGGAGACACACTTCTAGTGCCATTGGACAATACACCCCAGCCATGAGAAGATTCTCGCATATAAATGTTGACATTGTGGGACCATTACCAGCATCACAAGGTCAACGCTATCTGTTAACAATAATAGACAGATTTTCTCGATGGCCCGAAGCAATTCCATTGTCAGATATTACAGCAGAAACAGTAGCGAACACTATTTTATCATGCTGGATCTCTCGTTTCGGTGTTCCGCAATACATCACCACAGACAGAGGTAAACAATTCGATTGCCACCTTTTCACACACCTCACTAAAACACTAGGTGCAGACCACATCAAGACCACAGCTTACCACCCAGGAGCAAATGGTGTAATCGAGAGATGGCATAGGGTTCTGAAACAGGCCCTGAAAGCTCATATGGACGAAAACTGAGCCGCTAAATTGCCAATTGTGTTACTAGGACTCAGATCGTACATAATTCCAGAATATCGCTCAACACCCGCTGAAATAGTCTACGGAGAATCAATCAAACTTCCCACCGACTTTTTCAACAGCACACAAGCTCATGATGTTCCACCACTTATATCTCAGCTGAAAGAAGACATAAGGAAACTTCGACCAGTACCTTTTAAACATCATACTGCAAAAAAGGTATTTGTCCATCCTAAGCTTATGGAAGCTCCTTTTGTTTTTGTTCGCATTGATATTCGGCGAAAAACCCTCGAACCAGTTTATGACGGCCCCTTTGAAGTGTTATCCCGAACTGACAAAGTCTTCAAAATCAAGAAATCACACGGAGAAGAGACAATTTCTGTTGACCGTCTTAAACCCGCATTCATTCTTTGTGATAACGAACAGACAACTTTCCAGCCTCAGAGACATCCTAGTGAAACTGAAAGTGACAGTGAAAGTCCAACACCTAGTGAAACTGAAAGTGACAGTGAAGTTCCCGTTCCCGTTCAAACTACACGCCATGGACATAGAGTTCGATTTCCACGAAGATACTTGAACTAATAGCGTTGCCACTGAGAGGGGAGTATGTGGCGGTGGTTCCGACCGCAGTGTTTTCGTCAACACTACCCTATGTTTCTCTTGACAGCTAAACGTTACGTTACGTTATTCGACAGCAAGTTGTCAAGAACTACTATATAAGAGACACCAGGGATCTCTCTCTCTCTCTCCTCGCTACCAACCGACACAGTGAAGATACGTCTCTCCACGCTCGGTCAGTTATCTGTTATGTGCTGTCTGTGATTGTTTTATAGTTAAATGTATCATATAGTTTATTCAGTTAGTGAAATAATAAAGTATATTAAATGTTTACGTATGGATTTAATATTAACAAGTGCAATTAACTTCCATAAGCGTTATCATCGATATCTCCCTATTATCAAAAAAAATAAATCTTTCAATCTTTTTTCCTGGCTCCTGTGAGACAGGTGCCCAAAACTCAATTTTATATGGAGCCATAAAATAAAAATTTGGTGGATCTAGGTGGTGTAAGTTTCTCTGAAAGAAACTTGTATTACAAATTTCATTACAAAAGCTTGCTAAAAGAAAACTTAATCCATTTTTGGAAAACGAAAGTATCTGCCAATTTTTTTAACAATCGCCTGTATGGTTTCGTTTAAGTCAACTTAATCAAACCGCTTTTTCCAACAACAGAATTTTTTTATGAAAAACAGATTCTCTTCTTTTTTATCAACAATAAAAAAATGTTTGCTGAAATTTGCAATTTTAGCTTTAAAGCTGATAAAATTAGCCAGTAGTTTTAAAGAAAAATGAGATTTTGGTCCAAACGTATGAAATCTGGACGCTATTGTTTCTACCAAATATTACAGCTGTAAAACAAAACAAAACGTTGCATGTGTATCTCAGAAATATAACATGAGCCGCCCGTAGTTGAGTTGAGTCGTCAGGCGAACACTCGACCCCTCGGTCACGGAACCTTTATTTTAAAAATTATCTATACATATTCTAAAGCTCAATAATACTTTATGTACATCAAATAACAATACAGTATATAATGCCTCTTTGCCTGGAATAATTAGTTTCTTGTCATTTGAGTAATGATTGTGTTCATGAATAATAATAAACTGCAAGCAGCAGCTGAACCAGTTTGCATAAAAGTCTAAATAATTTTTAATGAATTTAATAAAGCTCCTCTTCAGTATTTATTGTCCTTCAGTAACCGCAAGATGTTTTTACAAGTCGTTATACTGCATGTTGTAGTTGGTTGTTGTTCGTGTCAAACAAATAAAAGAACAGGTAAATCAAAAAATAACCTTTCTCTTTAATTTGATCATATTAATTAGGTAAGCTAGTGAGACGTAGTGACGTTTCGTCACATTTAATTGAATTTGCTTTGTATATATTTCTGTTAAGCGTATATTGACAAAAATCTGGAGGCAGCAAGTGTGTTATAGTAGCAAATTTTCATTAGTTTTGTAAAACATGACGTAACTTACATACTGCTAAGCATTTCTGGACCGGTTCTAACGTATTTATGTTAAATTTACAGTTTGGATACTGTTTTTGTCGTATGTGATCCAGGTGTGCTTTGTATGAAAGTCTTGTATCTAAATACACATCTAAATATTTGACTTTGCCAGTGGGGTTTATTTTATTTCCATTGGCGTTAATTTGTGTAAAAACTTTGTTATTCGTTTTTTTTTTGAAAAATTTTTATTTTCGGTTTTGGACGAGTTTAACTGTATTTTTCATTGATCAAAAAGCTTTTTCAAGATTTCTTTATGAATTTGAACTTGGTCGCATCTGTTATAGCACTGAATGAATAGGCATTTATAGCTGTGTCATCAGCGTATAGGGCAAGTTGTGTTTTTGGGAGACTGGGATATCGTTTATGAAATAGATAAAACGCTTTGGACCGTGTATTGTATCTGCGGTACGCCTGTTTTAATAGGGCACGAGAATCGGTTTTTCCAACGTGCTATAGCTGTTTGCTTGAAATGATTACTTATCCAAGGTATATATATATATATATATATATATATATATATATATATATATATATATATATATATATATATATATATATATATATATATATATATATATCTGTGTGTGTGTGTGTGTTCTTTATTAATTTCTAAGTTTCGATTTTAAATAAAGAATTAAATTATTTTCATATTTTGTAACATTTACACAATTTTTTACAGTCCTGATTGCGTACGTACTGTAAAAGAATTTTGCATAACTTATTTTAAAGGTTAGGGTCTTGGACAACTTACTCATTTCGCAATATGATCAAACAAAGCAATGATTTAATTTACAAGCTTCTCATATAAACTCAAATTATTAATCGAAAAACAACCTATTCTCTCATTAACATAAAATTAAAAGAAATTGATATGACCTAAGACGCTACATAAACCACGCCATTCGCTATAAGCATACAAATAACAGGCCAAACCAATAGCAATTTAATTTCTGACCACGTGGCCAAGAATTGTGTCGGTCATTTCAGAATGCCAAATCTATATATAAATCTGCCTAGACTAAATTCATAAAAAATGATATAATTGTAAAAGTTTTATTCAACTTAGAGGGTTTTTATTAATGAATTTTCGTAGAAAAAATTCACTAATGGGGAGATTCCGACTTTTGAATTTTGAAAAAATTTTTGCAAATGCGCGCGAACTAGGACCCCTAGAACCCATATCCGGGGTCAGTTTCAATTTTTATATGTTTATATATATATATATATATATATATATATATATATATATATATATATATATATATATATATATATATATATATATATATATATATATATATATATATATATATCACACCGATAACTCAAAAAATAATGGGCCGATTTTGATAAAATTTGGTACGTACCTTTCTTTTATAAATGGCTTGGATAAGTTCGTTAGTCAGAAAAATCGGACGAGGTTTTCCGGGAAAATTTTAAGTTTTCATTCTAAAAAAATTCCTATCTCAAAAAATAATCAGTGGATTTTAATAAAATTTGGCATGTACCTTCCTTTTGTAAATGGCTTTGACAAGTTTGTTATTCAAGAAAATCGGACGAGGTTTTCCGGGAAAATTTTGAGTTTTCATTAAAAAAAAAATTATCTCAGAGAATAATAGGCCGATTTTGATAAAATTTGTCATGTACCTTTCTTTTGTAAATGGCTTTGAAAGATTTATTAGCCAGGAAAATTGGACGAGGTTTTCCGGGAAACTTTTGAGTTTTCATTCTAAAAAAAATTTTATCTCAGAGAATAATAAGCCGATTTTGATAAAATCTGGCATGTACCTTCCTTTTGTAAATGGTTTTGATAAGTTCGTTAATCAAAAAAATCGGACAAGGTTTTCCGAAAAAAATTTCAGTTTTAATTTAAAAAAAAAATTTTTCTTAAAAAATAAAAAATCTATGATAAGCAAATTTGGTAGGTAGGTTTACGATATAAAAAGTAAACTATACACCAAAATTTTTTTTTACTTATTGCTTGGATCACAACTTAAAATGAGGCTTAAACTCTTTAGCTGTCGATTTTACCAGATATCATTTTGTATGACTAATTGATTATAGACATAAATATTGTCGTTAATTTTCCTAACGAGTGAAACTTCCCAACTTTGTGTAATAAAATTTTTAAACTGACAACTGTGGCTGTTTCTATTTATTAGGCAGATTTTGTAGCTTTCCAACATTCAAAGAAAACAAACTTAGGCATCTGTTATGTCAGCCTCTCCCACACACATTACACAACGCCTTAATAAACTTTTAGGAGCGCGTCACCTCGGTTTTTGCCCAAACAAGATTTTTGCCAAGTTTGACTGAAATCAGTTTAGTATTTTCTGAGTTATCGCTCGGATACATACATAAATACACACACACATATATATATATATATATATATATATATATATATATATATATATATATATATATATATATATATATATATATATATATATATATATATAAACACATAAAAAATTTAACGGACCTTGGTTTTGGGTTCAAGAGACCCAAATTTGCTCTCATCTGAAGAAATTTTTTCAAAAGCTTTTTATCGTGACCTGTCTATTAGCGAATTTTTATTAGAAAAATTCGCTAAAACTAACCATCTACATGATGCCCAGTCTTAGTATTTTCAGTTGGCGCATTGCAAACCTGGTATAGTTTAATACGTCAAGAACAGAATTATTTCTTTCTAAGGAAGGTAATGCACACTTGGGTAATACATCAAAAACAGAATCGCTTCTTTCTATAAAAAAAAGGTGACGTAAACCTGGTATAATTATTACATCAAAAACAGACTTTTCTTTCTAAGAAGGGTACGCAAACCTGGTAAAGCTTAATGCATTAAAAACAGAATCTCTTCTTTCTATAAAAAGGTGACGTAAACCTGATACAGTTGAATATGATCAAAAACAGAATTGCATATTTCTGAGAAAGGTGACCTATAAGACGTAGGCATTGAGATTGATAACGAAATATTGTCCAAAACATTCAACATGTCTATATTGGCTGTA
The DNA here is from genome assembly GCA_964006375.1 of Tillus elongatus. Classification (NCBI taxonomy): domain Eukaryota; kingdom Metazoa; phylum Arthropoda; class Insecta; order Coleoptera; family Cleridae; genus Tillus; species Tillus elongatus. The sequence continues at coordinate 113,000,491 of OZ023268.1, forward strand.
ACTGTTTGTTAATTACTTTCGTCAGTCAGAACGGGACTGATATCACACCAGCAAAATTATTTTTATATATTTAAACTGCTCAGGCTTATCCTAGGTTTCTAACCCCAGGAAATAATCATAATAATAATAACTAACAAATTTGGAAAGTAGTGTAGCTAATGATTTCATTGTGTTTAGGAATTCAAATAAGTTCTTCCCAAATTGTATTCAAAAACGAGCTTTTCACCTTATAGGAGATTCATCTATCACAGTCAGTCTCACTTCTCTCGAGCACAAGAGAAAGGTTAGAGATCTCTACCTCTTCTATCGATATAACTATAGACATTGCTCCTTGGAAATTGCTTCGTTGGTACCTTTTCTTGCGATCTTCAATCGTTCAATCCGTTTTGATCAAAATACATATGCTTTTAGTGTCAAATTACCCACTTGTTATACGCTTCGTTTCGAAACCTCGTTCTTTCCTAGAGCATATAAGCTCTGGAATGCCATCATAGCAATCATATTTCTAATACATATAATCTCCAACTATTTAAGGGGCAAGTACACACCCCTCTTGTGGCACAACAATCAAGTTCATAAGGTTTTAGTGACACATAAGCTTTGCCAACAAAAGCGTATTATTTTGCTAAATACAGACGTAGACATTCTTATCTCTGGCTTCACAAAAGCCAGAGACAAAATTCTATGTCTGTATTTTGTGTAGACTGGATTCACTAAGTTAAGGCAACAACAAAGTGTGAAAGATATAATATCAAACCTTTGACCTTAGATAAATATTATTTTACCTTTACAGTTACTAGGACACAGGAAGCAAAAATTGGGGACACTTCTTTTACGTGGAATTTCTTTATCACCGGTGAGAAGCTTTTAGAGGTTTCACCACCCCAAATAATAAATAATACGAATTTTATAGAAGAGACGGAGCGTAGATTGGGTAAGTACACAACTGTTAGACTAGGAGGAGTAACGGTCGTATTGTTAGTTAGCAAAACTTAGAATCACAAGTGGGCTACCGACCTCTAAAATTTCAGCAAGGAATCATGCATAAGTTTTTTGCTAAAACATGCGATATATTTTACACATAGTTTGGTTCTTCTTCAGGAGCCTGCAAAAAAATATCCAACTTAAGGTATACAATAGATAAAGATCTTAAAAATTCTTACCAAAAGCTAAACTATAACAAAACTTGTTGCTTAGAAACATGTGTGTGTGTTTTTGTTTCATTAACGTCGGCCTATTTCCGCGACTATGGGCAATCACCGACGCCAGAGAGCAGTTTTACCTCACTATCCGGGAAATTTTGCCGAACCCCTGCCTTTCGGTAAGGAGGGTAGGGACCTTTAACGTACCCAACATCGCATGGACACGGGACCGACGGCTTTACGCCCCCTCCGAAAGGCGGAACGTGTAGACATTCAACTTGCTCAAATACAATAGCACAACCTCGATTGATGTTAATAGCACAGTGCTTAGAAATACAGAAAGGAATGTGTGACATATGACAAGCTTGGAGACATATCACATCTAACGAACGCTGTTTTGTGCTTTATGTGTCCTGTAGATGTAATATATCTCCAAGCTTCTGAGATGTCATACATTCTTTTTAGTGAATTTTCTTAGAAAAAATTCACTAATGAGGAGATCCCGACATTTGAATTTTGAAAAAACTTCTTCAAATGAGCGCGAACTAGGACCCCTAGAACCCATATCCGGGGTCAGTTTCAATTTTTATATGTTTAAGTAGGTAAAGATGGTATGTTCTGAGCCCTGCGCGCAGTGATGTCACAGGATTTGGGGTCTAACCTGAGATCACATCATCCAAGATGGCGGCCAATATGGCGACTGACAGCTGACATGTGACATTACAAGATGGCGGTTGACACACACACACACACATATATATATATATATATATATATATATATATATATATATATATATATATATATATATATATATATATCTATATATATATATATATATACATATATATATATATATATATATATATATATATATATATATATACATATATATATATATATATATATATATATATATATATATATATATATATATATATATATATATATATATATATATATATATATATTGGATTAGCTCGTTAGCCAGAAATATCGAACCTTGTTTTCCGGACAAATTCTGGGGTCTCTTTCGGAAAAAAATGATCTAAAAAAACTATATAAAAGCTATAATAACCAAATTTGTAACTTTACGATATTAAAAGGAATCTATGTACCAAAATTTATATTTATTGATATTTCTTACAACAAAAAAAAGTTATAAAAAATTATTTGGTGCCAGATCATTTCTATCAAAATTCACTACCTTAAAGTACTTGTTGCGTCGAGGCTTCTTCTTATTTGTGTGTTGTGCTTCTAACCAAAAAGTTGTTTTCACAGTTCAGCTTTCGGTATGAATTTTCTTATGTCAAAAGCTGTATGTGTATCTTTGTTGGCTCTTGAAAAAGCACCAAAGTAGGTACAAAATATAGAGCATGTCTTAGCAAAGAATTTGCATGATTCCTTGCCCATATTATAGAGGTCGATCGCCCTTATTGAATATATATATATATATATATATATATATATATATATATATATATATATATATATATATATATATATATATATATATATATATATATATATATATATAAACTTTTTAACTGACCTTGGATTTGGGTGCTATGGGCCCTAATGCGTTCTCTTTTTTTTTAATTCCAAAAGTCTTACAATCGATATCTCTCTATTAGTCAATTTTCTTAATGAAAATTTACTAAAAACGCATCAATCTTAATGTAGGATATGTTTAAAATGCATGCCTTGAATGTCTTACCAGCATCCTGATCCTGAATAAAAATGTCTTCTAGAGTAAATCGATATCTGAGGCGTGACCAACCCAATCGCCATCGTTTTTCTTCTTCTTAAGTCGGTTAAATCGCCTGGTTTAGTTATGTATAGCATACTTTTCACATATCTCTATTAGAATAAATTGGATCTAATGGAAACGCATACCTACCCAACACCATGGTTCTCCACCACATTATGCCCCAGATGTCCCTGACTTTTTAAATCAAAACTTTCCAAATCACTGCATAGGACGCAGAAGGTCAATTGAATGACCCCTGAACTGGCCAGATTTAACCCCCTTAGACTTTTTTCTATGGGGACACTTGAAGTCTAAAATTTATGCAATACGACCACTATATATTGCTACAAACAGCAAATATAGCTTAAAAATAGAAACTTTTTGTGGAGAAAAACGAGTCATGTATATATAAAATTTATGCATCCTGCACTGTATAGTTCAAAGTGTGTTTGATATTTTGGTGAAATAATAAATATTATTGGAATCTAAAGAATAGAAAACAATGCGTTGGGTTTACTTATAATAAAATTGTTTTGATTAAGGAAAATAATTTTATATGGTCGAATTGAATATTTGTAATGTATGTATAGACACATTTTATTTAGGAGATAAGGTGAAAGGCAAAAACTATTGTGATTAAATTCAAACAGGCACACAATGTTATCAGTGAAACGTTGATAGATGCCTGATAGCAGTTTGGGCAATAGCGAGGTAGCGTGATAGTGAGCTCTGTCGCTCAGCCTGTGTTAAAAAGAGTGAGCCGTTTTCAGTTTTATAGAAGCGAGCATTTCTAAAGTAGGAAGGGTGTGATTATTTAGGGGCATTCGAGATGTAACCGCCAGAATGTAAGGTAAGATTGTAATCGAGAGTCGAGATTTGACTGTGAGAAGGACAGGAGGTAGTGTAAATTAATAAATCCCTGTTTGACTGCCAAAAAAGGGATAAAGTGATGATTGTCAAAGGGAAAATTAGCCATTCAATTGCTAGAATGTAAATGTGATTATTATGTTTTGAACTGCGAGACCGTAAAGACAACAGTTTAAGGAAAGAAGTTTTAATTAAGAAAATATGGTTTGTCCAGTATGATTTTCACGCGAGTAAAATAATTAGAAAGAATAGTAAAGATCAGCAGTATATGAATATTAACAAGATAATGGTAACCAAGATAGAGGAGAATTTTCAGTACAACAGGACCATTCAAAATAAGCTCTATGATAATTAATTACCACAATGTAATGGTGGGAATAAGAAAATCCTATATAGACTGCCTGCTAGTGAATAATCCAAATCTCCAATGAAGAAGCAATTTAAGACATTTTAAGCAGTATGTCCATTTTGTAAATATTGCAACGATAAATACGCAGATTTCTACATGGTATGTTTAGTTTTAAGGATTTTTTCATTGATGATTTTTGTGTATATTTATAATATTAATGGGGATATCCTAATAAAGGTCGAATTAATGACAGAGTCATAGAATATAGGTTAGTTCATTTGTTACAAGGTTTTAATTTGTTTCATTTATTAACAACGACCAATATTTTTTTTATGTGACTATGTTTTGAACACAATTTATATGATCAGAAATAAAGCATTGTAGATTTTATTTATATAGTCTGATTAATTTGACCTACAAAAATATCACTAAATAAGCTTATATCTAAATAATAATAATTTTTTTTTAATAAAAACTCAATTTAAAACATTTTAACAACATTTCTAACACTCTGGATTAATGTGAATATGGAGAAAATACCAATAAGTTACATCAAAACAAAAATGCTAGCCCAACATTACAACTCTACCTGCGAGAAAAGAGAAAAATTTACAGATTTTACGGTAGGTAAAGAAATATTAGCAATAATTTTATTTCATCAATGTTAAATAGTTTAAATGGGCAATAAAAATAAATATAAAAAAAAAACATAATAATTAAAAATTATCATGCTCAACAATTAAAAGTTGCGTATCATAGAAATATATATATATATATATATATATATATATATATATATATATATATATATATATATATATATATATATATATATATTAGACCGGTTTCGTTCTTACAAGGGCGCACGAGCCTCTGATATATTGCAATCAAGCAGAAGTGGCAGTGAGAATCCTAACGCTAAGCAATGGCAGTAATTGCTTATTCATGCAGTTAAGATTCTCACAATAAAACGAATTTACTTTTGTAAACAAATTTTACAAAAATCAAGGTAGGGTATGTAAAGTAAGTGTAGCAAAGAAATATGTTAGAATATTATTTCCGGTTTCATCAACTGTTTGCTTTTAAGGTGATTTAAGCTCCTGCTTGGCCGTGCGGGAAAGTCGATTCAGACTTTCCAATACGGACTCGGGGGACGACGGTTCGAGACTCACCGGCGGCGGATGATTTTTTAAATCACTGTCGTCGTTGAGATCGAGCTCAAGGTGGAGGGTAGGTTAGTTTAGATGAGCAAAAAGGGTCAGCAATGGCCTAATTGCCAGTAATCATCTTACCTTTACCTTTAAAGTGATTTAAATTACTTAACTAAAATGGTTATACAGTCAGAATAAACATCAAAAGTATATATATGTCTTACCCCCACTTCACAGTCACGCTTAGAAAAGGACGTACCTGAAAAAAAAATTAGTTTGGTTGTAAAACAAATTTGTGTGAGATTAAAAAGATATTGAGGCCACACAATTTACTGTTATAATTTTCTTTTCTTCTTTCTTATACTACAAAATATTATCTAACTCAAATTCTATTCACTTTGAAGCTATTTCTGCAGCTTTTTCTCATGACAGCTGTTGTAAATAATATTTATAATTTATTTTACAATTTTTAATATTTAATAAAATATTACTTATATTGACAAACAAAATTTAATCAGTTGTAACAAAATTATTTTAAAATGATTAAAAATTATGTTTCACCAGGGGTAAGTTTCATTTTTCAATAGTATTAAACTTAATTTTCTTACAGATGGAAACATTCAATCATCTCCGAACACAGCAGGTACTTTAAGACCATCAAACGCAGAATTAGGTTGGTGTTTGTGTAACTCTAGTCAAAATGAAAGTGCCAAATGTGATTCCAAAGGTGAAATATTTGAATTTTTTTTTAAATAGTTGTTTAAGTAATATTTTTTAATATACCTTATATACTTCACAAATAAGGCCAAACCTCGAATACTGCTCCCACATCTGGGGTGCCGCTATCGCTTCTACACTCGCTATACGAGCTATACGTCTCATCGGTGACCTTACCCTCACCCAAATGCGGGTATCTCTTGCCCACCGACGTGCCGTTGGTGACCTCTCTCTTTTATAGATATCTCCACGGGCACTGCTCAGAGGAGTTTTCTTCCATAGTTCCTCCACCTGCTGCCCCCAACAGATCTACCAGGGGAACAGAGCGATTGCACACTTTTACTGTCCAGGTCACCAGACATAGAACATCTTGTTTTGTCCGCTCTTTTGTCCCGTGGACTTCCAAGTTGTGGAATTCCCTGCCGCTACATGTTTTTCCTTCTTCTCCGAACCTCTAAACATTCAAGTCCAGAATTAACAAGTTTTTTCTTTCCTCCTTGTCGACACCCACGGTAGGATAGTATTTAGGCTGTAAGCCCTCGTGGTGTGTTGTTGAAATATAAAAAATGGGAGCTGAAAGATGCGGTTTTATTCTAAATAAGATATCGTAGCCCTTTGAGGAAAACAACTCATAATTTGCATGTTCTGGTGTGCTAACAATAATTTAAAGTGTTCTCTTTCTAGTTGAAGAGGCATTTCAATTACTCCTAATACCTGTAGTGGGGCTAGTTCGGTAACAACCAGAGTCTATTATTAAGGCAGAGTTTTGGATAATGTCAAGCGTATGCAGCAGCTTATTACTGGCTGTACTGTAAACTATGGCCCCGTTATCTATTCTGGGTCTGATGAGCGTCCTACTGATGTTGATAAGCACGTTGGTGTCAATCCCCCTCCCCGTGTGCCAGAGTCTTCATCATACTAATAACACCGATACATGATTTTTTAAACTTGCTCTATGTGTGGTCCGCTTTGCAGTTTCTGGTCAAGAGTTAATCCTATAAATTTAACATGTTCTACAAATCTTATATTTGCGCCGTACAGATTCAGTTTTATTTCATTAACTCTTTTTGATTTGGAAAATACCATGCTCACAGTTTTGTCTATAGAAAATCTAAATCCTGTAGTTACTGACCACTGCTCAATATTTTTTACGGATGTTTGTAGCAGTTGTAGGGTACCTTGAAGGTTATTTCCTTTTGTATATATGATTAGATCATCAGCATACAGACTTGTTTCGACTAGCAGACATAAAGAGTTTACAATGTCGTTGATTGCTATCAAAAATAGTGTTACACTTATTACTGACTCTTGTGGACTTCCTTTCTGAAGAGTTTTTATGGATGAATATTTTCCGTTAACTTTCACTCTAAACTTTCTCTTGCTTAGAAAGTTCATGACGAATGCAAGTATACTTCCATCGAGATTCCAAGATTTTAGTTTACTGATTATGGTATTCCTCCATGTCATGTCATAGGCCTTTTCTAAATCAAATAGCTCCACACCGATCTTTTGTTTTACTGCAAAAGCCTTCAGTATTTCTGATTCCAATCGAAGAAGATTAGCTAACGTTCACCTACTTTAGGGAAATACGCATTGAAATTGAGTCAGAAGCTTTTCTCTTTCGAGTGTGAACATCAGCTTTTGATTTATTATTCTCTCCAGTAATTGGGAAATTGTGGAAATTAGAGATATTGGCCTGTATGGTGATGTGTAATACCTTACTTTTCCTGGTTTAGGGACTGGTATCACAGTTGCCTCGCGCCAGTTATCAGTAAATTGGTGGTTGATTCATATAATGTTGTATATCTCAAGCAGATGGAGTTTAGCGTTAGTAGGAAGGTGGGCTAAGAATTCATATGGTATATCATCAGGTCCTGGGGAAGTAGATGTGACTCCTTGAAGGGCGTCTACCAGTTTATCCAGAGTTATATCTTGGTTAATGATTTGCTGATTTTCACCTATTATTGTTGTGTTCTAATTTTCTTGTGTTTTCTTATATTTAAAAAATTATGGCGAATAATTAGAGTCACTGGAGTTTCGCTCAAACTGAGTTGCTAACATTTCTGCTATATTTTCTGAGCTGCTTATAATTATGTTGTTGTATTTTAGGTATTTAATCTGCAATAGTGTTTTTGAGCCTTAGATTTTTCTTACCTTGTTCCATATGTTTGAAATGGTCGTTGAGGTGATCATAGATGCAACAAATTCTCTCCAGAATTGTTGTTTGTTTTGCTAATAATAAGTCTTGCTTTGGCTTTCTGGTCTTCAAATTTTATCCAGTTCTCGGGCGTGTTGTGCCTTTTAAGTCGATGGAAAGCATTTTGGCTGTTTTTGATCGCTTTTCGCATTCTTTGTTGCACCATCGTGCTGGTGGCCTAGCTTGAGTGATCTTCGTCTTCACTATAGCCTTTTCTGCGGTTGTTGTCAAAGTTTTAGAATAACAGGCTACTGTCTCATCTATACTGTTGAAACGTTTTCCTTCGCAAACTCTTATTCTATTATCTTTGAGTATGTTCCCCAGTCAGCTGATCGAAGTTTCCATTTAAGGGTAGTATTTGAGTTTTCTACTTTGTAGTCGAGTAGGTTGTCTATGCGCAAGGGGTTGTGGTCAATGTCATAGAGGTAGCTATTTCTGTCCCATACAAAGTAAGACACAAGGGATGAACTACAAATTGTTAATTCAACTGCAGACACATTATTTGATCTACTATTGTATCTGGTCTCTATTCCTGTATTTAACATCACAATAATTATTTTTAAGAGAGTGGAACTGCCTCAAAAAGGTGCTTAGCAGATAAACATAGGCTATTCGATTTTAAATGATAATACAGTAAAAATAATATGTATATTGACTTTCAAAAAAAAATCAGAGGCGATCAATTTTAATCAAATTTATACATAATGTGTGTTTAATCAAACTTAAACAATGATTACATTTTCCAACTAAATTAAAAAAACAAAGTTATTTATTAATGAGTGGTTCCGCCGCGGTTTCTTATCCACTCACTAACTCTTCGAGGTATGCTCAAAAACTAAATGATTTACTTTCTTGAAATCTCTGACGAAAGACCAGGTTATTTGGTGGGGGTAAATTACCCAGTCCATTTCCAAACATAACCCACAACCGTTCGATTGGTGACAAGTCTGGGAAACAAGAAGGCCATGGAAGCAGGGTTACGTTATTTTTTGTAAAAACTTTGTAGTAACCCTTGCTGTATGAGGACGTGCGTTGTCTTGTTGTAAAAGAGATTGAATTAAGCCTTGTATGTATGGCAATGCAACAGGCGGTAATATGTGTGGTATGTAAATTCAAATTTCTGTTAAAAAAAACTAGACGACTTGCTATCGTATGTTATCGTACCCCATACCATGCACCCCCCCCCCCCCACCTTCCCAACCCCCGTATAAGAAACAATCCGAAATGTTCGTTTGTCGGGTACTGACACTATACCAAATTTGAAGGCGATATCTCAATTCGTTCTAAATTTATCGTGGCTTCAAACAGACAGACATACAGGCGGACAGACCGACAGAAAAAAAATCGTTTCCAAATCAAGTTTTCTATATGTTTTGACACTTTTTACGACGTTTAAGCGAAAAAAAAATCATATTTTTGTCGCCTATGCCATATTTCCTCACGTATTGGCAATGTGGAAGTAATATCAAAGTACAAGGCCGTTAAATCAAATTTATATATATATATATATATATATATATATATATATATATATATATATATATATATATATATATATATATTTACTAGTAAAATGTTTGTTTTTCTTTTGTGCAAATACAACATGAAGGCATCTACTGGAGGGACTGGCACGGAAGCATACCAGAAGATGTACTGGTGGGCGGCACTACACCTGATGAATGTGGTAACCCTACTCCAATATATCTGGGTCAAGCTTTAATCATTTATGAGGACGCAACCTTACAGCCTGTGCAAATTTTTCATCGTTCAGTTAATGTTACTGCCTCTTTTAAAGGGATTCATCAAACTGACAAAAACGTAAAGGTAAAAACAGTAGTATCTATTTGTTGATTTGTTATTATTTTATGAATATCTTATGGAATATTTGATAAACATATTTGAGGCAAACACGCATTTTTTAAAAATTGTATTGACAATGTTAAAATAGATAAATGTATAGGAAATGACAACCAAAGCGTATTATTGACATTTCCCTATCTGTTTTAAAAAGGATGGTGCAGGTCGCTTTAAACGAAACTTGTATTCACTAAGTGAGTGATGAACGTGTCGCCACCTAGTTCGGAACCAAGTACTATGTTGTCACGCCCGCTCCAAATAACACAGAGTGTTAAAAATAGAGACAGTATACAACTAACTAACAATTTAAAAAATTGTTAGCCCTGGCCCATTTCTACCCCAATATAGGGACAAAGTATGTAAGACTAGATGCATTCTCGCAACAATTAGAACCGTAGACCGGTTTCGCTCTCATTATAGCTCTTCAGTACGGCATACTACTTGTAGCAAAAATGCACCAAAAATAACACGGCGATAGTATAGCCAGTCTTGAAATACTAAGTGAGTGGTGAACGTATCGCCACCTAGTTACGATCCAAGTACTATGTTGTCACGCCCGCTCCAAATAACACAGAGTGTTAAAAATAGAGACAGTATACAACTAACTAACAATTTAAAAAATTGTTAGAAATGGGCCAGGGCTAACAATTTTTTAAATTGTTAGTTAGTTGTATACTGTCTCTATTTTTAACACTCTGTGTTATTTGGAGCGGGCGTAACAACATAGTACTTGGTTCCGAACTAGGTGGCGACACGTTCACCACTCACTTAGTGTTTTAAGACTGGCTATACTATAGCCGTGTTATTTTTGGTGCATTTTTGCTACAATTAGTATGCCGTACTGAAGAGCTCTAATGAGAGCGAAACCGGTCTACGGTTCTAATTGTTGCGAGAATGCATCTAGTCTTAGAAACTTGTATTACAAATTTCATTAAAGTTATACAAAAGATTGCCATAAGGAAACTGAATTCATATTTGGAAAAGTGGAGTATCTACCAAATTATATACTTAGCAGTTATTTTTCCTTATTAATCGCCAGTATGATTTTGTTCTAGTCAACCTAATCAAACCGTTTTTTTCAATATCAACAATAGCAAAATATCTGCTGAAAATTATAATTTCAGACTCAAAGGTGACAAACAAAGGCTTTTTAAACAAAAATGAGATCTTGTTCAGACAGGGTACCCAGCAGAAATCAAAATTCAAATTCTTGACATTCCCAGGCCCGTCGAGTACATTTTTCATAATATTCTAAATAAAAAACACACATACCTGAATACTTTTTTAATGAACAACACAAATAACAATTACGAACAAAAAACTTACATAATCAAAAACATAACTCCGTTAAATTTATAATATATCGCATTTTCGACAAAAAAATATGCAATTTTTTCATGGAAAAACTTGACCTTGATAACTGGCCGACGAAACTAGCCTCCAGAAGCAATTTTTCTGTGTGATGAAACAAACCAGAAGTCTCTAGGTGGCGTAGAAACTTCGCAAACCATGTTGTTCGTATATATATATATAAATTTGAATAGGCCTGGGAAATGGGTTCCAAAAGCTCAGATTGGCGCCCATTCATATATTTTTGTTGTTGAAGAGGAAGAACATTCCAAGTGTGATGTATATATGAGACATGTTTGAGATATATGAAGAAAACGCTATTTATATCGGCAAATGATGTGTTATACGTTGCCTTCATTGGCGGATTTAAGTGATATTGGTACCAAATGGAAGCCGCATTGTTATCAGATGTATTTTTCTAGGTATCAGAAAACTATTTACCTGAGAAAATTCAGGTAATATATATGAAATCAAAATAAAAATGCATCTGCTAGTGACCAAAATTTTACAAATATATAATTTCCAGATCTACTGAATGATTTCCATGACATTTGAGTAAAATCACAAATTTCCCTGACATTTCCCCGAAATTTTAACGGGTATTCGATGATTTTTCCAGGTTTTCCCGGTCGCTGGGTACGCTGTCAAAACGTATGAAATCTGTGCACTATTTTTTCTCCAAATGTCAAAATAAAACATACAAAAAACATACATTCATCGAGCTGGATTCTATCATGCAACCTTCTGCGTAGCAGTCCAGCACGCTTCGAATGCTCTATCTGATAATAGGTCAACTAACGTTGCCTACATGATACTTGACACAGGCTTCATGCCCAGGGTAGTCTATGAAAAGTATACTTAACAATTAATTACAGAATTAGTAGAAATACTATTGAAAGACATTCACGTATTGTTTCAGTCTTATATGACGTCTTCTGTTTAAGTTTAAGGATAAAAGAAAATGTTTTAGAATCAATTTAATAGACTGATTTTCAATTTGTTTACATTTCTACTATATTATGCAACAGCATAATATATTTATGCTGCGCTAAAACTGTATTTAGGGCTGTTCATAAAGCTACAAACATGGTGTATTTTAATAATTGACTGAATCCCCCAGTCAAATAACACTTGGAAAATTTTTAATTTCATGTCGTCTGTCATTTTTCATAATTTCAGCCGAGATTTCACGCTTGTTATAGTATGTTTGATGCATATTCTATATTTAGTTTGGTTACCGTTGATGTATGGTTTATACCTGTTCTATGAATCAATATACGCGTGGCAGTCTGACAGGCATTGGACTTTAACCACTAAGTCGTTTCACCGCATGTATTTGGGATTTTATTTTTAATTTGGAATAACTCTAAATATTGTTTACCAAATGACTTAAAATTCACAACATAAGTTTAGTTGCAGTATTTCTTGCCACGTGTAAAGTCACATTCCAGTTACTCTGATACTTACAAAAATATAGCGTTTTCAAAAAGTTTTCCACTCGAAAAACTTGAGCACAAGGGTGATTAACGAATTCGACCTCGGTTTTCGCCCAAGCAATATTCTGGCGAAGTTTGGTTCAAATCAGTTTGGTATTTTTTGAGTTATCGTTCGGATACGTACATGTATATATATATATATATATATATATATATATATATATATATATATATATATATATATATATATATATATATATATATATATATATATATATATATATATTTATTTATTTATTTATTTATTTATATATTAACGGCCCCAACACAGTTTTAGCGCAGAATAAATATATTATGCTGTCGCATAATATAGCAGAAATTTAAACAAAATCAAGCCAAGTCTCTATAAAAGTGATTCAGAAATAGTTTCTTTTATCTTTAAACTTAAACATAAGACCGAATGAGTCGTGGGATGTGTTTCAATGGTAATTCTACTAACTCTGTTGTTATCCTGGGCATTAAGCCGATCTGAAGTATCAAGAAAATAAAACGTTAGTTGACGTGTGCCTAGATGGCGGAGGGAACACCGCGCCTGCCTCCTGAGCAGAAGGTTACGCGATCGAATTCAGCTCGATTAATGTCAGTTTTTTATGTTTTATTTTGACATTTGGAGAAACAATAATGCACAGATTTTATATGTTTTGAAAAAGATCCCATTTTTGTTTAAAACGCCTAAATAAGTTTGTCACCGTCTGAAATTATAATTTTGTTATTGTTGATATTTAAAAAAACCGATTTGATTAGGTTGACTAAAACGAAATCTTACTGGCGATTAAGAAGGAAAAATAACTCCTACCTTTATAATTTGAAAGATACTTTACTTTCCTAATATGAATTAAGTTTCTTTCTGGAAATTTCTTGTATAACTTTAACTAAATTTGAAAATTTGTTCTACAAGTTTCTTTTAAACAGACTTACGCTATCTACAGATATAACAAAATTGAGTTCTTAAGCTTCGTAGAAAATTGAGTTTTCTTTTGCAAGTGACTTGGATAAGTTCGTTAGCCAGGAAAATCGGACCAAGTTTTCCCGGAAAATTTTGTATTTTCTTTCTAAAAAAATTCATATATACGTAAATAACAAAGTAAGGGCAACCAAATTTGGTACGCGTGTTTGTATTATAAATAGTGAACTCTGTACTAAGCTTTAAAGACAAAGAAGTTATGGGCAGTTAAAGTAACAAATTTTTGAGTTTTCCTCAAAACGTCAAACTCCCAATTTTAAATGTCAAAATTGGCAATGTTTAGGGAAAGAACGTGAAACAAATGCGGATTTTGAAAAGAACATGTTGCAAGAAGAGTGTTCTGCAACCCCTTAAGTTTCAGATTCAACCGTCACTGCCCTTCATTTTACTAAAATGTTTACAGAAAATTCATTTCAAATAGACCCTTTTTCTGATGCTTTGTCTGTCGGTTAAGTTAAGTTGATGCCTTCGCTTTTTTGTATTGTAATCTTATCATTCTATTATCTTTTTGTTGATTTTGTAGTTATGTTATTTTTATGTAGTTTCTTAGTTTCATGTTTCAAATGATATGTATGATGATAGCAGTTATTATTATTACTAAAACTCCCTACAATTAATTATTAAAATTCACCTGTGTGAAACGAAAAACTAAGAATAATTGTGAAAATCTTGATTTTAGGCATAGAATATTACTAATGAAATTGATGGGGAATGAAGATGCAAATTCAGTTATCGTATGAAATACAGGCTGTTTCATTTCAAATAAGAAAAATTGCGTTTGAATTTCCTCAATTTGAAAATTGTGTAATAAACACCCTGTATGATATGCACAATATTTGGTCATATCCTTCAACTACAACTGTCGGGTACGCAATGGCAACATTTTTCGTCTTCATTCATCATGGTACTCATACAACCAATAAATTTGTTTGACTTTGTTTTGGCCAAAATTTTCACATTTTCTTCAATAACTTGGCAACGCCACAACGAAAGACAAAAGCGGAATGTCGTTGGAAACGCTAATTGGTGATTTATCAAAACGTGTAAAAATATATAGGGTGTTCCATTTAAGAAAAATGATGCGACACGTGCTCTGTTGTGGCAATTCACCCTGTATGTTTGGAAATAGTTTCGGAGTGTGCCCATTTGGGTGTCACATCGATTCATATAAAACAGATTCCTCCGATCAGTTTTATAAGACAGTTATGAGACTTTGACGCACTAGTGGCCCACCCTGTAAAGCGTATACCATGCGCCGTGTTAAATTTAAGGAAACAGGGTTATAAGCATTTGAACGAAAAAATTGGGTCGCACTGGAAGTCAAAGAAAGTTAAAAAACCAAAATGTGTTAATGTGTAAATAACAAAATTAATTGTATATTACAAACGAAGATTGCGTTTTTTTAGTGACGAAAGGTCAAAAAGTTACAAACAATTTTTTTTCTTTTGGAAACGTTCAACTTACGAGTCGGAACGTCAAAATTGGTGATATTTAAACACACCTTCTAAAATGAACGCGGGTTTTAGACAATAAACATTGCAAGAAATGTGCCTAACAGGGACTTGCATTTCTGTTCCAATGGCTGTTTTTGCCATGTACTAAAATATTTGTAGGAAAGGTTGAAAACGACCTTCCTACGATTTTGTGAAAGCAGTTTAAATTATAAAGTTAGTGATTTAATAATGTTTATAATTTTTTTATTTACCAAAATATATTTATATCAATTCCGCCATTTAATCAAAAAATCAATAAACAGACAAGGTACATACAACTGGTAACAATAGTTCGGATGCAGCAAGTACGGTATGGTAGTGCATTTTCATCAACTTTCTTAAAGTTTTAACAAACCAATTTTCTCTCAATCAGAAGAATCCAACTTTTCCATATAACAAAATCTGTATAAAAGCGATATGTGTGTTGAATTTCGCCAAACCAAAAAAACCTTATTTATATATATATATATATATATATATATATATATATATATATATATATATATATATATATATATATATATATATATATATATATATTAACTTCTCGAGGACTTTTAGTACTTGAAAGATTTTTATGAAATTGCGCTGCTTAATTCACTTGCTGCGTCCAGACGTTTTAATATTTTGAAAAAGTTTAAAAAGTTGTTAATACTTATGCTTTTTTTATAGATTCTTTGTTCAAAAAGCCCTGAAGAATTGGAATGGATATCTTATGCAAAATTAGAAGACCTTAGCATTGAAAGGAATTGTGTTATCGCAGGTTACGAAATAGATTACCTTTTGTTTTTTGGAAAAATGGATCGGCAAAATAAAGAAATCATCGGTAAAATAAGCAACGACCAACGTATGTACTTTCCTGAAGATAATAAGGAAGAAACATCAATGGACTACAAAATCCTTTGTTACAAAAAAAATATATAAAATAAATGATAACAAGAACGTTTAAAATGGTTTGGCAAACCGTTTTTGCTTTGTAATTGCGCTGTTTGCTAATTTTCGTCAGTGATAATTTGCGTTTTATGTTAGCCTTTATTTGTTCTGTGTATCCAATTGTTCTTATTATACTTTATTATACAAGATGTTTTTTTTTCTGCCTTGTCATTGGTTTTTAATATGCTTAACAGTTTCAACACAACTATCAACATATTTCGTTTGGCGGAAATATTTGTATTCTTTTATTATCTATCGGACGTGCCGCTGCCGGTATTTATTTTATAAAATATCCTATCAGGAGGCTGCCCATAGGCGGCGGAGCGAGATTCATATATTTTTTATTATTACTATATTTAGCAATATATATATATATATATATATATATATATATATATATATATATATATATATATATATATATATATATATATATATATATATATAGAAAGCTCATTCCGACTGACCATAGTTAAAGTGATCAATTCAATGCCCGCGTGTTGAAAATTTTAGACGATGAAGGTGAAATGATGACGTTTACTAATGAGGCCCTCTTTCACTTGCTCGGTTTTGCCGACAAATAAAATTGATGACCTGGCCTGACCTGACAACTTATGGGGTCAACAAGATGGAGCTATAGCTCACAGGGCAAGGATTTCTATGGACTTCCTGCGAACGATTTTTCCCCGACGCGTGATTTACCGAAATAGTAATATTCCCTGGCCTTCACGTTCGCCAGACCTCATCCCCTGTGACTTTTTTTCTTTTGGGCTATCTGAAGTATAAAGCATATGTCGACAACCCGAGAACCATACAAGTATTGAAAAAATGCATCAGAATTGAAATCACGGCAGTTACAGACGATATGGTGGAGAGAGATGACAAACTTTACGGACCGCCTGGACAAGTAC
This sequence comes from Tillus elongatus, assembly GCA_964006375.1. Taxonomy (NCBI): domain Eukaryota; kingdom Metazoa; phylum Arthropoda; class Insecta; order Coleoptera; family Cleridae; genus Tillus; species Tillus elongatus. Next base: position 113,017,668 of record OZ023268.1, read on the forward strand.
ATTGCAACCGAGGGTCGTCATTCAAATGATATTATTGTTCACATGGATGTTTGTGATTTTTTCTTTTGGCAATCAAATTTCCGGCGCTTCTCTACTTGTGCTTATGTTCAATCCTGTACGATCAAAATTGAAAATTTCACAAGCTTTTACAATTCATCTGTTTTGGTTTTACCACTTTCTACAGGGTGAGCGAAACACGATGTCCCGGTTCTATTGTAAGAAAATGAAAAACGACAGAAAAAGTCTGCATATATAAAAAGAACTATTTTTTCTGGACAAATTATGTAATGAAACAAAATTATATATGTTTCCGTTAAAAAGTTATTTAATAATTTAACATTATAAAACCCATTGTATGTTACTACTTTTACCACAGCAATAAACAAAGTACGTAGGCAATCATTGCAACAATGTTTCAATGTGGCCACCTCCTACTTCTAAACGCTTATCCAATCTCCGCGCTACTTATCGCACTGAAGCCTTATGAAACATTTCTCTAAATAGTTCATCCCAAGCATTCATGATTTTTTCTTTTAAATGTCCCATGTTAACAGGTGGTGTTCTGTAAACTTTATTTCCAAAGCTCCCCACAAGAATAAGTCTAGTGGGGTCAAGTCCAGTGATTTAGGCGGTCACTGTATCGGTCCATTTATACCTATCCATTTTTATCCGTAAGTTGCATTTGAATATTGTTGGACAATTCTTGCTTTATGCGGTGGAGCTCCAATATGTTGGCGACACATGTTTGCTCGCAACTGTAATGGCACATTTTCAAGCAGCACAGGAAGTTGTTCTTGGAGAAATTTCAAATATCGCTCACTATGTAAAATTCCTTCGTAAAAATATGGACCAATCAAATGTCTGTTAATAATACCACACCAAACGTTAATTCCGAAGTGTCCTTGATTTTCAATCGGCTCGACAAAATGTAGATTTTCAGTAACCCAAATATATTCATTTTTTATTGGGCTTACCGTTACTAACAAAACGGCTTTCGTCCGTCCACAACACATGTTGAAAAAAAAAAAAACGATTGTCATTGATCAAGTTTACCATCACTTGGGCAATATAATTAATTCTTCGTTGTTGGTGTTGGTCTGACAAGTGTTCTAAGTTATGAAGTTTATAATCTTGATAACTATTTTGTTTCACAATTTTTCGTACCGAACTATATTTTAAATTCAACTCACGGTAGGCTTGCCGAATCGAGTTCCTTGAATGGTCTTCAAAATACTGCAAAACAGTGGCAACAGTATTGTCAGAATTGACCCTTCTAGCAATTTTTCTTCCCTTTCGAGAACATAATGCCTTGTTATTTGCACGAAAATTGCGTTCTAATCTTGCAAATATTTTTAAGCTTGGAATAACACGTTCAGGGTATCTCGGGGCGTATAACTGAACTGCGCTTCTAGGGTTTTTTGAGATTCACCATAAACTAATAACATATAGACTTTTTCGTTGTGCGTACACATTTTTCAAAGTGAAATGACAACAAAATAATATTTGTAAACCATTAGTTTAATTACTGACAGATAAAACATTGCTACGACAGATAAAACTTTGCTATTTGTTTCCAAAGGCTTCTTGTTCATATCATGATGGTTGCGCGAATTTTTTGTTACACTTTTTTCTACAAATTTCATTGTAACTTTTTAACGGAAAAAGATAGAAATTTTTTTCTTTACATAATTTGTCCAGAAAAAATATTCCAAAATATAGGTATGTTTCTGAGAAAAATTCGATGACGTCATTACTTCAGTTTCCAAATATCCAAAAATATGTAAATTTTGCTTAAAATGGACCTTACTCAATCCCATTTAAGAAGCTCTTTTCAGATTTTTTCTATCGCTTTTCCTTTCCTTACAATAGAGCCGAGACATCAAGTTTCGCTCACCCTGTACAATAAATTGGTATTCACTGTTGTTAAGATCTTAAGTAATTTAAATTTCAAAAGAACTCAGAAAACTCGCAGTATGTTCAATCATCAATCATTTCTAATTAAATAATATTCTTATCGTCAGTTTACAAGAAATGTAAACAAGTTAATACAATAAGGTTTGGCTAGAAAAGGTTATCAATAATGCTGTACCGACGGTCACACAAATATACGTAATATTGGCGGAAATGAAAGATTATCCGGAATTTGACGACAAGAGTGCAAGCAAAACCCCAAAAATAACTTAATTCTTCAGAAAAGTTGTATATTTTATCTCTTTACCCAGTTGATAGTAAGTATATAAAGAAGGTCCAAATATGGTATCACTCATCAGTGTGGTAAAGACTATAGAAGAAAAATGAATTCAGTACTAGTTGTGTTATTCTCCTCAGTTTTTGTCACTTTAGTGACTGCCGGTAAGTATTTAATTTTTCATATTTACTTTTTTATTTACACTTTATAGTTATTGGATATTTTTCACAACTTAAGTGAGAATGTAACGCTAGATGCATTCTGACCATAATTAAAACGTAAACCGGTTTCGCTGCCGTAACAACATACTACCTGGTTACGCACCGAGATGGCGACCCTATCGTATATCTCACAATGTTTCAAGAGGGAATGTCTACATGTAGTTATCAGCTTTCAATATTTAGGAAAAATTAATAATAGTATAATACAATCGATACCATAATTTTCTGTATTACTCAGAAAATTTGCCTAAAAAAAAACTCTGGACGCAGCAAGTGCGTTATGGAAGTTAATTTAAATTACAAATATATCGCTCTAATGCGAGCAGGTATCAATTTGGTTACCGGTATAACCTATATAGTAGGAACAATGTATCATATTTTAACCAAATAATTATTTGAAAATGTACAAAAATTTTCCGAAAATAAACTTCAAATGTTTCTGTGAAAATTGGTCTCCTAGCCAATGAACCTTATGTTAACAGCAAATTGAGTTATTGAAATTTGAAACATTTTATGAAAATTCGCAACCAAAACACCCTTGCTGCGTTCATACAAAAGTTTTCCGAAAATACAGTTAAATGTTGGTTTCCTAACCAACAAAACCTACGTTAATAGAAAATGAATTATTGAAATTTGGAGGATTTAATGAAAATTTGCTACCAAAACGCACTTACTGCGTCCAGATTTTTTCTTACAAACATGCATCATATTTTGATAAAAAATGCTAAAATGCAGTAACGAATTTGTTCTGCGAAAATTAGCTAAAAATTATAGACCGTTAAACCATAAACTTCACTAAACCCACAGCGAAAGCATCAACTTAACTAAACCGACAGCCAAAGCAGCAGAGAAAGGGTCTATTTGAAATGAATTTTTTGTAAATATTTTAGTAAAATGAAGAGCAATGAAGGTTGAATCTGAAACTTATTAACTTATATTAACCATATTTGTTTCACGTTATTTGCCTAAACATTGCCAATTTTGACATTTTTAATTGCGAGTTTGACGTTTTAAATAGCGACTTTGACGTTTTGAGGATAACTGCAAAATTTGTTGCTTTAGCTGCTCGTAACTTTTTTGTCCTCAAACTTAGAGACCTAAATTTTGGTACATGGTTCACTGTTTATAATATAAATACGCGTAGCAAATTTGGTTGCCCTCCCTTTGTTATTTCCGGAAATATGAATTTTTTTAGAAAGAAAACACAACATTTTCCGGGAAAACCTGGTCGGATTTTCCTGGCTAACAAACTTGTCCAAGCCACTTTCAAAAGGAAGGTAGTCGCCAAATTTGATCAAGATCGGTCTATAATTTTTTGAGTTATCGGTACGATATATATATATATATATATATATATATATATATATATATATATAAATTTAAATCACCAACGACTTATGGGCCACCTTATAATTGTAGAAATATTGTTTAAGATGTAGCTCAAGACACCCTATAATTAATGTATACATTTTTTTTCGTATCTTGCATAATGACGGATATATTGAGCTTTAAAGATTTTTTTACGAAAATTCGACAAAAATGATATACCATTAACCAATAAACTGTATAGCCAACACTACTGCCAAAGCATCAGGGAAAGGGTCTATTTGAAGTGAATTTTCTGGGAATATTTTAGTAAAATGAAGGACAATGACGATTGAAACTAAGACTTGAGCAACATTATTCTTGAGACATTTTCCTTCCATAGCTCATATTAGTTTGAGGTTCATTGCCTAAATAATACCAATTTTGACGTTTAAAATCGCGACATTTGACGTTTTGAGGAAAACCCAAATTTATTTTTCTTTAAATGCGTGTAACTTCTTTGTCCTTTAACCTACAGAGCTAAATTCAAGTAGGTAACTTACCTATAATGACATAAATCAGCATATGAAATCTGGTTGTCCTTATGTTGCTAATTCCGAAGATATAAATTTTTTTCAATTTTTTTCGAAAGAAAACACAAAATTTTCCGGGAAAACCTTGGAGGATTTTTCTGGCTAACAAACTTGTCCAAGCCACTTGCAAAAGGAAGGTACTCACCAAGTTTTATCAAAATCAGTCCATTATTTTTTTAGTTATAGGTGTCACACATAAATACATATATAAATATATATATATATATATATATATATATATATATATATATATATATATATATATATATATATATATATATATAAACATATAAAGTCTGAAACCGACCTCGGATTTGGGTTCCAGAGGTCCTAAATAGCGCTCATTTGAAGAAATTTGTTCAAAATTCAAAAGTCGAGATCTCCCCATTAGTGAACTTTTTTAAAGAAAATTCACTAAAAAACAAAAAAGGTCTAACTTGCTCTATTCACAAAACAAGACCGTAATACCATGTTTCAATACAACTGTTATCTGCTGGGTAGCAATACGTGCCTGACTTCTAAAAATCATACAGTATACAGAAAACCGACGTTGCCACCTATATCGGCAAAGTTAGGAAAGACTCCCTAACTTAAAATGTGTACATTTTCATTATAAATTTTAAATTATATTTTAATTAAGGAACGTATTATAGTTGGTGTTACCGTTACTATATCTATTTGGAAAAGTAAGAGGAAGGAATTTTGTAATACGGATTGTTTTCCGTGTTGTATAGAAAACTTGTACAAAATTGTTTCAGAATGTTCTGAAGCCAAAAATTGGGAACCAAAAATCTCAGGCCGCAGCAAGTGCGTTATAGTAGCGAATTTTCATTAAATGGTTCTAATTTTCAGAACTCAATTTTCTATAAACCTAGAAAGTTCAGTTTTGGCACGTAGTACGGCATTTACGAGCGCAACGTACAAACCAAATGTCATCAAAATAACTTTGTTATTTTTTGAGATCCTTTTTTTTTGAAAATTTTTATTGTTTTTTGGAAAAACTGATCCAACAGGGCTGGCTAACGAACTTATCCAAGCCATTAATAAAAGAAAAATTACTGCCGAGTTTCATCAAAATGGGTTAATAACTTTTTAAGTTATTATTATTATTATTGTTGTTGTTTATTGTCAAAAATTATACATTATGTTAATACAATAAGTCTTATGTGACTTGTGCTGTATCATATAACACAATTTAAAAGGTTGATTCCTAAATAGTTTCACAGTCCTACACTAAATTCAATAAAATTCAAATTTTGCCGTACCAAATGTAAATTCTTTTTGCGCTTCTATTTCACACCTTCTAACACGTCAACCATCGCCTTCATTTACCATAAATATCTGCTTGTCCATAATGTCTTTCTAACTGCTCTTTCCAAACAACCCATTTTTTCACCAAAAATTTTAAATTTGTGGGAGATAAAAATTACTTTAATTTGACAAATGTCAAATTCAAAGTTATCGGGTGGATACCTATATATATATATATATATATATATATATATATATATATATATATATATATATATATATATATATATATATATATATATATATATATATATATATAAATTCAAACGGACCTTCGTCTCAGGTTCTAGCGGCCCAAATTTGCGCTCATTAGAAAAATGTTTGCAAAGTGTCAACATAAATAAAAATTCGCTAAAAATATTAAGAATCTACGTATGCGTACCTGAAGCAAATTTAACTAACGATTCCGAAATAATGGCTGACTAGGCGATCATTGTTTTTGAGCTATAGGATGATTTAAATAACAAATTTAATTCTATTTCCCAAAATAAAACAACAAACACTAAACCGATTCTAGCCTGCTGCTCCCGCGAAAATCTTACTCTTGGGGGCACAATCTGATATTCTGTCTATTTAGTTTTCCAGCACTGCTTACACATGCCTCGTATGACCAAATAACTTTTTTATCAAGATCTCTGTCCATATTACGATCCTTGTAAATACCAATCATAAAACTCTAAACAGCGCTATGCATCTCCTGGATGAAGCATTTTGAACTTTTTTGTATTTACATGATTTTAATTTATGCTTTTTCATTAATTCTTGAACATTCGTTTTTGGAACCCCTACAGCATCTTCTATTTTTGTATATGAATTTGTAGGACTAACCACAACCACAATTTCTTGAGTTTCCTGCTCAGAAATCTTATATTTTTTGACGAGATTGTGAAAATAAAGCAATCCATAAGATTTTTTTAGTTCTCCCAAATATAGTTACGCCTTCTTTCTGAAAATCTATGAAAAGGTGTAATAAAAATTTAACATAACTTATCATAGAACCGAAGTGTGTCAATTGAATACCTTTCGAAACGTAATTACGATGCTTGATCCTCATTTTCGTTGCATTCTATAAAAGAACTTAACATATCATATTTGTCATAATTGTCAAAAGATGAATTTGCTGTTGTTTTCTTCTTTGTAGCCGATTTGGTTAGATCAAGTCAGCTTAGTACGAAATCGGTTACCGAGAAGAAAACAAGCAAATGCGAGCCCAGGTAAAAAACGTGTATATCTTTCTTTAGTATGATAGCGTCAGAAAACATTAAGCTGGGGGATGAGTGAAGATTGGAACCTGTAATGAGCACTGATAAATACAATTTGGAGAACCCAATTCATGACAATATGGTTGTTAGACCTGACCGTCGTTTCTCTAACAAAAATAGCGTTATCAGGGGATTGAAGAAACTGTATTAGTTTATTAATTCTTATGATGACGCTAACTTTGTTAGTGAAACGATCGTCAGGTCTAAAAACTGTATTGTGATGAATTGTGTTCTCCAAATTTTACTTATTAAGCGCAGTATTATTTTTGGTATATTGAATATCTTGTATTGGTGAATTTTTATTTAAAAAAATTCACTAATAGAGAGGTATCGATAGTGAGACTTTGCAACAATTTTTGCAAATGAGCGCGAACTAGGACCCCTAGAACCCATATCCCGGGTCAGTTTCAATTTTTATATGTTTATATATATATATATATATATATATATATATATATATATATATATATATATATATATATATATATATATATATATATACACATATATATATATATATATATATATATATATATATATATATATATATATATATATATACATATATATATATATATATATATATATATATATATATATATATATATATATATATATATATATATATATGTATATATATGTATCCGCTTGTAACCGATTTCGATGAAACTTAGCAAGTGGCTTTCTTTTATTAATGGCTTGAATGAGTTCGTTAGCCAGAAAAATCTGATGGGGTTTTCCAGGAGAATTTTGAGTTTTCTTTCGAAAAAAAAGTTATTTTAATGAAATTTGGCAGATATCTTGCGTTGGGAGAGACCTTACTACACACCAAAATTAAACTCTCTAAGTTTATAGAAAATTGAGTTATTCAAATTTGAAGCATTTAATATTTCAACATGAAGTTTTTACCACAGAAATCGTAGAAACCACGAGACGATTTTCACGTCTCTAGTATCAGGATCACATGAGAGGATAGGCAGTGGCAGTGTTTAAAACTAATGTTGTACATGCTAGAAATTACCACATTCCTGACATCTAGTAGTGAAAAGTATAAGCAATAAACCATTGGTATTCATAATGTTGTTATAATCTTATTGATCATTTTATATAACTAAACATAAAACCTCTAGCTTCTAGTTTTTTTAGTGAATTTTTATTTAAAAAAATTTACTAATAGAGAGGTATCGATGGTGAGAATTTGCAAAAATTTTTGCAAATGAGCGCGAACTAGGACCCCTAGAACCCATATCCGGGGTCAGTTTCAATTTATATATATATATATATATATATATATATATATATATATATATATATATATATATATATATATATATATATATATATATATATATATATATATATATATATATATATATATATATATATATATATATGTATCCGTCTGATACTCAAAAAATAATTAACCGATTTCGATTAAACTTGGCAATTGCCTTTCTTTTATTAATGGCTTGGATGAGTTCGTTATCCAGAAAAATCGGACGGGGTTTTTCGGAAAAATTTTAAGTTTTCTTTCAAAAAAAAATTTTTATCCGAAAAAAATTTTTTTCTCCAAAAGTAACAAAGCTGTTTAAATGAAATTTACTATATATATTTCCTTGGGAGATATGTTACTACGTACTGAAATTCAACTTTCTAGGTTTATAGAAAATTGAGTTATTTAAATTTTAAATTTTCTTTCAAAAATTTTTTTTCTTTGAAAATTACAAAGTTATTTTAATGAAATTTGGTGGATATTTTTCGCTAGTAAAGACCTTATTACACACCAAAATTAAACTCTCAAAGTTTATAGAAAATTGAGTTATTCGAATTTGAATCATTTAATAAAAATTCACTACCATAACGCACTTGCTGCATCCCGAGATTTTAATTCCTTTGAGAGAAGAGAGTGTGTCCAAACGTCAACTTACAAGCATTACACTACGTGTAGTATATACTTTTCAAGAAACGTGATACTTTTAGCTTTCTTTGGGTATCTAATTGAAATTGGTATTTCTTAATGGTATTTGAAACGTTGCAGAAAATCCTGACATCATCTGGAAAATTATATATCCAAAAAGAGCATCACATCCTTCCATTTTGATAACAGCTGAGGGACCAGAAGACCAAGCTCTTCAAGGTAAGAGCATAAGCCTAATTTAACATTATTTTTGGGACAGCTCTACCAATACGAATTTCTTGGTTTCAACCAGCAGTAATAATCTCATTTGTAGTTAATAATATCAGTAATTTCTCTCAAAATTTACATTTAAAAAATTTGTCGTTTTAACTTATATGCTTAATTTATACACGGTTATTTAACCTTTACTGGAAATCACTAAAACTATAAATGTGCAAATTAACATTTATTTATTATTAATTGGTTTTTAGTGAATTTTCTTAGAAAAAATTCACTAATGAGGAGATCTCGACTTTTGAATTTTGAAAAAATTTCTTCAAATGAGCGCGATCTAGGACCCCTAGATCCCATATTCGGGGTCAGTTTCAATTTTTATATGTTTATATATATATATATATATATATATATATATATATATATATATATATATATATATATATATATATATATATATATATATATATATATATATATATATATATATATATATATATATATATATATATATGTATCACACCGATAACTCAAAAAATAATGGGCCGATTTTGATAAAATTTGGCATGTACTTTTCTTTTGTAAATAGCTTGGATAAGTTCGTTAGTCAGGAAAATCGGACGAGGTTTTCCGGGAAAATTTTGAGTTTTCATTAGAAAAAAATTCATATCTCAAAAAATGATTAGCCGATTTTAATAAAATTTGGCATGTACCTTTATTTTGTAAATAGCTTTGACAAGTTTGTTACTCAGGAAAATCGGACGAGGGTTTCCGGGAACATTTTGAGTTTTCATTCGAAAAAAATTTTTATCTCAAAGAATAATAGGCCGATTTTGATAAAATTTGGCAAGTACCTTCCTTTTGTAAATGGCTTTGAAAAGTTTGTTAATCAAAAAAATCGGACGAGGTTTTCCGGAAAAATTTTGAGTTTTCATTTGAAAAAAATTTTTATCTTAAAAAATAAAAAATCTATGATAACCAAATTTGGTAGGTAGGTTTACGATATAAAAAGTAAACTACACACCAAAATTTAGATTTCTATGTTACAAGAAAAAAAAGTTATAAAATATTTTGTGCCAGATCATTTCTATGAAAATTCACTACCATAACGCACTTGCTGCGTCCCGGGCTTTTTATTCATTAATTGCTGTTGTCCTTGCTTGGTGAAACTCTTCCATACTAAATACACACTTAGAGACTACTTCTCTGGCTGCCCTATGGGTTTTCTTTTCTGTAAAGGAAGGACGTAACCAGTGCGTAAGCCAGATGGTGCAAGTGGCCCTTCTGAATTCTAGATGTTCTAGATGTTCTTCAACGTTTCTGGGACCAGTTTCACTGCTTGACAGCATCCTCAGACAGAAGAAAATTCAATTAATATGAAATCATGACAACTGCAAATAAAGATATGTTGCGATATTATGATGTTTTGATCCACAAATTATTCAAAAATGAAAATAAAATAAAATAGGAACGACGGATGACATACACGACAATAGCTACCTTGTTTTAAATGAACATACTGATCTAACGGATTCACCTTTCTTGTATATTCTTCTAGCATTTTTTTCCAAAAAAGTTGTAATAAGATAATGACTTGATATGTGTCGATATTTTCATTGTATAGAGTCTGCTTTATTCCTGTTACTGTTTGGTTATTTTATTGTTGAAATTGTTATTATAGTTTTTACTGTTATACCTCTATTCTATCTTTCTGTTAAATATTGGTATACATCACGTAGACAATGTGAAGACGTCATCAGTCATTTGTATTTTATTTTATTTTCGGTTAGAAAAAATGTTCAAAACATCATAATATAGTCACAGATCTTTATTTGTAGTTGTCATGATTGTTTTTTCTGTCTGAGGATGCTGTCAAGCAGCGAAACCGGTCACAAAAACGTTGCAGAGCATCTGGAACATCTAGAATTCAGAAAGGCCACTTGCTCCAGATTGCTTACGCGCTGGATACGTTCTTCACTCACAGAAAAGAAAACCAATATAAGTGAAGCCGCAGAAATAGGCTCCACGTCTGTATTTGGAGTTTTTTTGTGCATGCACAAGCGAACGCTTTTTTTGTATAGCAAATTGTAAAATTGAAACAAATAAATATACTTGTAATAAATATACTAAATAACACAATACGCAGAGTGTTGTATTTGAGATAACAGACGTGGGATCCACTTTATGTGAAATCAAAAATTCCAGAAAATTAAAATCAATTTAATTGTCACTCAGAAATTTGAAACACTCACTTGTGCTAACTTTGAGCTGTGTAGCTTAAGTGGCTTTTCGTAAGCGTATACCCAATGGTGAATAAGTCCTAGTGAAATCAGTTTACAGCAAAGCTGACATAACTTCTCAGAATTACCTCCAAGCTGTTTTTTTTTCTCAAAGCTATAATATACTTTATTAAATAGCAGTTACATAGACGGGAAAAACAGGGAGCAAATATATAAAATTAATAGAAAGAATTGACTACCAAAAGTTACATAACTCTCTCAGAAACGTCCGCTGGGAAGTTCTTTATGGTCCAGAGGATCTGGAGTCCACAGCGGAAAAATACGTTGCTTTAATTAAAACTGAAGTAACGAACTGCACTACTAATATAAGGATAAAAAATAATAGAGAAAAAAGAAATGTGTGGATAACGACAAGTATAACAAACCGGTCACAACAAAAATCAAATGCACCTAAGATTGCGAAATTATCCAGAAAATGACCAACTAAGAACCGAATATGTTTCCTATAGAAACAGATTGACAGAAATAATAAAGAATGCCAAAATTAACTACTGTAGACATAGGATAAATAATAGCGGTGGTAACACCACTAAATACAGATAGTGATAAAATGGTTGAGAGCTTTAACAGGCATCGTGCAGAAGTGGGCAAATTACTAATGGGGAATATTAGAAACCTGGCCAGCTGCAGCGTAAAGCGTCGTATTGTCAAGTACTATTTGCTTCTGTGTCCAGCAGAACAGCATGAGCAGGTCATTTTTGATCTAAAAAATAAAAAAAGGCGTGGTATCGATGGTCTGAATGCCGATATGTTAAAAACAATAGCAGACTTTATAACAGAACCACTGACTTATATAATAAAAAAACTCTGGACGCAGCAAGTGCGTTATGGTAGTGAATTTTTAATAAATGCTTCAAATTTGAATAACTCAGTTTTCTATAAACTTAGAAAGTTTAATTTTGGTACGTAGTAAGGCCTTTCCTAGAGCAAGATGTCCACCAAATTTCATTAAAATAACTTTGTAATTTTTGGAGAAAAAATTTTTTTCGAAATGAAATTTAAAATTTGAATAACTCAATTTTCTATAAACTTAGAAAGTTGAATTTTGGTACTTAGTAAGGCCTCTCCCAAGGCAATATACGTAGTATATTTCATTAAAACAGATTTGTTATTTTCGGAAAAAAAAAATTTTGTTGAAAGAAAAAATTTTCCCGGAAAACCCCGTCCGATATTCCTGGCTAACGAACTCATCCAAGCCATTAATAAAAGAAAGGCACTTTCCGAGTTTCATTGAAATCGGTTAATTATTTTTTTGAGTTATCAGACGGATACATATATATATATATATATATATATATATATATATATATATATATATATATATATATATATATATATATATATATATATATCAACAAACATATAAAAATTGAAACTGACCCCGGATATGGGTTCTAAGGGTCCTAGTTCGCGCTCATTTAAAAAAAAATTTTGCAAAGTCTCACCATCGATACCTCTCTATTAGTGAATTTTTTAAAATAAAAATTCACTAAAAAAGCAATCGAAATTGGTTACTGGCCATCGGCCTTTGGAACATCTATAATAATACCTTTTTATAAATCAGGTGACCAAACAGAAGTAAGTAATTATAGGCCAATTTCATTGATAACCTGCTTTGCAACAAATTTTGAATCAATTATTAAAAAAAAAAGATTACACAATTACATAACAAAGTACAGTTTGATATCAGAGGGACAATACAGGTTTTAGCAGAAAGCATCAACACAGAATGCAATTCTAAACCTGACGTCAAACGTCAAACGTCATTACACCATCCTTATGTGTTTTCGTAGATTTGGCTAAGGCATTCAACACCGTCAGTCATCATCATCATCAACTACTACTAGAGTCCCATGAAGACATGGGAATTAGGGATAAAACATTTAAGCTTTTTGAGAGTTACCTTACCAACCGAAAGCAGTGTGTGAGGATTGATGGGGTCTCGAGTTGGGTGTGGTGTGCCGCAGGGAACGGTACAAGGGCCAATACTTTTTACTATATATATATATATATATATATATATATATATATATATATATATATATATATATATATATATATATATATATATATATATATATAAATGATTTGTTTCCACAAGAAAGTGATGGAAAAATAATTAGCTATGTCGATGACACGGCAATATTTTATGAAAAACCTTCCTGGCGTTGCTTGAAACAAACTGTTGAAACAGATTTGCTAAAGATTAAAAAATATTTTGATCACAAGCTATTATCAATTAGTTTTGAAAAAACTAAGTACATGCCTTTTTCATGTACTGCGGCCACGCTCCCGGAATACAGTAGTGTCACTGTTGGGGATCCTGAGGGTTTGTTGGTAATACAAAACTCAGATATTTAGGAATTGTAATAAACAGACACCTTAGATTGAAATTTCAGACCGATTATGTGGTGAGAAAACTACGAAGTGTGTTGTACAAAATTAGATATATGCGGGACATCTTAGATATGCCACAGCTCACAATAATTTACCATGCCTTGGTTGAAAGCCATCTGGGTTACGGAATTATAGGCTGGGGGTTATTGGAAAGACAAACCTGATTGAACTTTAAGTAATCCAAAGAAAAATCTTAAAGATAATTTTAAGCAGGGACAATATGTGCCCAAGTAATCGACTGTATCAAGAGGCTGGAATACTGGATATAAGACAATTATTTTTTAAATCGGCAATGAGTAAAAAGTTCAGGAATAGTTTGGGTATATCACCTACCGAACACAATTATGAAACACGACATGGAATGGTGACGTACAGAACAACATTTGCTAAAAAGAACATTGGCCAAAGGAGTTATACCTACCTCGCACCAAAAATGCTTCTTCTTCTTCCTGCTTCATTGGTAACTAACTGCAATATCGCAAATTTTAAGAAGCGTACAAAAGAGTATTTGCTGGATCAACCGAGGGCTCTCATATATGCTGTAATTAACGGAAAGAACTCGCAATCATATTCTTGATCGTTGTGGTGGACTAGAGGATGTATAAGGGTGTCTGAATATTAATTGTAGTCTTACAATTGCTGTGGACTGTGATGGATATCATAATAAATTTTATATTATCATGTAAGTGTTTATTCGAGTAGTTCTAGGCATAGAAGTGCGATGTACATTTATGTGTATTTTGTTTTCTGTGTAATTTTTAGTTTTAGATATGCGATGTATATTTACGTGTAATTTGTTTTTTGTGTAATTTTTTCCTGTGCATACTGGCACACGAGTCTTTTGACTCCAGCGATGTAATTGTTTATTTGCAGTCTGCACATTATTGTTACTGCTATTATTATTTTTACCGTTTGGCAAATAAACTATTGTTATTGTTATTGTTATGTAGTCAAAATATAGAGGTAATGTTCTTACTTCAATTGTTAGATGCTTCTGAGGATGGAGTCCAACTGAGAATGCCGCGAAATTTAAATGCTGAGACAGATAACAAGCTGGAAGAAGAAGGTATGTTTAAAATTGTCTTGATGTAATTATTTTGAAATTCTCTAAATTTGGATGGGTGTTACAGTTAAAATTACTAAGACTTTGTCAATAAAACGTTTTGTATTGAATCTGTCAAATGTTAAGTTAGGTTTTCAATTAACAGGTTATTTAGGTTTACAAAAATTAATTGTTTTACTTACTCAAAACTTAATAATGCTCTTGACCGTTGATACAAACACACACACACACACACACACACACACACACACACACACACACACACACAACCATTACAACTACGCTAAAACAATTGAAAATGCTGAAGCTAATTACTGTTACCGACTCTCAACTCAGTTAACTGTCAAACATATTGTCTAAAATTTATTTTAGATTGATCAAATGAGGTATTTTTTTGCAAATATGGTGTGTTCTTTTTATTGAGTAACACACACACACACACACACACACACACACACACACACACACCCGATGCTCAGCAGGATGGAAATTGTGGTATAACTACCTTTAGTTTATATCATACAAAAAAGGTTCGTGCTCTTTTTTGACATCTTAGAATAGCAACATCTTTTAAATACCTCTTGCCTAAGTTCCCAATAGGCTAGAACTATAAAATCTGAGACCCATTATAGCATTTGTGAACCAAAATTATTCATAAGTACACTTGTAGGACGCAAATCAGCATACTACATTTTAAAAACCTGACGATCGTTTCACTAACCAAGTTGGCATCATCAGGGGATGAAAATTTCTAGTAATTCTTCTAATTCTAATCATTCTTAGCAAACTAATTTATCAAAGTAGCTCTACTAGTTTTAGAGAACAAGCATAAAATAATTTTATTTTTCCCTCGGAACCTGATACGATTGGGATGATCAACAGCTCAACTAAACAAAAAAGTGTGGACTCAGCAAGTGCGTTATGGAAGTTAATTTTCATTAAAATGTTTCTAATAATAAATAGGTCTCTTTAATGCAAGTAGGCATCAATTTTGGTTACCAGTATAACCTATATAGTAGAAACAATGTATCATATTTTATCAAAATAACTTATTGTTGGAAAATGCACAAAAATTGTTCGAAAATAAACGTAAAATGTTTCCAAGTAGTCAAAATGCAAAAATGCAATAATATAAGGGCTGTTCGAAAAATAAATGTAGGTATCACCAACCACTTATAGGCCACCTTGTGATTTTCAAACTAACTTTATAATATGCAGCTCAAGACACCCTATAATTAACAGGTACAATTTTTTCTCGTATCTTGTATAATAACAATTATATTTAGCTTTACCCTATAAATGCGTCACCCTGTATATATGTAAACAGGCAAAAATTTAAAACTGTACTCGGATATGAATTCTAGGGTGCCTAGTTTGTAGTCATTTGAAGTAATCTTTTCAAAATTCTGAAGTCGAGGTCTCCTCATTAACGAATTTTTTCTACGAAAATTTACTAAAAATTATAAACTGTTAAACCATAAACTTACCTAAACCAACTGCCAAAGCACCAGAGAAAGGATCAATTTGAAATTAATTTTCTGGAAATATTTTAGTAAAATGGAGAACAATGACGGTTGAAGCTGAAACTTAATGGTTTGCATCTTCTTGCGACACCTTCTTTACATATCCCGTATTGATGTTAGGTTCTTTGCCTTAATGTTGCCAATTTTGACGTTTCAAATCGCGAGTTTTAGATTTTGAGAAAACCCCTAATTTTTTCCTTTAAATGTCTATAACTTTTGTCTTTAAACATACAGACCCAAATGTTCGCCGCTGGCTCATGCTTTATAATACAAACACGCTTACCAAATTTGGTTGCCCTTATTTTGTTATTTCCGGAGATATAAATTTTCTCAATAATAATTCCTGGCTTCCTGGCTAAGGAACTTATCCAAGCCACTTGCAAAAGGAGGGTACGTAGCAAATTTGATCAAAATCTCCCCATTATTTTTTGAGTTATCGGTATGACACGCACACACACACACACACACACACACACACACACACACACACACACACACACACACACACACACACACACACACACACACACACACACACACACACACACACACACACACACACACACACACACACACACACACACACACACACACACACACACACACACACACACACACACACACACACACACACACACACACACACACACACACACACACACACACACACACACACACACACACACACACACACACACACACACACACACACACACACACACACACATATATATATATATATATATATATATATATATATATATATATATATATATATATATATATATATATATATATATATATATATATACCCTAAATTAATTTCATGAGAATGTCTTTCTGAGCGTCTCCGTGGCCGTGCGGGAAAGTCTATGACTTTTCAACACGGACTCGGGGGTCGACGGTTCGAGACTCACCGGCGGCGGATGATTTTTCAAATCACTGTCGTCGTTGAGATCGAGCTCAAGGTGGAGGGTAGGTTAGTTTATATCAGCAAAAAGGGTCAACAATGGCCTAATTGCCAGTAAGCATCTTACCTTTTTACCTTATGTCTTTCTGAGGACAGTAGATTGCCACAGCTATGTGAAAGTTATGATTTCATTTGCAGCACTATTTTCTATCGCTATGAAAAACACATTTGTACCCATTTTCAAGATATCAATGAAAATAATTTTCTACTTAAACACACTGTATTCGTTTTAATGTTGACTTTCGGACTGCGATAAGTTTAGACAAATCGTATTATTTTTATTTCAAGAATTTACTTTTGTTCTGTGTACTTTGAACTACCCTGTAAAATGGAATAACAATATTTCTTTAAACAGAAGTTAACTTAGCAAAAAAATGGAACAACATCTTTGAAGCTTTTTAAGTAAAGAAACTTCTCACTGTCAAAACCCTACATGATTTTACTCACAAAGTACAAAAGTTGTTTGTTTTTCTTTAGATGTTTATTGGAGAACTTGGAAGAATAAAATACCATCAGATGCTATAGTAGCAGGCCACACCCAAACAGTATATGGTATAGTTGCTCCAGTTTTTCTGGCACAGGTTTATGTTCCAATTGGACAAGTAGGCTTGCAGCCTGGTAACATTTTCCTTCATTCCAAATCCGTCAAAGCTTCTTATGGGGGAAGCATATATCGCAGCGACAAACAAGTAAAGGTATGTTAAAAAATAAATATTAATTCACAACGTTACCCAACAACGTGTTTTTCATTTGTGCGGCTTTGGATATAGTAAAAATTTTTAGCTGATATAGTAATGATTTAGATAACGCAAAAATTGGGTTATGACAGCAGATTTGTATCAGACTGTGTTCTTTTAAAAATGGCTTCATTTTAGGTTTCATTCTGGAGCTGAAAGTCACAATTGAAAAAAAAGCCTGGACGCAGCAAGTGCGTTATGGTAGTGAATTTTCATAAAAGTATTTTTAATAGCAAATATGTGTGTTTTTTTTTTAAGAAAGCAGGCATCAAATTTGGTGACCAGTATAACCTATATAGTAAAAACAATGTGCTATGTTTCATCAAAATAAGTTTATTTTTTGGAAATGTGCAAAAATTTCCGAAAGTAAGCTTAAAGTGTTTCGGAAAAAACTCGTTTCTTCGTCAACCTTACAGGTTAATAGCAATTAAACTATTCAAATATGAAGAATTTGATCAAAATTCGCTACCATAACGCACTTGCTGCGTCCAGATTTTCTTTTCTAACAAACACGCATTATATTTCGATGGAAAATTCAAAAATGCAATAACATAAGGCGTGTTTGATTAAAAAAAAAGAAAACTTGTATCACCAACGACTTATGGGTCAACCTGTGATTGTAGAAATAATTTTTTAAGATGTAGCTCAAGACACCCTATAATTAATGTATAAATTTTTTCTCCATATCTTGTATAATAACGGATATATTGAGCTTTATTGATTTTTTACGAAAACTCGACAAAAATTATATACCATTAAACAATAAACTCTATATAGCTAAGGCTACTGCCAAATCATCAGAGAAATGGTCTATTTGAAATGAATTTTCTGGAAATATTTTAGTAAAATGAAGAACAATGACGGTTGAAACTAAGACTTCAGGGTTTGTAAAACATTTTTCTTGAGACATTTTCTTTCCATATCCCGTATTAGATTCAAGTTCTTTGCCTAAACGTTGCCAATTTTGACGTTTTAAATTGTCACTTTGACGTTTTGAGGAAAACCTCAATTTATTGTTCTTTAAATGCCCATAACTTTTTTGTCTTTTGACTTACAGCTAATTTACCTATAGCAATATAAAATAATGTACCAAATTTGGTTGCCCTAACTTTGTTATTTCTGAAGATATAAATTTTTTTCTAAAAGAAAAAAAAATTCCGGGAAAACCTGGGCCGATTTTCCTGGCTAACGAATATATCTAAGCCACTTGCAAAGGGAAGATATTCGTCAAAATCTGCCCATTATTTTTTTAGTTATCGGTGTGATATATATATATATATATATATATATATATATATATATATATATATATATATATATATATATATATATATATATATATATAAATGAAACTGACCCCGGATGTGGGTTCTAGGGGTCCTAGTTCGCGTTCATTTGCAAAAAAATTTCAAAAGTCGGGATCTCCTCATTAGTGAATTTTTTCTACGAAAATTCACTAAAAGGCTTCATTTTAGTTTTCTTTATGGAACTGGAAGTCATAATTGAAATTCTTAAGCTTCTAGAAGCAGTCCAAATAACCTAAAGGCATGAGAACTCCTTCCAAACTGTATTTGATTATAAGTCTTCCTGAAAGCCACATAAAATCTAGCTATAACCCCAGCACCATGAACTGGCCAAAATGAACGTGCACAGAAGTTTAGGGTTTTGCGTATTATATATAATGTTTAATTAGTTTCAAGCACTGTGTTATATTCCTAATAACCTCATACTAGAAAATATGTTTCAGGTTCTATGTGCCAAGGACCAAGGCTTCGTGTCTTGGATACCAGTAAACCAAACGGCCAATCTGACTGCCGAGAAAGATTGCGTGATTGCTGGATATGAGGGCAACACCCGGACATTATATTTCGGCCGTGCGATTTACGACGGTGACCTTATTATTGGAAAAGCAAACATAAAAGACAAAAGTCTACACTACGCTTATGCTGGAAGTGAGAAGTTCATGAAACAAAATTTTGAAGTTCTATGCTACAAAGAAGCCCTATTAAAAATCAAACAAAATGCTGAAGAAACAAAAGAAAAGGAGGAAAAAGTAATCGTAAAAACAAATGATGAAGTGCCTACTTCAGAGAATATATCGACTATGCATCCATAGAAAAAAAGTGTATATCTGCTCATATAACTACCGGATAATGATAAAACAATATATGTTATTTCAATATGTATGTATTGAATTTGTGGGTTAATTTTTGCTAATTCTCTATTCCTTTAACATAATTAGGAATATTGTTTAAAAATGTACTTATGCTAGTCAATAAATATATAATGTACTTTTTACAACAAACGGCTTCTATAAAGTAAAGAACTTTTTTATAAAGTGATCCATGAATCCCTAGGACATAATGACCTTGATTGTTGTACAACAAGATAAGTGCTTAAGTATAAGTAGCTTAGAAAACTAAAATCACCGCAACACATCTTTTTAAAGAACTAACGAAACTAGTTTAGAGTTTTTCATCCTCTGATGACGCTGATTTTGTTAGTGAAACGATTGTCAGATCTTTAAAAAGATGTGCTAAGGGAACTTGGGTTCTCCAACGTACTTATCAGTGCTCTCTACAGGTTCCGATCTTCACTTAGTAATAAGTGTTTACTCGCTTCTTAAATAGTTGGAGATTATATGTCTTCGGAAATATGTGTGCCGGGAGGGCATTCCAAAACTTAGATACTTTAGAAGAGAACAACGATTCGTAATGAATAGAAATTTAATAAATCTTTGCCGTAAGTTAAGTTGTAAAATTAGATTAATAGGTGCAGGTATCGCGTTTATAAAATCCTGCAAACAAAAATCAGGTATTCCCAATTTTATAAACTTCAATATTAAAATTTCTAATAATAAAAAACAGGCGAAAAAGTGGCTGGATTTAGAAATAAATATCTGTATTCCAAACGTAGCATGTTAAAAATAGAAGCATATAGTTTTTATAAAAATTAATTTAAGTTAGATAATTTTGAATATCAAGATTGGTGCAATTTTTAGAGGAACATGTTTGTAGTTATCAACGCGAAGTTGTTTAAAAAGACCAATATACGAAATAGTAAATCAAAGTATCTTGTAAAATACCAAATTAAAAATGAAAAGCCAGCTCCTCAGAAAGCTAACCTCGTAGAAAACCTTTCTTCACAGACGTTTAATAAAAATGGGATCCACATTTTAAATAAAGGACTAAAATTGGGTTTGTATCACAAAAGGACACTCTATTGGATGTTATTGCTGGTATTGAAACAGCTATTAAACAAGTAGCTAAGCATTCAAACAACTTTATTAGACAAGGATATGAATAAAATAATATAACTAAAAATAACCTTGACGTTTTAAATCGTAATTTTTGGTGAAAAATCATATAATATTGAGGACATTTTTTGTGGTAATTTTCCTAACTTTTCACACAAAAAAAAACCTCTAGACGCAGCAAGTGCGTTATGGTAGTGAATTTTCATTAAAATATTTTTATTGCAAATATGTGTGTTTTCTTTTTAAGAAAGCAGGCATAAATTTTAGTTACCAGTATAACCTATATAGTAAAAACAATATGCCATGTTTCAAAAAAATAACTTTATTGTGTGAAAATGTACAAAAATTTCCAAAAGTAAACTTAAAGTGTCCCCAGAATAACTCGTTTCTTGGTCAACCTTATAGGTTAATAGCAAATTGGGCAATTCAAATATGAAGCATTTGATCAAAATTCGCGACGACAACGGACTTGCTGTATCCAGAATTTCTTTTCTTACAAACATGCATTATATTTCGATGGAAAATGCAAAAATGCAATAACATAAGGCGTGTTTGATTAAAAAAAAAAAGAAAATTTGTATCACCAACGACTTATGGGCCACCCTGTGATTGTAGAAACATTTTTTTAAGATGTATCTCAAGACACCCTATAATCAATATATACAAAATTTTTTTCATATCTTGTATAATAACGGATATATTGAGCTTTATTGATTTTTTACGAACATTCGACAAAAATTATATACCATTAAACGATAAACTCTATAGCTAAGACTACTGCCAAGCATCAGAGAAAAGGGTCTATTTGAAATGAATTTTCTGGAAACATTTTGATAAAAATCCACATGAAATATTTAAGATCGTTTTCAACATCAGTTCTCGTTGAACTTTTGGATGGGAATTGTGGGTGGCTGTCTAATTAGACCGGTACTTCTACCAGGAAGACTTATCGGAGAGGTGTACTGAAACTTTTTGGAACACACGCTCGCTGGATTTCTGGATGATGTACCATTGTCAATAATAAATGCAATGTGGTTTTTACACGATCGCACACCAGCGCATTTTAGTTGGGTTACACGTGAGTTTTTAACAGAAATATACGAAAATCGCCGGATTAGCCGAGGTCGACCTCACTTATGGACTGCACGATACCCGAAATTAAACCCACTGGATTTTTTCCTCTGGAATCACCCGAAGTCCTTGGTTTACACTACTCTACCGGAAAATGCGGAGGACCTTAGAAATCGAATCATTGGTGGGGGTAACTCAATTAGATCTGATCATGGTGTTTTTGAGTGAGTTCCCCAGTCAATGAGGAGACGACTGTATTCCTGCATCCGAGCTGGAGGTGGCCATTTTCAACAGTTTTTGTAATTTTTTGTATAATAAATGGAGGTGTGATAACAAGATTTTTATTATTTATCGTGCAAACGATTCGAGATACGGGGAAATTTCAAGAGACAAAAAACTTGTAGTATTACTTTCATTAATTCAACATAATATACAAATCATATTGCAGTCAGTGACGTACATTTTTATGTCACTAATTTTTGTCGAGGTGCCCCCCTAACGTCAATAGACTTAACAATCTCTATATAATTAGGGCCAAATCAGCCCACTATTAGTACAAACAACGCTGCCAAATTTCAAAACAATCGGAGAGGAGCTATTTGAATAATTTTTAAAAAATCGTTATTTAAAAAAAATGTAACTCCTTGTATCTTGGAAACAATGCATTTTAGCACCTATATTTATGGGAACTTTTTTAATAAAATGACTTGGGAAATCAAGGATTTAAATATTTCCGTGTCTTTTTTAAACAACCTATATATATATATATATATATATATATATATATATATATATATATATATATATATATATATATATATATATATATATATGTATATATATATATATATATATATATATATATATATATATATATATATATATATATATATATATATATATATATATATATTGTTAATGTTTGTTGTTTGATTTTTTAACTTCAATTTAAATCTCTCTTTATATCCTTGATAATATGGCTGAATGAGCTTAACTCGAAGTCGAATCATACACACACCAAATCCTTGATAATGGAATAAATAATTCCGAAAAGCTCGGCATTATAATTGAAAGTTTTTAACGTGCCTACAAAAATTCGCTAATAGATAAAGTTAATTATTTACTGATAATGTGTTTTTATCCTTTTCTGGTTCTGTTTGATTCTGAAATACATAGGAACTAATTGAGCTCTAAACGTCGTAATCAAATATAAGCCCTCTCTTGATATTGACAGATGATATTGAACCCAATGAACCCAATAGGATTTTTTTCCTGCTTACTTTCTGATACAAACAAAGCTGTTCAGTACTTTCGTATTGTCTGATAAGTACACTTGGAGAACTCAAGTTACCACAACGCATATTTTTAAGACCTACTGTCGTTTCATTATCAAAGTTATCGTCATCAGAGGATGAAAAATTCTAAACTATCTAACTACTACCACACATTATATTTATAATACGTAAGTACAATTTGGAGAACCTAATTCATCACAATACAGTTTTTAGACCGGACAATCGTTTCGCTAACAAAGTTTGCGTCATCAGAGAGATGAATAAACTGAGCTAATTATAACTAGAACTACTATTCATGTTAGTTGCCAAGCATCCTCTACGAAGATATACACACAGACCCCCACTGTTGAGCCTTCAATCCTTGTTATTAAAATTGCACACCTGCTTTTGTAAAATGATAAGCAGATAAAGGTTTGTCTGTTTTATCTTTTCGAAAAGTCGTAGATTCCGTTAAAAATTTCTTTGTTTTATGTTTTTTGACTAATTTTTCCACTAAGTAGACAGAATAACGATTATGGTGAGCTACGTTTTTAGCGATTTTTTTAAAATTTGCTAATGAGGAGATTTGTGTTTGTTTATATATATATATATATATATATATATATATATATATATATATATATATATATATATATATATATATATATATATATATATATATATATATATATATATATATATATATATATATATATATATATATATATATATATATCCGACCGATAACTCAAAAAAGAATGGACCGATCTTGATAAAATTTGCAGAGTACCTTCCTTTTGCAAGTGGCTTGGATAAGTTCGTTAGCCAGGTAAATTGGACCAGGTTTTTTCAAAAAATTTTGTTTTCTTTATTAAAAAAATCATATCTCCGGAAATAACAAAGTAAGGGCAACCGAATTTAGTACGCGTGTTTGTATTATAAATAGTGAACTCTGTACCGAAATGTAGGTCCCTATCTTTAAAGACAAAGAAGTTATGAGCAGTTAAACCAACAAATTTTGGAGTTTTCCTCAAAACGCCAAACTCGCAATTTTAAACGTCAAAATTGGCAATGTTTAGGCAAAGAATGTGAAACAAATACCGTTTGTGAAAAGAAAATAGTGCAATAATGGTGTTCTGCAAACCCTTAAGTTTCAGATTCAACCGTCATTGCCCTTAATTTTACTAAAACGTTTACAGAACATCTATTTCAAATAGACCCTTTCCCTGGTGCTTTAGCTGTCTGTCTAGCTAAGTTTGGTGGCTTTTGGAATATTTATATGTAGGTTTAGTGAAGTTTATGGTCTATAATTTTTTTAAGCTAATTATCGTAGAACAAATTTGTTAATGTATTTTTGCAGTCTAGCTCCCGAACGCTTTTCAAAACACTGTTTTCAGAAACTTACCTAGGGCCACCCCTGGATCCACAAACCCCAAGAAAAATTTCTTGTTCACACTCCCCAAGGAAGTTACGGGACCAGGAGTGAGTAGGCGTGCATAATTTTTTTTTAGCTAATTTTTGTAGAACAAATTCGTTAATGCATTTCTGTAGTTTTTTTCGAAATATGATGCGTTTGTAAGAAAAAAAACTGGACGCAGTAAGTGCGTGTTGGTAGCGAATTTTCGGTAAATTTGCAGTTTAGCTCCCGAACGCTTTTCAAAAAACTGTTTTCAGAAACCTGCCTAGGGCCACCCTGAATCCACAAACACCAAGAAAAATTTCTTGTTCACACCCCCCCAGGAAGTTACGGGACCAGGAGTGAGTAGGGGTACATAATTTTTTTAGCTAAATTTCATAGAACAAATTCGTTAGTGCAATTTGCACTTTTTGTCGAATTATGATGCGTTTGTAAGAAAAAATCTGGACGCAGTAAGTGCGTTTTGGTAGCGAATTTTCGATAAATTTGCAGTTTAGCTCCCGAACGTTTTTCAAAAAACTGTTTTCAGAAACTTGCCCAGTCCCCCTGGATCCACAAACCCCAAGGAAAATTTCTTGTTTACACTCCCCAAGGAAGTTACGGGACCAGGAGTGAGTAGGGGTGTATAATTTTTTTAACTAATTTTTGTAGAACAAATTGGTTAATGCATTTTTGCATTTTTTAGCGAAATATGATGCGTTTGTAAGAAAAAATCTGGACGCAGCAAGTGCGTTTTGGTAGCGAATTTTCGACAAATTTGCAGTTTAGCTCCCGAACGTTTTTCAAAAAACTGTTTACAGAAACCTGATACACCACACCCCCCCCATGGATCCACAAACCCCAAGAAAAATTTCTTGTTCACACCCCAGGGAAGTTACGGGACCAGGAGTGAGTAGGGGTGCTGAGCGAGGTAAGTAGTAAAAAGGAAATATGAGCAGAAATTTCTAATAAAGCGGGCTTAAAAGCTGTATTTTTCACATCTTGAAGCCATATCCCCCTTAAACCCTGACTACCCCGCACACCATCCCTATTCATTTCCAGTCCCATAACTTCCTTGGGGGGTGTGAACAAGAAATTTCTCTTGTGGTTTGTGCATCCAGGTGGGGTCCTAGTAATGTTTCTGAAAACAATTTGTTAAAAGGCGTTCGGGAGCTAATCTGGAAATTTACCGAATTTGCATTAAATCCTTCAAATTTCAATAACTCAATTTGCTATTAACGTAAGCTTTGTTGGATAGAAAACCAACATTTAAGTTTATTTTTCGGAAAATTTTTGTATATTTTCAAACCATAAGTAATTTTGATAAAATATACCACATTGTTTCTACTACATGGGCTATACCGGTAATCAGATTGATACCTGCTCGCATTTGCTATTAAAAACATTTTTATGGAAATTCACTTCCATAACACATTTGCTGCATCTAGACTTTTGAAAAATGTTTATATATTTTCAAACAATACATTTATTTCAATGAAATATGATACATTGTTTCTACTATATAGGCAACCAAGTTTGATGCCTGCTTTCATCAAAGAAAGACATTTGCTATCAAAAATATTTTAAAGAAAATTCGCTACCATAACGCACTTGCTGCGTCCAGAGATTTTTTAGTATATTCAAGTTCTCTGTTGTATCTCTCTTTAATTAGGGGCGACTGTATTAACCTATGAGCCAGAAAGTTCAAACTAGCTGTTTTTTGTAGAAAACTCGGGTGTACGTCCATCGTAGTAGTGGTTTCTTTTCTGTGAATGTCAAATTCTAAAGTATCTCTCTTTTTGATGACTAATACATCAAGGAAAGGTAATTTAATATTAATTTCTATTTTATGGGTGAATTTAATGGAGTCAAATTTACTGTTTAATTTGATGATAAAATCATCTACTTTGCATACAATTGTATCAAGTGCTGTAAAAACATCGCCCACATACCGAAACCATTCTCTAGGGAAATAGTCATTTTCATTTGCTAGGTCTGTTTAAAATCTACTCGTGAAAAGGTCTGAAATCAATGGGGAAATGGGGTTGCCCATTGCTGTCCCATGGGTTTGTTTAAAAAATTCATTATTAAATTGGAAAATATTTTGATTCATGCAAAGATTTGTTAAATTGATATATTCCGTGCAGACCTCATAATCTGTGTTTGTGTGTGTGTGTTTTGTTTCTTTAACTTCGGCCTATTTCCACGACTATGGCCAATCACCGACGCCAGGGAGCAGTTTCACCTCACTATCTTGGCAATTTTGCCTAACCCCTGCCTTTTTGTAAGGAGGGTAAGGATCTTTAACGTGCTCAACATCGCATGGACACAGTACTGACGGCTTTACGCCCCCTCCGAAGGGCAGAACGTGCAGACATTCAACTTGCTCAAATACAATGCCAGAACCTCGGTTGATGTTAATGTTGCAGTTTGTACTGAAAAAGTGAAAGGAGTACCCTAAGATCGAACCCAGTACCCTTCGGTTCAGAGGCACACGATCTTGCCCCTGAACCACCGAGGCTCTACCTCTTAATCTATATTGTTCATTTTAACAAATGGTCTAAATAGGTTAGCGCTTATTTTATGCGAACACCGGGAAAGAACAAGGTCACATTCAATGATATCAAAACCACGCATTCAACAAATTTAATATTTTTAACTTTATTAATAAACTATGTAGTATGGACCAGTTTCACCATGTGAGGGCAACAACGATCAATGAATTTATTAATAAATTCAAGTAAATTTGAAACTGAAAAACTGTTTTTTTTTTTTATATACAGCTTTTAAATTCGTTTGTTGACCATTTCGCTATAGTGTATGTCAGGGAATCTATAGCTGGAACAGGAGGTCTCCGGGTTTTTGGATTTCCGGGAACTTTGTGATTTGAAACCTGTTAACTTTCTTCCTAAATTTTGTAATAAGGTTGTGACATCACTTTAAATTGTTTTTAACTTTGGATATCATCTTTGGGAGAGGCTTGCTGTTTAGTTTTTCATACGGCCCGATTTCTATTGCATTATATACTGTATATTTATAATCGTTTTTGTGTAAAATCACAACCTTATTACATTTGTCTGCTATAACATAAAAACGTTCCTTTTCTTGCAGTCGTGATACGTCGAAATCGGCAACTTTAAGGCAAAGAATCTAAAGCGAATACGGGATATCTAGAGATAATGTCGCGAGAAGTGTATTTTACATGTCCTTAAGTTTCAGCTTCAACCGTCATTGTCCTGCATTTTACTAAAATGTTTGCAGAAAATTCGTTGCAAATATACCCTTTCTCTGATGCTTTAGCAGTAGTTTTAGTTATAGAGTTTATGGTTTAATTGTCTATAATTATTAACAAATTTTCGTAGGCTAAATTCGCTATGAGACCGCAAATTTTAACTTTTAAAAAGATTTTTTCAAATGAGCGCGCGCTAGGTCCCCTAGGACCTCATCCGTTTCTGTTTTAACTGTTTACATATACACAGGGTGACGCATTTTTACGGTAAAGCTCAATATTACTGTTATTATTGGGGTCCCATGCAAATGACGAGTTCAGAGGGGATTTAGTTCATATTATTTAATGAAAAATTTGAGTTGTCGTATGCAGGACGCTCTCAAATAATGACTGAATTTAAAAAAGACTCGAACTGTCGTAGCCCAGTTGTTTCAAATATAACAGCATGTATATTGTCTTTCAGAAATGAAGGGAATAATATTAAATGTTTAATAAGTTATTAAAAAAAATGTCGGATTTTCGTGGAAAAATTATTTGTAAAGTTTCATGCAAAAATTTTTTTGGGAGTTTTGTCGAAAATCTGGTTTGATGAAATATGGTACATTATTTCTACTATATAGGTTATTCTGGTAACAAAATTAAATGCCTGCATTTATTAAAAAAGACGAATTTGCTATTAAAAACATTTGAATGAAAATTCACCACTATAACGCACTTGCTGCGTCCAGACTTTTTTCAAGTATTAGTAGACTAATTTGTTTTTAATTCATCGAATCCAATCAAAACTTTACAAACACAACATGTGTACAAAATTTAATCGAATCTGTCGTTTTCGAAGATGTTCATGTACCATTAATTTCTGATAATATAATACAATTATCGATAAACAAATTCAATACCATTGAATTAGAGAGAATTATCAGCAATGCAGTGTCGAAAGTCACATACCTCTCTACGTAATAATAGCGTAAATAAAAGATTATCCAAAATTTATGAATAACACTGCTCCAGAAACCCAAAATATCTTAATTATGTGAAAAGTGACATATTTTGTGTCTTTACCCAGTTGATAGTAAATATATAAATATAGTCCAAATATTTTACTCATCAGTGTATTAAATACTAACGAAGAAAAATGAATTCAGTACTAGTAGTGGTGTTTTCCATAGTTTTTGCTACTTTAGTCTCTGCTGGTAAGTAATCACATTTTCATAATAACATTTATGTTTTGCCCTGTGCAGCTTCTGAATATTTTACAACTTAAGAGAGAATACTGATGTAGAAACTCCTTTTCTGGCTTCACAAGTGTTTGTTTTTTTCTCTGTAAGCGGTTTCGGCGCTTTACAGCGTCATCAAATATAAGAAAGCTTCATTTATTTATGACCATATTTATTAGGGATACATTTTTTTATCTTATGGGAGTTTTGTGATCTGGCATATTTTTATAAAAAATCGCTGCCATAACGCAGTTGCTGTGTTTATACTTTTTTCGTATTCCGAATTAGTTTAGTTTCTTTTTTAACGGAAAATGTGTACAAGGGAACACGTGAAACCAATGTCTTTTAAGAAGGCTGATAATTTGGCATAATTTAAATAATTAAATTAATATTTTTATTTATGGCATTGCAGAAAATCCTGACATTATATGGAAAATTATATATCCAAATAGAGCTGCCCATCCTTCCATTTTGATAGCACCTGACGCTCTAGAAGATCAGGATCTCCAAGGTAAGAAAAAAATGTAGTTTGACATTTGACAGAGAGAGCCTCGGTGGTCCAGGGGTAAGAACGTACTGGGTTCGATTACCAAATTTCCCTTACACTTTTTCAGTATATACTGTAAGAATTAACATCAACCGAGGTTGGGGCATTGTATTTGAGCAAGTTGAATACATGCATGTTCCGCCCCTCGGAGAGGACGTAAATCCGTCGGTCTCGTGTACCATGCGATATTGGGCACGTTAAAGATCCCTACCCTCCTTACAGAAAGGCGGGGGTTCGGCAAAATTTGCAGGATAGGGATAGGAAAGTGAAACTGCTCCCTGGCGTCGGTGATTGGTCGTAGTCGCGGAAATGGGTCGACATTAGAATATAAAAAAGACATTAGACATCATCTAGCTTAGCGATTTAAAAACACACCAGTGATAATACTGTAGTATAATATTGCATAGTAATGTCCTTTTCTAACAAAAAGGACATTCGCGGCATTTTCCAAATCTTGTTACATTTTATTGCGGAAAAACCAGGACTACGCTTGTTTAACAGAATTGAATTTTGGCATATTCCATTTGTGATTTGGTAACAATATATGAGCTAAATTTCATAAGGGCCAGTTGACCATTTTCAAGAATATAGCGTCTTTGGGAAGAAAATTAGTAATTTTCCATGTAAAAAACTTGACTCTCAGAACTAGCCAACGAAATCAGTCTTCGGAAAAAAAATTCCAATGTAATTGAACCAAAGTAATAGAATCAAACCGGATGTCTCCAGTTGGCATAAAATTTAATGTTTCAAATCGCGACTTTGACGTTTTAAGAGGAAAAGTTATAAAAATTTTCAAAATATTTTTTCTTCTACTTCTTTACCTTTTAGCGTCAAAAAGACTAAACCTTTGTGTATAATATAGAATTGGTTTTGTTGCCCACACAAAATATTTTTTTGTGATTTCGTCTGATCACCGGTGGCACCCAAAAGTTTTTTCTTTAAATGCCTATAACTTTTTTTCTTTCAACCTAAAAATATGAATTTCAGCACATAGGGTAAGTTTAATAGTATAAACGTGTAAGCCAAATTTTTTTGTCATACATTTGTTATTTGCGGAGATACAAAAGTTTTTCGAAAGAAAACCCAGAATTTTCGGAAAAAACTAGTCCAATTTTCATGGCCAACGAACTTATCCAAGCCACTTACAAACTTGTATCTTAATTAACTGATTTTAGTTATTAGATACAACAATTTCTTTTCTTTTTAGATGTTTATTGGAGAACTTGGAAGAATAGGATTCCATTAGATGCCATAGTAGCAGGTCATACCCAAACAGAGTATGGTATCGTGGCTCCACTTTTCTTAGCAGAAGTGTTTGTTTCAAATGGAAATGCAGGCTTACAACCTGGCCAACTTTTCCTCCATTCAAAATCAGTTAAAACTTCTTTTGGAGGAAGGGTATATCGCAGTGACAAACAAATAAAGGTATGTCAAAATAATAAGTTTTAATTTGTCAGCTTGGCGGTCCAGTGATAAAATTATGTGCCTCCGAATTAAAAGATCCTGGATTCGACTCCTAGTAACGGATCATTTAACTTTCCAGTACATACTGTACCATTACCATCAACCGAATTTGTGGCAATGTGTTTGAACAAGTTGCATCACTGCAAGTTCCGCACTTTGGCAGAACGGTCCATCAGCCCTGTGCAACTTGCGATGCTGAGCACGTTAAGGGTCCCTTATTTCCTTCTAGAAAGGCAAAGATTTGATGAAATTTTCAGAAAATAGAGGCAAGGTTGGAAAAAAAAGTGACCCAATGTTGCGTCTTCGGGTTTTATAACAAATGTAGTAATAATTTACGTCATAAATAATAAACATCCTCACAGTAATATCTAAAATGCCCTGAACAGAACAAACTCCTGATTATAAAATATCGCCGTCGTATCTTTTTCTTGTTAGGATTGGGGGAGAAAGAGCTTGTTTTCTTACCCCAATGTTCTGCAGGTGGATTGATCCCACCCTCGCTAACTAGTCGGCTTTGCTAATTAGCGTTGGAAGAAGAATATGTTGAAGATGTGGACTGTATGTGGATTGTATTTATAACTCTAGGTGCACTGGATTCCAGAAGATTTCAATAATACACTTTTTTATATTTTTATATTTATATATGTTGTATTGTTACTATATACACTTTGAACTTAACATTTATTTACAATTTGCGGTTTTACACTTGATTTAATGGGTTATTCAGGAGATTTCACAATCTTATTAGCTACTTGCTATTGCATTTAACTGCGCGTATACTTTCTAATTTCGAAGAAAACACTGACTTTTCACTGTAATACTGTAAGAACGGAATTTCTGTAGGAAGATTGGAGCTTGAACTGAAGTGGCATAATCACACTAGCGATGTTTAGGTAGAAGATCAGGATCTTAGAAGTCCCAAAAAGCGATGAAGATGAGATTCGTTGTAGAACGGCACTGTAGAATTTAACTGGCTTAAACACACGAGCGGTGTTTTAGGTAGAAGATTAGGAACTCGGGGTCCGAAGAAGCGAAGAAGATGAGATCTATCGTATAACTGTAGCACTGAACTGGCTTAAACACGCGAGCGGTGTTTAAGTAGAAAATTGGGAACTCGGAGTCCCAAGAATTTAAGAAGAGGAGATCGAACGTAGAACTAACTTGTACATTGCGAAAGGCTTGCTTTTATTCGCGTAACGCTAGGTGACGTAGTTGACATAACATAATGTTAGTAATACAGAATGGCCAACTAGGTAGAAGCATTATTCCTAGTGAAGAAAATCCACTGGGTGCATCTAAAGAATACGTCAAAGACAGCTAAAGCTATTTACAATAAAGAACCTAACGGTATATAAGTATTCTTTTTATGGAATTGTTTATGCGTATACCTAATGCGGTACAGACGTCTAGAGGATAAAGATTACCAGCAAATTGGGAAAGATTGTGAAATCCAGAGATAAATAATTCCAGGTAGAAACTTAAAGGATAGTAAAACCTAATGAAAGTAAAGAGACAGGGGCGTACCAATTATGTTTCTCCAACAAGGATACTTCCATATTCTTATGATATGTGTAATGGTTGTGTGTGCTTCTACTATAGACCCTGAATTTTCGCCTTTTGCTTTACTTGCTCTCCGACCTTCTAACTACAATTTAAATCAGTTACTCTTTATTCTGCATCCCAGTTGCACCTCAATTTTTTTTATGTTAAGTTCAATCGAATGGATATACTAAACTGTAGGTAAACCCATGGTCACATATGCATTTATGGTATGGTGGCCAAAAATAGAACACGCCTCAGTAGGAAGCAATTTGCAAAAAAAATCAAACCCTGTTCTATCTTTGCATAACAGGAACTATGGCATCGCGGCGTACAGCTACCATAGTGGCAGTGCCAAATCTGACTCTACCGCAGATATGCATGGAGAAGGAAGCAGCACTAAATGCCTCAAGACTATTTCAAGCCGACAAATTCAAACCAGATTGGTTGGCCGCTTGGAGTTCCTGGAAATTATTTCATTGGGGTCACTCGCCAAACCAACTTCATAATACCAATAAGTACACTTGAAGAAACCCAGATCACCACAACACATCTTTTTAAAGACCTGACGATCGTTTTACTAACAAAGTTGGCGTTATCGCAGGATGAAAAATTCAGAATTGACGCTCACTTTGTTAGTGGGTGATCGTCAGGCCTTTAAAAAGTTGCGTTGTGGTAATTTGGGTTTCTCTGAGTGTACTTATCAGTACACACCACAGGGTCTAATCTTCACTCAGTTGATAATTCTATTTGACGTGATTATAAGTGATCGCCCAGAATGAAACATCGTCAGTAAAGGGCTATTAAACGACTCATCCACATGGTAGCATCCACAGCGAGCAGGACTGGGAAATAAGAGGATTTAGGAAAAGCTTTCATCATCTTTTAAGTAGAAATGCTTGGTACGAACCTGTGTCTACAAGAGGGCATATAAGCTATATTTTTACGAAAATTTTCTACCATAACATAAAAAACCTTTTTTGTTGTTTATTGTTTGCAAAAACTGGATGGGTTGACTAAAACAAAACCATTCAAGCAATTAATTTGGAAAAATACTTGTCATATTTATAATTCGTCAGGTACATTGCCTTTGTAAATAATTATTTTTTTCTGAAAAACGTTTGTAACTTTAATGAAATTTGTAACACAATTTTTTTAAAAGAACTTTCAGTACTTACATATTATATCTAGGAGCAAATTTCAATTTAGTAGCTCCATATAAAATAAAATAAAAATCAAATAATCGCTAACTAGGCCTTAAAACCGATCTCCAAGGTCCATTTAAATTTAAATAATTAGCTTTAATAATATATCTTACTAATAGTGTACAATTCTTATGAAAATTCACTACCATAACGTACTTGCTGCGTCTAGAGTTTTTTTCCAAAACAGCACTAACTTAAAGATAAGAAGATTATCACTATACAATATACAGTTTCAACTTTACGTTTATAACATAACATATAAGCAAATAACAAAAACAAATACCTTGCTTAGTTATTAGTTAACAGTATTTGCTATATAGTACATACGCGAAAGTTATTTAAGTAATATTTTACTTACCATTTATAACATATAATTATGTTAGCATCCCACATCTATTTAAATAATAATAAAAATGTAAAATAAGATTTTTGTTTTAATAAGAATATAAATAAGATATCCATCTTGGTGATTATTAACGTTAACGTTAGCTCGAAGTCTCGAGTGTCTCGACTCTCGACGCAGCTCGCAATGTGCTGTCATCGGATGCAACGATGTCATATTGTACAAATTAGATTGTAATTATTTTTTTGAAAATAAGACGAGGAATTGGTCACTCAACATTTATGAATATTAAACGACATTTAATGGATGGATTAATTTATTGTGAACTTTTATTTGTCATCAATAAGGTAGTACAAATATGTTTTATGACCAATGTTTTAAATTTTAAGATTCAAATGAAATTTTATTATATCTGGCAATCCGGCTCATTTATATTTAATTGTCAGGTAACTTGGTCGAGTTTGAATTATTTACTTAGAACAGCACATTCACAGTCTAACCATGCTTGAAAACAGTCACCGTGTGAAATGCCTCATGTAATTCGAAGTGATATCTTAGACTGTTTATTACTTTAACATCTTTATTTTCGAATAACTCCCTTTCTCGTGGGCCGTTTAATTTGAATTTTGGTTAACAGGTATATTATCACGTCTCCTATATCCCATATATTTGCAAATTTTCATTCTAATCACTCTAATATTTCATAAAAATATTGTGTTTTCAAAATTTTCTTTAGATTTTTTTCAAAGAAACATTGGACGCACGGTGCCCATGTACAAACTCGTCCAAGCCATTAACACAGTCAAGGTAATTCCAAAATTTGGTCCAAATCGGTCAAGTATTTTTTGAGTTATCAGACGGATACATACATACATACATACATACATACATATATATATATATATATATATATATATATATATATATATATATATATATATATATATATATATATATATATATATATATATATATATATATATACATATATATATATATATATATATATATATATATATATATATATATATATATATATATATACATATATATATATATATATATATATATATATATATATATATATATATATATATATATATATATATATATATATATATATATATATATAAACATATAAAAATCAAAACCGACCTTGGATATGGGTTCTAAAGGCCCAAATTCGCGCTCATTTGAAGAAATTTTCCAAAAAGTCTTACCATCGATACCTCTCTATTGGTGAATTTTCTTAATGAAAATTCACTAAAAGACTCAAAAACACAGAGATTTTTACTAAAGGCTGTGAAATTATTTGAAACCAAGTCTAAGCTGACCTGGGACTGCAAAAAATCTTTAAAGCAACAAACAAAAGAGTAAGTTTTATGTCGGTACTAGGGCACGAAAGCAATGAAGCAGGTATTGAAGCTGATGGTCTTTCAGAAAAAAGCCTCAACAACACTATGCTATGGTCTAGTGCCCGATTGTGGTCTAATAAGAAGCCACGTAAGAAATGAACTTGATACTTGGAAGATGAACCAAATGCTGCCATACTGGAGGAAAACGTCAGACAGGCAAAGGGGTTCATCACGATATCAACCAAAAAACCTGAGTTTTTTCTGGAATTGAACAGAAACGACTTGAGAATAATCAATGGACTTTTTACAGGACACTCCCTAGTGAGGTATCACCTTGTGAAGATGGGTAAGGCGAAAAGCGAAAAATCCTTGGAGCAGGTCGCTCCGAACAACAAAGTAACTTTGATGTGGGTACCATGGCATCGTGGCATTGAAATAATTAAGGAAGCAGATAGCTCTGCAAAGAGGGCCTCAACAACACTATTCTACGGTCCAGAACCTTATTGTGGGCTAACAAAAAGTCATGTAAGAAATGAAGTTGATACTTGGAAGATGAACTAAATGCTATCATACAGGAGGAAAAACGCCAGGCTTAAGGCAAGCAAAATGGTTCATCATCATATCAACAGAGAAATCTGAACTGCTTCACGAATTAAACAGAAATGACTTGAGCATAATCGCAGCGTTTTTCACGGGACACTTTTCAGTAAGGTAAGCCGGACAGTGAAAACTGCAGACACTGTACTGAAGCAGCGGGAGCAATAGAACATTTGTTATGCGCTTCCATGGCTTAGTTCTGGAAAAGGCTTAAATACCTTAAAGGGGTGACTTTAACGTCTCAGGAAATGGGTAAAATAGTTTCCAAAAATCCAAAAAGGTAGCAAACTAGACAAAAAGGCTGAGCTTTTAGGGCAACTATTAGGAAAATTGAGTCATCCACAAAATAGGTGTCCATTAGAGTCGCAGAACTGAGAAGCAAGTGGCCTGTAAGACTCATTGAGCAAATCCACAATCTAGTGACAGCACTTAAAAAAAGTTGGAGGCATGAAACTGCCTTTTAAACTGTTTGTATTATCAACCCTCCTAAAAGCCACATACCCTGTAGCTATAGCCACATCACCACCAACCGAAGAAAATAAACTTGTACAAAATTTTACGATTCTGCGTGTTATATGGAACGATTTTTAAGTTGAGCTGTTTTATTTAAATGAAAGCAAGTGGTCAAAAATGTGTTTACGTTACAAGCACATGGTTGATCGCGTATTTGTAAAACGCATTGTGAAATAATGATGAAAAATATACTATACTATATATTACAAGGTGTAATTAAATTGATGGTCAAATTTTGGCAGGCGATAGAACTGATAAAATTAAGGTGGGTAAATTTTATGCAAAAAAATCGAATGCTACGTCGTTATCGAGATACAGGGTGTTAACATTTACAAAAAAATAAGGTTTTATTTCACAGATTAAAAATGGCTTATTCACATTTCTTCAAACTTGTGTCCAGGATGGTAGTTAATATTGCTCATCAATTAGGGTTATCAATAATAAATTATTTCATCCAGTGGCGGAGATCTGGGCTTTGATGAAAATGAAAAATTCACACACACAAAAAATCTCCCCCAATAAATATAGAAAAAAAACTGCCTAAGTCAAAGACTTGTTGGCAATATACTTAAATACAATAATGCACAATTTACACAAAAAAAATCTCCCCCAACAAATGGAGAGAAAAAAAAAACTGCCTAAGTCAAAGACTTGTTGGCAGTATAGCAAAAACAAAACTACAGTAAAAACACAAAAATTTCTATCAATTCTACCATATGCTTCCCTCCAAAAAAAGTCATTGAAAACATCGTAACGCATCTGCTACACAAAAACAAAAAAAGCATATATGCACTTTAAAATACCAACATCTAAAAAAAACTAAGTTTCCAATCTCCAATCACAGTATACATGCCTCAATACCGATATCAACTCCGACCTGCCCGTCTCCAGTTCAAACACACTGTTCCCTCTCCACTCAAAAAAAACAAACAAAGAAACAAAGAAACACCGACACTCACGTGACCAACCACACACACCCCCCCCCAGGCGCACACACGCCCGCACACACACAAAACCACCGACTCATGCAGGAACCAGCGCGCACTTGTCCCCTTGTTGTCAATTTCTTCTAAACAAAGAGTGGATGACACTTCTAGGGGTATGAAAAATTCAGCTCTTTAATCGTTTCTTAAATAAATTCAGAGAAGTGTGTTCTCTTATTTCAGGAGGCACCGAATTATAAACACTTACACATAGGTAAGCAAACTGCCTTCTACACCTTTTGCGTTTTAAACGAGTGTGTGCTATGTCTAGTAAAATGTGAATGCTCTATTATTGCAAGACTCTCCCGCTGAGCATGCTGAGTGTTTGCAACCGTAAAGTAAAATAGCTCCCTAATATCCATCAAGCAAGTGTCCTTGCATAGACGATCACTAGGGTAAGCATAATCTTTACCATGTATCACCTTAACAATACGGTTTGGGGTAGTTTGCAGGAATCTGAGATGGGACTCAGACGCACCGCCCCAGGCTAGTATGCCGTAACGTAGAACACTCTCAACCAATGCATGATATACAATATGCAGATGTTTATTATCTAACATTTCCTTAATGAATCTCAATTTGTACAGCAATACCCTAAGTTTTTTAACCAATTTTTGAATATGGTAATCCCATCTCATATGGCAATCTATATCTAGTCCCAGATATAATACTTTGCTCACTTTTCGTATTGCCAAATCACTACCAACACTGATTGCATCATTAGAGGGAAAACAGCGGACGTAAGATGAGAAAGGGACAAACACGGTTTTTGAAAGGTTCACGGTCAACCATCTATCAGAAAACCATACCATAATCACCTCAAGATCCCTCTCAACTAGTTTTTTTAGGGAACACCAACTGTCTGCCGTATAGAAAATAGCAGTATCATCCGCGTACCCTACCACTTTGTCTATACAGCGCAACTTAAAGAGGTCATTAATATATATATATATATATATATATATATATATATATATATATATATATATATATATATATACATATATATACATATATATATATATATATATATATATATATATATATATATATATATATATATATATATATATATATATATATATATATATATATTAAAAAGCAAGGGACCCAAAATTGTTCTCTGAGGGACACCGAACTCCACTCTTTGAGGGCTACTCACTGTCTCTTATCTTGACAACTTGAAATCTGTCAGTCATATAGCTCTTAAACAACTTATGTTGTTACCTCTTACGCCAATACTTTCCAGAACCTTCAGCAGTTTCACATGGCTGACAGTGTCAAAAGCTTTTTTTTAAATCTATAAAAACGCATAATGACGGATGATAGCCTTTGTCAAGACTATCATATATGCTGGAGGTTAGGTCATTTACAGCATCCTGAGTTGATTTTTTTTTCACAAAAACCATATTGCTTATCAGACAAAAGATTATATTTCCGCAGGTAACTGTTTAGTCGCTCTTTCAGTATAATCTCCAAAACCTTTGCAACATTGGAAATCAAAGAAATCGGCTTATAATTCGTCACATCTAGGCAATCTTCGCCTTTATAAAAAGGTTTCACAACGCCGAATTTGAAAACCCTGGGAAACGTTGCCTCCTCAATACATATATTATATATAAAGACAAGTGGGGTCAGGATTAGATCCACAACCTGTTTAAGGACCTCTGAACGTATACTATCATGCACAGGAGCTCACTTGTTCTTTAGGCGCAGTATCATCCTTTTAGCCTCATATTCATCTGTGGGAAACAGAGCCATCGAACGTGAAAACCGAGGGTCTTCAAAATGTCTAGAGCTCTTTATGCTTTCAGTAAGGTTTATAGGATATCTATTTACGTGACTTGCACGCCACTGGCTTGATAACTTCTTAAATACTTTCTTCTAATGAGTTATTGATTTTAAAGGAGAAAATGTCTCTTAAATATTTGCCCCAAAGTTAACCCTTTCCCTAGAACATACATTTATTCAAATTGATGCTCAGCATTACCTCACTTTTTAAATAGGTAAGCTGTGGGAATAATTTCAGTTTTCTCTAATTTATTAATTTCTTTCGGTGTGGATTTATTTGACTTTATGTGCACTTGTGATGATTACTCTCGTAAGATTTGTGAATAATTCACAATTCATTTTTAATCTGTCAATTAAAACCTTAATTTTTCTGTAAATTTTAACACCTTGTATCTCGGTATGTTTGCGTTTGTGTTTTTGTTTTTTAACGTCGGCCTATTTCCGCGACTATGGCCAATCACCGACGCCAGGGAGCAGTTTCACCTCACCATCCTGAAAATTTTGCCGAACCCCTGCCTTTCTGTAAGGAGGGTAGGGATCTTTAACGTGCCCAACATCACATGGACACGGGATCGACGGCTTTACGCCCCCTCCGAAGGGCGGAACTTTCAGACATTCAACTTGCTCAAATACAATGCCAGAACCTCGGTTGATGTTAATTGTACAGTATGTACTGAAAAAGTGAAAGGAGTACCCTGGGATCGAACCCAGTACCCTTCCGTTCAAAGGCACACATTTTTACCTCTGAACCACCGAGGCTCTTATCTCGGTAACAAAGCGCTTTTCAAATTTCTTTGATAGGACTTACCCACCTTAATTTTATGATTTCCACCACCACCTGAAATTTATACAAACTATTTTGTGACACCCTGTTTGCATAATTGTTACAGGTTTTATGTGCCAAAGATCAAGACATCGTGACTTGGATACCAGTAAATAAAACCACTAATCTGACTGCCGAGAAGGACTGCGTGATTTCTGGTTATGAGGGTAACACCCGGCACTTATTCTTTGGACGTACGATCTACGACGGTGACCTTATTGTTGGAAAAGCAAGCATCAAAGACAAAACGCTACACTTCCCTTATGCAGGAAATGAGAAGCTTATTAAGGAAAATTTTGAGGTTCTATGCTACAAAGAAGCCATGTTAAAGATCAACCAGAAAATTGAAGAAGTAAAAGAAAAGAATGACGCAGTAACAGTAGAAGCCCAAACAACCCGCAGTATTGCAGATAGACGTTACCTACGCTTTTAGGAAAACGTTTTATTTTTTTTTATTTCCAATAGTTTCTGGTCAATAAACAATTTTTTGTAACAAGAAGAACCTGTTTTATTAAATTATACACGTAAAACAAATAATTTGCGTAGAATTAGTTTATTGTAAGTTATTCCGACTTCTGCTATGATGTTTCTTATGGGTAATTTGCCTTACAGAATGTGAAACTAGAGTCCTATATATATATATATATATATATATATATATATATATATATATATATATATATATATATATATATATATATATATATATATATATATATATATATATATCCCATATATAGGCATAAAAAATGTGAAAGTTTGAGTGTTTGAAATGCTGCGGCTTGCAATTGCAGCAGCAATGTTTTCTCCATTTTTTGCGCGCATATGGTTAACTAAATTAATTATATCTCGTATAATTTAGAAACCCAGAATTTTAAATGTCAGCGTGAGCATTTGGACCACACTCAGGGAAAAATTACATTATTTAGAAGAACAAGTATTACGGTTATTTGTAAGATGCGCTGTAAGATTATTATTATATATGTGTTACAATATATATATATATATATATATATATATATATATATATATATATATATATATATATATATATATATATATATATATATATATATATATATATATATATATATATATATATATATATATATAATCTAAAAACTTGGTTACCTGTAAGTGTCATGTATTCTCTCTAGTTTATTTATTGTTCATGAGTCACTTTTTCACTTTTACCAACTCTTTCTTATTTCTTGCTCTTGCCGTTGCTTTCTCCCATGTTAGGTTCTTTTCCTTGAGTGTCTCTGCTATTCCATTGTTCCAGATCTTCTTTGGTCTTTCCCTCTTATTCTTTGCCACTACCCCAAGAAATGATCAAAAGCGCTTCCTAGCTACTACAGACCTATTTCTCTCCTTTCAGTCCTCTCTAAAGTGATGTAAAAGTATATAAACACCGAATCACTAAGATTTCTTGAAAAATACAGTCTAATCCACGACAGGCAGTATGGATTCCGTCAGCGCAGATCAACTGCCGACCTCCTTTCTTTTGTCACCCATTCCTGGAACAAGTCTATGGAACTACACGGTGAATCCCAGATTGTTGCTCTAAACACATCCAAAGCATTCTACCAGGTCTGGTACGCAGCGCACCTTAAGAAACTTGCGGCCTATGGCCTTCCATTAAAATTGTACCAGGACAGCAAATTTTCTATCCAACCGGAACATTTCTGTTGTCGTGGATGGCCATTCCTCTAAACTGTATCCAATTAATGCATGAGTTCCTCAAGGTTCAGCTTTAGCCCCTACTTTGTTTCTTTTCCACATCAATTACCTCCTCTCTAGCACATCCAACCCAGTTCACAGTTACGCGGACGACAGCACCCTCCACTCAAATATACAATATTCTAAGCCTATCTCTTTAGCCCAATTACATGAGGATCGAGTATTCATGAGGGGTTCTGTCTCCGTGGATCTTCAAAAAATATTAGCCTTGGGAATTACAAATCTTGTACAATTCAACCACACCAGATCTCAGTCTTGCTTTCTTTCTCATAAGAGATACACCAGATCTAGACCCATCACAATGAACAACCAAGTTATTCAAAGTAATGAGTCCTTTTCACTTGTTGGCATTTCTGTGGATCGAAATCTCAATTGGCACCAACATGTCACATCGATTGCAGAAGCGGCTGCTAAGAAATTAGGTTTCCTCTTCCGGGCTCGCAAATACTTTTCACCAGCTCATCTCTATACCTTATGTACTTCACAAATAAGACCAAACCTCGAATACTGCTCCCACATGTGGGATGCCGCTGCCGCTACACTCGCAATCCTGGACTCCATTTAGAAGAGAGCTGTACGTCTCATTGGTGACCCTACCCTCACCCAATGGCTGCCATCCCTTGCCCACCGACGTGCCATTGGAGACCTCTCTCTCTCTTTTATAGATATCTGCACGGGAACTGTTCAGAGGAGCTTTCTTCCATAATTCCTCCACCTGCTGCCCCCAACAGATCTACAAGGGGAACAGAGCGAATGCACCCTTTTACTGACCAGGTTACCAGACATAGAACATTTTGTTATGCCCGCTCTTTTGTCCCGAGGACTTCCAAGTTGTGGAATTCCTTGCCGGCACATGTTTTTCCTTCTCCTCCGAACCTCCAAACCTTCAAGTCCAGAATTAGCAAGTTGCCTCTTTCCTCCTTGTTGACACCCACGGTACGATAGCTAAACTAATCTACCCTCCACCTTGAGCTCGATCTCAACGACGACAGTGATTTGAAAAATTATCCGCCGCCGGTGAGTCTTGAACCGTCGACCCCGGAGTCCGTTTTGGAAAGTCATGGACTTTCCCGCACGGCCACGGAGACGCTTTTCCTTTGATAAACTGAGTATTAAGACAATTTCTTTCCCATCCTAATGTATCAGTCTATACGTTTACTTGCACTAAACTTATATTATCGATCTTCTAACCTAAGATTCTTTTTTCTGCACTCCATAATTACATAAAATTTTATAATTTCGCAATATATACAGGGTCATTGATGGTCGATGGTAGGTACGCCGTTTATGGAAAACGAAACATTAATCTGAAGATTTCGATACTGCCATAAATAGGCGCGACCCGTCTTTTTAACATACTTTCATTTGGCGGTGTTGCTGCTTCTACTCAAAAGTAGTAACCACTTTCTTATTTTTAATGGGACAGCCTGTATATTATTTTATTTTTAGAATTGCAATTTCTTTATGATCATTTTCTTAATAGCTTCCTATACCTATCTACACCGGTTTTCGAGACAATACTTTTTTTTTTAAATCTCAGAAAAATGGTATTACTCAAAATTTCATTTAGCTGCTATTTGAACCCGTGGAAAGCTGAAAAAGGGGGAAAA
The DNA here is from genome assembly GCA_964006375.1 of Tillus elongatus. Classification (NCBI taxonomy): domain Eukaryota; kingdom Metazoa; phylum Arthropoda; class Insecta; order Coleoptera; family Cleridae; genus Tillus; species Tillus elongatus. The sequence goes on from OZ023268.1 coordinate 113,061,622, forward strand.
GTTTTCGAAATTCTTGTATTTAATATTTACATAAATAAATTCATTTTCTGTTATACACGGCAGCTTAAAATTGATGATTTTAACGTGACACGCAAAAAAAAAGCCTAAACTATATTTTTTCAAATAGGTCACCCTGTATATTATTTAAAATTATGAAAGTCAATTACATTTTCTCTAAGTTGATGTACCATAGTGGTATACCTAGCTCGTCAAGTTTTTGAAATAATCGCAATAATTTTTAAAAAACACACCATCTTCACATAATTTGTATTAGTTGGTCATGGAACGCTATGTGATTTGACAATTGCTTAATTGTTTACTGGGTTTGACAGACGCCAAAGTTTTAAGATTCATTTGCGATTTTCCATTTAATATTTATTTAAAAACAAGTTAAGATGGAGCGAAATAGCTACTAAAATGAAATTTTGATAAGAGAGATCTGACCTAGGCCTACGGTTGAACACACTGAGACCTTAGAGACGATCACCGGCGAGATTTGGAGAGTAGACAGATTGAGGCCACGTAATCAAGATACAACAATCCAACCCATCTTTGTCCATAGCTCTATCTTTTTTGTTTGTTCTAGGGGCACTTATTCGTGCTCATTTGGAAAACTTTTTTTGAAAATTTGTTGCCTCCATAAGAACGAAACTATCTTTGTAAAAATTTGCTGAAAACAACTTTTTACATGCTTCATATCAAATTGTAATTTAAAAAAAAATATTGTAAAAGTTATCTGCATATTATAAACAAAACTAATAACAGTGGGACTTCTGCTGTCAAGAATTGGTATTAGTCTAAGATCCGGCTGCTAAGTTAGTACATTAATAATGTAGATTATCAAGATTTAATTTTTAAGTATTTTTACAACTAGGAGAAGTCACTTTTCATCAGGTGCCAATTAAAAATTACCCGCCAGTATTATTAATTAAAATATAATTAATTTACTTTTAGAGAAACATTTCGTTAACATCTTACGGAAAGAAAACCTACACAACTTCACAACAGTGTATTTAAAATATCTGAAACGTCATAGTTGCTGCTGATTGCTTAACCGCTATCTCTACGCAGCCAGGTGTAAACAGGTATAATTTTATTAAAACTTTTCGTTCTTAACGTACACTCATTTCATTTATACCACATTAAAGCTCATTTTTTTCTGTAGTTAATGATATAAAGGTGCCTATATAAAAAAAAACCGCATATCAAAGTTTCCTACCCTAAAAGATGGCTAGGTATGAAAAATAAAACTTGTTAGACAAGGATGCTCAATGAGAGCTAAACGTATTTTTTGAGCTATTGCGCATGCTCCGATAAGCATCTGAGTCCAGTCATTTTTATTACTACTTAGATCGTTGGTTGAGAACCCTATTTATCGGAGCATGCGCAATAGCTCAAAAAACACGTTCAGCTGGCATTGAGCATCCTTGTCTAACAAGTAGCGTCGCGCGATCACTCTCTGTCACTTTATTTTTCATACCTAGCATCTTTTAGGGTAGGAAACTTTGATTTGCGGTTTTTAGTGAATTTTCGTAGAAAAAATTCACTAATGGGGAGATCCCGACTTTTGAATTTTGAAAAAATTTTTGCAAACGAGTGCGAACTAGGACCCCTAGAACCCATATCCGGGGTAAGTTTCAATTTTTATATGTTTATATATATATATATATATATATATATATATATATATATATATATATATATATATTATATATATATATATATATATATTTATATATATATTTATATATATATTTATATATATATATATTTATATATATATATATATATATATATATATATATATATATATATATATATATATATATATATATATATATATATATATATATATATATATATATATATATATGTGTCACACCGATAACTCAAAAAATAATGGGCCGATTTTGATAAAATTTGGCATGTACGTTTCTTTTGTAAATAGCTTGGATAAGTTCGTTAGTCGGAAAAATCGGACGAGGTTTTCCGGGAAAATTTTGAGTTTTCATTCGAAAAAAATTCTTATCTCAAAAAGTAATAAGACGATTTTAATAAAATTTGGCATGTACCTTCCTTTTATAAATGGCCTTGATAAGTTTGTTAGCCAGGAAAATCGGATGAGGTTTTCCGGGAAAATGTTGAGTTTTCATTCAAAAAAAAATTTTATCTCAAAGAATAATGGGCCTATTTTGATAAAATTTGTCATGTACCTTCCTTTTGTAAATGTCTTTGATAAGTTCGTTAATCAGAAAAATCGAACGAGGTTTTCCGGAAAAATTTTGAGTTTTTATTTAAAAAAAAATTTTATCTTAAAAAATAAAAACTCTATGATAACCAAATTTTGTAGGTACGTTTACGATATAAAAAGTAAACTATACACCAAAATTTAGATTTCTATGTTACAAGAAAAAAAAGTTATAATAAAGTATTTTGTGTCAGATCATTTTTATGAAAATTCACCACCATAACGCACTTGCTGCGTCTTCGACTTTTTTTATATAGGCACCTTTATATCATTAACTACAGAAAAAAATGAGCTTTAATGTGGTATAAATGAAATGAGTGTACGTTAAGAACGAAAAGTTTTAATAAAATTATACCTGTTTACACCTGGCTGCGTAGAGATAGCGGTTAAGCAATCAGCAGCAACTATGACGTTTCAGATATTTTAAATACACTGTTGTGAAGTTGTGTAGGTTTTATTTCCGTAAAATGTTAACGAAATGTTTCTCTAAAAGTAAATTAATTATATTTTAATTAATAATACTGGCGGGTAATTTTTAATTGGCACCTGATGAAAAGTGACTTCTCCTAGTTGTAAAAATATTTAAAAATTAAATCTTGATAATCTAGATTATTAATGTACTAATTTAGCAGCCGGATCCCGTACTATATGAGGTATTTACTAAAGAATAAAATTGAGTATTTAACAATATAGGTAATTCTGAAGATACCAATATTTCTCAATAAATTATTAATCTTCAATATCTAGAATCAGAAGCTAGATATGTAAATAATATTTTCCTATCAACGGAAGGTTAAATTTTGTTTCCAATAACATTACATTTAGATTAAAGATTATATTGAAATACATGATATCATACGTAATACCAAGAAGACTTTTGTTACAATTTTATTCAAAGAATGATTTATTAATTACACTCCACGCGTGTATTCACTGAACTGTTCCTAAAAGGCCAATTAGAGCTTCTAAAAATCAAGGTTACCTATGTTGAAAATAAACGATGCAAACGGTTGGCTAAGCACCACCCATTTCTCATGATGGATATAAATGTCCACAACGTGATACACAAAAAGTAATTCAGCAGTAAGCTTTCTGATAAAGAATCTTTACAATTAGAATGAAGTTACTAGCGAGTGTTGTTTTATTGGTTAGTGTATCTTCGGACTACTTCAGTAAGTAACTTTTTTATAATAAACGTTTTGTCAAGATTGTATATTTCGTGCTTCATCATTATCTGCAGTATCTACTGGAATTTTCTCTGCGCATGTAAAACGTAAAAATGTTTAATAAATGTGCAATTCAAAATTTCATAAATGTTCTAGTTTATATCGCGCGACTTTTTCGAGCTTCTAGATTTTAAATTATAAATAAATAGATTTAAGAAGTATTGTGAAATTTGAGTTTAATTTTCTGCTTGTATATTTGTAGGTGTAGGCGGAGCCTTGACAACATTTGGAAAAGCACGTAACAATGAAGGTAAAATTCTTATTCTTTTTTATCAATACCTTATTCTGCTAGTTCCTAACAGAAAAATCGCTAAAGAAGAGATGGCGGTTTTAAAATATTGAAAAATGTCTTTAAATGAACGCGAACTATATATCCGTGGCCATTTTCAATTCATATATATATATATATATATATATATATATATATATATATATATATATATATATATATATATATATAGGGTGGCGCATTGAAAACGAAATAGACCTATTTGCGTCCAGAGAATTTTTTTAAAGATACCCTGAAACACGTCAGCTTTAATATTGAGGGGTACATGTTTTAACATAAAACTCAACTTTGTCACATTAACCCCTTAAAGGTGGTGATAACAACCCTTATGTTTCAAATGGGTAACATGGGTCGAGTATTACATCATTTGATATCTTTTTCTTTTCTGAATTCAGCACACTAATTTTTTTTGAAGTTTTATCAACTCGTTTAAAAATTATTCACAGTTGGAGTTGCAAGACCGTATTTCATTCATTGTGATAAGAAATGCACTAATAAGTCAATTTTTCGTTAAAAAACTAAAAAACAAAACCAATCGTTCAAAAATGTTAATTCAGTTAAGTAAGTGTTCAAATTGTTGACCACCAGCTTCCATACAAAAGTACAAATTTTGTTCAAAACGAGCTCTGACATTCTGGAGAATTTGTGGAGTTATTAGACGGCATTATTCAACAAAGCGTCGTCGTAATGCTTCCAGAGACTCCGGTTCTATTGCGTAAATTCTATTCTTTAAATGGCCTCACAGAAAGAAGTATAAAGGAGTGAAACTCGGTGGGGGTCACTCAGTAGCACCTCCACGCCCAATCCATTGTTCTGGAAACTCTCTGTTCAAAAACTCCCTAACACGTTGTGAAAAATGCGGAGGAGCTCCGTCTTGTTGAAACACTAATTGATTTTATTGATAGCGATCATCATTTTCAACAATGTCAATTAGTAGAGGGTAAACGATGTCTTCTAGTAACTCTAAATACGTTTCGCCACTCAAATTGCCATTAAGAAAAATTGGTACGATTAAACGGTCTACAATAATTCCAGTCCAGACATTCAATTTCTGTGGAGTTTGAGTGTGGACTTCGTGAAAATTTCTTGGATTATTATCTGCCCAATAACGACAATTATGACGATTGACTGTAGAGTTTAATAAATTACGTACAGTCGTCTGAAAAACAGATATTGAACAGAAAGTTTCCGTTATCAGCTATTCGTGCAGTCATAACTTCACAAAACTCTAGCCTCCGATCAAAATCATCTTCATTCAGTTCATTCTCTCTCTCTCTCTCTCTCTCTCTCTCTCTTATAGATATCTGCACGGGAACTGTTCCGAGGAGCTTTCTTCCATAATTCCTCAACCTTCTACCCTTAACAGATCTACAAGGGGAACAGAGCGAATGCACCCTTTTACTGACCAGGTTACCAGACATAGAACATTTTCCAAGTTGTGGAATTCCTTGCGGCACATGTTTTTCCTTCTCCTCCGAACCTCCAAACCTTTAAGTCCAGAATTAGCAAGTTGCCTCTTTCCTCCTTGTTGACACACAGGGTACGATAGCTAAACTAACCTACCCTCCACCTTAAGCTCGATCTCAACAACGACAGCGATTTGAAAAATCATCCGTCGCCGGTGAGTCTTGAACCGTCGACCCCCGAGTCCGTATTGGAAAGTCATCGAATTTCCCGCACGGCCACGGAGACGCTTTTCCTTTGATAAACTGAGTATTAAGACAATTTCTTTCCCATCTTAATGTATCAGTCTATACGTTTACTTGCACTAAACTTATATTATCGATCTTTCAACCTAAGATTCTTTTTTCTTCACTCCATAATTACATAAAATTTTATAATTTCGCAATATATACCGGGTTATTGATGGTCGATGGTAGGTACGCCGTTTATGGAAAACGAAACATTAATCTGAAGATACTGCCATAAATAGGCGCGACCCGTCTTTCTAACATACTTTCATTTGGCGGTGTTGCTGCTTCTACTCAAAAGTAGTAACCACTTTATTATTTTTAATGGGACAGCCTGTATATTATTTTATTTTTAGAATTGCAATTTTTTTATGATCATTTTCTTAATAGCTTCCTATACCTATCTATACCGGTTTTCGAGACAATACTTTTTTTTTAAATCTCAGAAAAATGGTATTACTCAAAATTTTATTTAGCTGCTATTTTAACCCGTGTAAAGCTGAAAAAGCGGGAAAAGTTTTCGAAAGCCTTGTATTTAATATTTAACTAAATAAATTCATTTTACGTTATACAGGGCAGCTTAAAATTGATGATTTTAACGTGACAAAAAAAGCCTAAACTATATTTTTTTCAAATAGGTCACCCTGTATATTATTCAAAATTATGAAAGTCAATTACATTTTTTCTAAGTTGATGTACCATAGTGGTATACCTAGCTCGTCAAGTTTTTGAAATAGTCGCAATAATTTTTTTTAAACACACCACCTTCACATAATTTGTATTAGTTGGTCATGGAACGCTATGTGATTTGACAATTGCTTAATTGTTTACTGTGTTTGACAGACGCCAAAGTTTTAAGATTCATTTGCGATTTTTCATTTAATATTTATTTAAAAATAAGTTAAGATGGAGCGAAATAACTACTGATAGTTGATAGGAAAAATCTGACCTAGGTCTAGGGTTGAACACACTGAGACCTTAGAGACGACCTCCGACGAGATTTGGAGAGTAGACAGATTGAGGCCACGTAATCAAGATACAACAATCCAACCCATCTTTGTCCACAGCTCTATCTTTTTTGTTTGTTCTAGGGGCACTTATTCGTGCTCATTTGGAAAACTTTTTTTGAAAATTTGTTGCCTCCATAAGAACGAAACTATCTTTGTAAAAATGTGCTGAAAACAACTTTTTACATGCTTCATATCAAATTGTAATTTAAAAAAATATATTGTAAAAGTTATCTGCATATTATAAACAAAACTAATAACAGTGGGACTTCTGCTGTCAAGAATTGGTATGAGGTATTTACTAAAGAATAAAATTGAGTATTTAACAATATAGGTAATTCTGAAGATACCAATATTTCTCAATAAATTATTAATCTTCAATATCCAGAATCAGAAGCTAAATATGTAAATAATATTTTCCTATCAACGGAAGGTTAAATTTTGTTTCCAATAACATTACATTTAGATTAAAGATTATATTGAAATACATGATATCATACGTAATACCAAGAAGACTTTTGTTACAATTTTATTCAAAGAATGATTTATTAATTACACTCCACGCGTGTATTCACTAAACTGTTCCTAAAACGCCAATTAGAGCTTCTAAAAATCAAGGTTACCTATGTTAAAAAAAAAACGATGCAAACGGTTGGCTAAGCACCACCCATTTCTCATGATGGATATAAATGTCCACAACGTGATACACAAAAAGCAATTCAGCAGTAAGCTTTCTGACAAAGAATCTTTAAAATTAGAATGAACTTACTAGCGAGTGTTGTTTTATTAATTAGTGTATCTTCGGACTACTTCAGTAAGTAACTTGTTTATAACAAACGTTTTTCAAGATTGTATATTTCTTGCTTCATCATTATCTACAGTATCTACTGGACTTTTTACTGCGCATGTAAAACGTAAAAAAATTTAATAAATGTGCAACTCAAAATTTCATAAATGTTCTAGTTTATATTGCACGACTTTTTAGAGCTTCTAGATTTTAAATAAAAATTTAATAAGTATTGTGAAATTTGAGTTTAATTTTCTGCTTGCATATTTGTAGGTGTAGGCGGAGCCTTGACAACATTTGGAAAAGCACGTAACAATGAAGGTAAAATTCTTATTATTTCTTATCAATACCTTATTCTGCTAGTTCCTAACAGAAAAATCGCTAATGAAGATATGGCGGTTCTAAAATATTGAAAAACATCTTTAAATGAACGCGAACTATATATCCGTGGCCAGTTTCAATTTATATATATATATATATATATATATATATATATATATATATATATATATATATATATACAGGGGTCGCATTGAAAACGAAACTAGATGTGTTAGTTATTAAAAATTATAAATCTCTTGAATTCGATGTCCACAGCAAGAAAACCACAACACGAAGTTACATTTAAAATGACTCACATCATACTTTTACACAAAAAGCGAATAATTTAATTTCTGTAGTAAAAGGTAAGATGCTTACTGGCAATTAGGCTATTGCTGACCCTTTTTGCTCATCTAAACTAACCTACCCTCCACCTTGAGCTCGATATCAACAATGACAGTGATTTGAAAAATCATCCACCGCCGGTGAGTCTCGAACCGTCGACCCCCGAGTCCGTACTAGAAAGTCTGAATCGACTTTCCCGCACGGCCACGGAGGCGCTTAATTTCTGTAGTAAATATTATACAGGCTAGCGCATTGAAAACGAATCAGACCGATTTGCGTCCAGAGAAACTTTTTTTTAAGAAACTCTGAAACACGTCAATTTTAATATTGAGGGGGACATGTTTTGACATAAAACTCAACTTTGTCACATCAACCCCTTACAATCGTCTGAAAACAGATATTGAACAGAAAGTGTCCGTTATCAGCTATTCGTGCAGTCATAACTTCACAAAACTCCAGCCGCCGAGCAAAATCATCTTCATTCAGGTTTTGTACAAGATAAATTTTATGATGCTTTAATATTCCCTGAATAGTTCTTCTTTTGATGTTTGAAACAGTGACCAATTTTCTCGTGCTCAAAGTTTAATCTGCAGCAATTTGTCCTAAAACTTCAATCTCAGTGGCCTCATTTCTAACCGGAAATTCACGTTCAGGATCCCGTTTTTTTTGTTGGCTACTGAACCAAGTTGTCGAAACTTTGCAACTAACTCCAAAATGTATTTTCTGTTAACATGTCTGTTCGGATGTCGTTCATTAAACAAATTTGCGGTACGGTTGACACAGTCATCGTTTTTGAAAAAAGGGTAATTATTTCAACTCTTTCTTCTACAGAATACATCATTGTGAAATTAATTTTCGGTAGTACTATCAAGTATCAAACCGACAGATAAACTGAAATAATAAACCGCATTTCTCTCATTCCGATAAGAAATGTTCTGATAGTCAATTTTTTGTTTACAAACCAACAAAACATTGACTATCAGCACATTTCTTATCGGAATGAGTGAAATGCGTTTTTGCATCTTCAACTGTGAATAATTTTTAAACGAGTTGATAAAACTTTTACAAAATTTTTGTGCTGAATTCAGAAAAGAAAGAGCTTTCAAATGATGTAACACTCGACCCATGTTCCCTATTTAAAATAAAAGGGTTGTTATCACCACCCTTGAGGGCTTGATGTGACAAAGTAGAGTTTTTTGTCAAAACATGTCCCCTTCAAAGTTTCAATATTGAATATTGAAGAAAAATAAAAATGTGACAGCAACAATTTTTGGCAGTTCCCTTTAGGCAAGTCAGAAATCAAAATTGTGTTTTCTGCAACCACAAGCATTAAGCTTATTTATGAAACACATTGTAAAATTATGTACTAATAAATATACTAATACGTGTTTCAGCGTTATTTAAAAAAAAATCTCTGGACGCAAATCGGTCTGTTTCGTTTTCAATGCGCCACCCTATATATATATATATATATATATATATATATATATATATATATATATATATATATATATATATATATATATATATATATATATATATATATATATATACAGGGTCAGAAGCGCTTAGTAGAAATTTATGACCTTCTCATCTGATTTGAGAGCTGAAAATGGTATTCGGTCATTACACGATATTCTCATTCAGATTAAAATAGTCGCACTCTTAGGTAGACCTGGTGCTTTTACCAAATTTAACCATTAACTTCGTTATTTTAAATGAAACACCCTATGTGGTGATCCAACTTGGGATAGATTTTATATAGCACTCTCTGCTCTTAGCGTTATTAGTTTTCAAAATATTGGCGATTTTAGAAAAATACTCAGCTCTTTATATAATTTGATGTATATTAATAAAGTGTAAATCTAACAGTACGGTTTTTGAGCAACAGATTGCTGGTGATCATGTCTTGCAAAATCTGTGGGATATCAAACTTTTATTTATACATGTGCGTTCATAATCTGACAAATATGGAAATTGAACCAGGAATAACTTGACTTTTTCAAATAGAACACCCTATATATTTCCATCCCAAAACGTTCCAGACACAAAGCTGTGCAACTCCTATTAACTATGTCCTATACCCAAATAGCATAATTTCTGAGGTATGGTTACTTTTCCGAAGTGATATATTCAATATCGCAGCAAATAATTCTAATTCCAACGTTTTTATGACATTAGATGATCAAGTTCATTTTTATATCCATGATGAGAGTCTAGAAAATAAACTAAAATACGGCGATAAACCAATCAATACAAGAGCCTCGGTGGTTCAGTGGTAAGAACGTGTGCCTCTGAACCGAAGGGTACTGGGTTCGATTCGAGGGTACTCCTTTCACTTTTTTAGTACATACTGTAGAATTAACATCAACTAAGGTTGTGGCATTGTATTTGAGAAAGTTGAATGTCTCCCCGTTCCGCCCTTCGGAGGGGGCGTAAAGCCGTCGGTCCCGTGTCCGTGCAATGTTGCGCAAGTTAATGATCCATACCCTCCCTACATAAAGGCTGGGATTCGCAAGATTTCGAGGATAGTAAGGTGAAACTGCTTCCTGGCGTCGGTGATTGGCGATACTCGTGGAAATAGGCCGACGTTAAAGAAATAAACACACACACACACACAATATCAATACAATATTGGTTGTTTAATGAACAGGTAAAAATAGCCCTTTCAGTAGTCTCCAGACTTTACCTAGGTTCACTTTCTTGATACTGGCGAAAAGTCTAGTCAATTCAATTCACTGTTAATAATGTCAATCGTAATGTTTACTTTCTAGTAGTTACTGAAGAGATTGATACCAACAGCCAAGAACGGCCCAGATAGTTTTATTCAAGAATGAATATGTCTCGCCCCATTATTCTTATTTAAACAAGGAATCAGTAATACAAGGAAGAACATGAATTTATTATAGTCATATCATTGTCACTGTACTAACAGAACTATTGATGTAACATGACAATCATACAGTGACATTGAATGAATTGAATTCTTATTTCTAGAGTGTAGTTAAACTAAATTAGATTACACACAGAGAACAGATAAAACAACTTGCGATGTTGACTAGAACTAAAAAATATAACATTACTTATTAATACCTGCGTTTTGGTTTGAACACTCCGAAATTCACGAATTTACTCCAGCGGGTGTCATTCTTCGTATCTTGTCTGGATCCAACTTGGTGTAAGCTTGCGTTATGCTTTGGATTAGTTCCCTCTTTAGATTGGACATGCACGTCATAAACCTTGAACTATATTATACACCCCACATAAAAATTCTCATGGTGTCAAGTCCAGTGAGCTTGCTGGCCAGTGCCGAGGACCTTTTCTTCCTATCCATCTGTCAGTAAATATACAATTCAACTTATGATGCAAACCTATATTACCATTACTATTACTTATACTATGGTATTGTGCGCTGGAGCCCTGTCCATCTGGTACCAACAAATGAGTGATGTATTTTCAGACAGATTGTCCACGAATGGCGTCATCACTGTTCTGAGGATAATGAATATATTCGTGATATCGTCATTACTGTATCGTATTCTACTTATCATCGTGACTTATAACAAAGGCAAGTTACTAATATTTACTGCTGTCATTGAATTAAACTATGTGTCAAATTTCATTTTGCTTACCTGACATTCCAACAAAATCTTACTATTTTCCTTCACGCACTCATGTGTAAATTCCAAAATAGTCCCCGTTGGAGTGGCGGATAAATTATCTGACTCACAATCGCAAGGTCGTGTATTTTATCCCCGGCAGCGGCGAGAAGAATATATTTGCAAAAACAAATTCAGACTCTAAGGCAGTTGCTGCGGTTTAAAGCTAACACTTATCATTATAATCTATAAGTCTCATTAGTCACCCTTACACACTCTATTAACCATAGCAGTTGATACGGTTAAGTTAAATAAATTAATATAAATATCTCAGAAATTATACTATTTAGGTATAGGACATAGTTAATAGAAGTTGCAGAGATATATATATGTAGAACGCTACGCTTTGGAATGGATATATACAGGATGTTCCATTTGAAAAAATCAAGTTTCCCGCTTGAATTTCCAGAGTTTGTCAGGCTATGAACGCACACCCTGTATAAAAAACAGATTCTCGTTCCAGTGATTTCGCAAGACATGATATCCAGCAATCATTTGCCCCAAAAACCGAATTTCTAGATTCACACTTACAAAAATTTCCGAAAGTAAACTTAAAGTGTTTCCGAAAAAAAACGTTTCTTGGTCAACCTTATAGGTTAATAGCAAATTGAGCGTTTCAAATATGAAACATTTAATCAAAATTAGCTACCATAACGCTTTTCTGCATCCAGAATTTCTTTTCCTACAAACATGCATTATATTTCGATGGAAAATGAAAAAAATGCAATAACATAAGGCGTGTTCGACTAAACAAAAAGAAAAATTGTATCACCAAAGACTTATGAACAGCCTGTGATTGTAGTAATAATTTTTTAAGATGTAGCTCAAGACGCCTTATAATTAATGTATATATTTTTTTTTTCATATCTTGTATAATAACGGATATATTGAGCTTTCTTGATTTTTTTACGCAAATTCGACAAAAATTATAAACCATTAAACGATAAACTCTATAGCTAAGACTACTGCCAAGCATCAGAGAAAGGGTCTATTTGAAATGAAATTTCTGGAAACATTTTAGTAAAATGACGGACAATGACGGTTGAAACTAAGACTTCATGATTTGTCAAATATTCTTCTTGAGACATTTTCTTTCCATAGCCCGTATTAGATTCAAGTTCTTTGCCTAAATGTTGCCAATTTTGACATTTTAAATCGCGACTTTGACGTTTTGAGGAGAACCCCAATTTATTTATCTTTAAATGCCTGTAACTTTTTTGTCTTTTGACCTACAGAGCTAAGTTTTGGTGGTTAATTTACATATAGCGATATAAACCGTGTACAGTATTTGTTTCACGTTCTTTGCCTAAAAATTGTCAATTTTGACGTTTAAAATTGCGTGTTTGACGTTTTGAGGAAAACTCCAAAACAAATTTCTTTAACTGCCTGTAACTTTTTATTTTTACATAGAGACCCAAATTTTGGTACATGGTTCGCTCTTTTTAATACAAACACGCGTACCAAATTTGGTTGCCCTTACTTTGTTATTTCCGGAGATATAAATTTATTTTCTAAAAGAAACAAAATTTTCCGGGAAAACCTCGGACGGTTTTCTTGGATAACGAACTTATCCAAGCCACTTCCAAGAGGAAGGCATTCACCAAATTTAGTTTAAATCGGCTTATTATTTTTTGAGTTATCGGTGTGATACATATATATATATATATATATATATATATATATATATATATATATATATATATATATATATATATATATATATATATATATATATATATATATATATATATATATATACTGACCCTGGATATGTGTTCTAGGGGGCCTAATTAGCGCTCATTTGAAGAAATTTTTTCAAAATTCAAAAGTCGAGATCTCCTCATTAGTGAATTTTTTTTTAAGAAAATTCACTAAAAAGAGCTACGATAACGAATAGTTTCGAAAATCGACAATATTTTAAAAACTAGCAACGCTAGGTGTAGAAGATACTACATAAAATCTATCCCAAATTGGATCACTACTCTGAAATTTTAAAAATATATAGGGTGTTTCATTTAAAATAACGAGGTTGATGGCCACTTCCGGTATAACCGGTGCAATAAGTGCAACTATTTTAGTCTGCATAAGAATATTGTATAATGGCCGAATACAATTTTTTAATTCTCGAATCAGATGGGAAGACTATGAACTTTAATTGAGCGCCTCGCAACAATCACCCTCTATATATATATATATATATATATATATATATATATATATATATATATATATATATATATATATATATTACCAATACCTAAAAAATAATTGGTAGAATAGGTGTAAAAAACGTGACCACTGGTGATAAGAGAAACGCACAATACCAAATTTTTTTTGTATGGTTATCAAAATATATGGAAGCTTACAGTCCAAGATTCAGGTTTCTTGGCGGAAAGAGGCCAAAAATTACGAAAACGGATTAATTTTAAAACTTTACAGTTTTTCTTCTTAAAACCCCATAGTCGCGATATCAAACGACAAAAAATTGGCGACTTTTAAATAAAGATTATGAAACGCATGAATTTTGGTCGGAGGTGTGTTTTTCGAAGCCGTAAATATATGCTTTAACCGCCATTGTCCTTTATTTTACTGAATAATTTGCAGAAAATTGAATTTTAGTGGACCTTTTCTCTGATGCTTTAGCGGTACTTATAAGGTTTGTGACAAACCGTACATCCAATAGTAAAGTTTCAAACGTAACAAGTTTGTTATGGTAGCACATTTTGAATCACATGTTTTTCAAACTTTATTGACTAATTTTCTATTAAATTATTATCGAAAATTATAAAGTTAGAAATCGTATACGTAAGTAGCCTACATAGAGACTATAGCACGTCCTAAGCTTCCAGTTTATTTCTTTATGTGAAACCGAATTTTCGACCTTTAAGAAATATATTAGATTTAATCTGTATCACACAGATTAGACCACAATTTTCCACGTCAGTGGCGGCGCCTTGAGTTGCAGCAGTTAAGACTCTCATCTTCAAGGTTGCTGGTTCGAATCTGCATAGGGGAAGAGTTTAAAAAGAAAATTTCACTGTTTTTTTTTTAATTCAATTCTAGTGAAAGATTACTTACTTACTTTTTCGAGCTTCTAGATTTTAAATAAAAGTTTAAGAAGTGTTGTGAAATTAGAGTTTAATTTTCTGCTTGAATATTTGTAGGTGTAGGCGAAGCCTGGACAAGATATGGAAAAGCACATGTCAATGAAGGTAAAATTCTTACTGTTTCTTGTAAATGTTTTATTCTGCTAGTTCCTAACAGAAAAATCGCTAATGAAGAGGTGGCGATTTTAAAATTTTGAAAAATGTCTTTAAATGAGGGTGAACTAGGCGCCTCAGAACCTATACCCGTGGCCAGTTTCAATATATATATATATATATATATATATATATATATATATATATATATATATATATATATATATATATATATATATATATATATATATATATATATATATATATATATATATATATATATATATATATATATATATATATATATATATATATATATATATAGAGTGTGGAGCCAAGACTTTTAGTTAGCCGTTTATCAATAACTACGCCGATTTGGAATTTGAAAATTTACACACATACGATCGAGCCGAATTCCAGTTCAGTGAAAATAGTTTATTTTATGTCAAACTTCCGGTTTAACCGGAAGTGACCATCAACTTGCTTATTTTAAATACAACATGGTAATCTTCATTATATTTTCAAATTCTACATTGAATTTGAGATAAATTATTATTAATACACCATATGTCAAAAATCAACCGTTTTCGAAATTTTTCGATTTTTTTTGAAAATTCTTGCGAAAGCCAAGGTGAACGTTGCACGCTCTCTCTCTCTCTCTCTCTCTCTCTCTGTGGAAATACAACTGAAAAGACTTAGTTTTTGTACAGATTACCCTTAGATTGGCACCCAAACGACACGTTTGATATCGTGTCTTTTAAGTATACAGGGTGATGATAATTAGCCGTGCCATTTGGTAAAATTGACATTACAATTACTCGCTTATTCCAAATAGAACACCCTATATATTATGAGCTATTTCGGTTCGCATCTGGTTTCCCTTTCAACCTGTATTAGCATTCCCTATACCTAAATTCCACCGTTTCCCGAATATGTCAATTTTATTGGATTCACTTAATTCAAATTGCCACAATAGATTTAAGGCAGGCTTTGGAACTTGATAATATGCTTGTTGACGTCTACATGTCAAAAGAGTGTCAAGCCAAGCTTATTGTCATAAAAATCTATCAGTCAACGAGGGGCAAAAATGGCAAATTTGCAATACACAAACGACGATTTTTTGGAGCTTCTAATTATTTGTGGTGAGTGTCAACGAATTGTAAGCAAAACATATCGTGCATTTGCAGAAAAGTACCCGAATAAACCGAAACCCAGTCACGACATGATAAAGAGGTTGCTGCAAAATTGTTCACAGCATGGAAGTTTTCGCCCAAAAGTACAGAAGCGTAAGCCACTCGTCGATAACGAGGTAAACGAAGTGAACGTATCGGCTTTTTTGTTGCTGATCCCAAGGCATCTATCAGGGATTGCGAAAAAGAATTACGCTCCTCAGCGACAACGATTCACCGAATTTTGAAAAAGCATCATTGGAGATCCTTCTCTTACCACCCGATACATGGTTTGCAACCAAACGATCTTCGTAGACGTGTTGAGTTCTGTAAATGGTTGCTATTGAAAACACAAGAAGATGAGAATTTCTGCAAGATAATTATTTGGTGCACTGAGGCGAAGTTCTCCAAAAATGGCATGCAAAAACCCACAATAATCACTTCTGGTTAGATGAGAATGCCCATGTTACCAGGATCAACTATTTCCAAGACAGGTGGTCATTCAATGTGTTTTGTGCAATTAAGAAGGATAAGATATTTGGGATTAAAATATACGATGAAAATCTCACTGGTATGAGTTATAATGATATTTTGCACGAAGTGATTCTAGTTTCTCTTAACACATTAAGTTTGGAAGAAGCTAGAGCAAGCTGGTATCAGCAAGACGAAGCACTGCCCTACAGTTTCCATTTAGCTCTTGATGTTTTGCAACAACATTTTGAAGACAGGTGAATTGCCAATAACGGCCCACATAGATGGCCACCACGGTCCCCTGACTTAACACCTCTGGATGCAAGCATCTGGGGCTACAACAAAACAAAAGTTCACCAAGAACCTGCCACCATAAAAGAAGACATGGTAGGTAGAGTTTTACGTGCCTTCAATTCACTGAATTCGATACAAATCAGAAAGGCTACGAACCGAAACATTATAAGACGAATAACAAAATGCCTCCATGTCAGTGGGAGTAATTTTGAACATTTGTTATAAGTTCCACAATTTTTTTATTTGCTTTTGTGTTTTAGTTTTCCACTAGCTATTAGTTAAGTTCTGTACTCATTTATAATAAATAACTACCTATATTGAGTTGTATTTTGGTTTTGCAAGTTAGTTAACAACACATTGACTTTACAGAACTAAAACAAGGGAAATGCAGCGATTTGGATGCAAATACAAAATGTTCTCTTTTTGTATGCGAGAAGGCCCATCAAATGTTATGTTCTCATTTGTAAGGGGTGGGACTTGACAGGCAGACGTCACTAAGCATATTATCAAGTTCCAAAGCCTGCTTTAAATCTATTGTGACAATTTAAATCAAGTGAATCCAATAAAATTGAAATATTCGGGAAACGGTGGAATTTAGGTATAGGGAATGCTAATACAAGTTGAACGGGAAACCGGATACAAACCGAAATAGCTCATAAAATATAGAGTGTTCTATTTGAAATAAGCGAGTAATTGTGATTTCAATTTTACCAAATGGCACGGCTAATTCTCATCACCCTGTATATTTACAAGAAACGCTATCAAACGTGTCGTTTAGGTGCCAATCTGAGGGTAATCTGTACAGAAACTGAGTCTTCTCAGTTGTATTTCCACAGAGACGGAGCGTGCAACGTTCACCTTGGTTTTCGCGAGAATTTTCAAAAATATCGAAAAATTTCGAAAACGGTTGATTTTTGACATATAATGTATTAGTAATAATTTATCTCAAATTTGATGTGAAATTCGAAAATATAATGAAAATTACCATGTTGTATTTAAAATAAGCAAGTTGATGATCACTTCCGGTTAAAACGGTTGTTTGACATAAAGTAGACTATTTTCACTGAACTGGAATTTGTTTTGATCGTATGTTTGTAAATTTTCAAATTTCAAATCGGAATAGTTATTGAGAAACGGCTAACCAAAGGTCTTGGCGCCACACCCTGTATATATATATATATATATATATATATATATATATATATATATATATATATATATATATATATATATATAGGGTAAGAAGCGCTCATTAGAGATTTATGACCTTCTCATCTGATTTGAGAGCTGAAAAATGGTATTCGGTCATTACACGAAGAACAAGCACTTCCGGTTATACTCAAGGTCGTGTTTTATCCCCGGCAGCGGCGAGAAGAATATATTTGCAAAAACAAATTCAGACTCTCAGGCAGTTGCTGCGATTTAAAGCTAACACTTATTGCAAAATCTATATGTCTCTTAGTGACACAAAAATTGTGGTATATTACAAGCACAAGCAAAAGCAGCTTCTTCGTTATACACACTGTAAAATTATATTGTATTAAATAAACTATACTATACTAAACCCTTACACACTCTATTAACCATAGCAGTTTATACGGTTAAGTTAAATAAATATAAATATCACAGAAATTATACTATAAATATATATTTTCCCGGAAAATTTTGTGTTTTCTTTGGAAATAGAATTATATATCCGGAAATAACAAAGTAAGGGCAACCAAATTTGGTGCGCGGGTTTATATCATTATACGTACCAAAATTTAGCCCTCTAATTCAAAAGACAAAAGAGTTATAGGCATTTAAAGAAAAATAAATTGGTATTTTCCTCAAAACGTCAATGTGGCAATTTAAAACGTCAAAATTGGCAACATTTAGGCAAATAACCTGGAACTAATACGCGCTATGGAAAGAAAATGTCTCAAGAAGAATATTTTACAAACCCTAAAGTCTTAACTTTATCCGTAACTGTCCTTCATTCTCCTAAAATATTCCCAGAAAATTCGTTTCAAATAGACCCTTTCTCTGATGCTTTGGCAGTAGTCTTACCTATAGAGTTCAATATGTCTGTTATTATACAAGATACGAAAAAAAATTGTAAACACTAATTATAGGGTGTCTTGAGCTACATCCTAAAAAATATTTCTACAATCTCAGGGTGGCCCATAAGTTGTTGGTGATACAAATTTTCTTTATTTTTTTTAATCGGACACCCCATATGTTATTGCATTCTTGCATTTTCCATCGAAATAATGCATGTTTTTAAGAATAGAAATTCGAGACGCAGCAAGTGCGTTATGGTAGCGAATGTTCATTAAATGCTACAAAATTGAATAGCTCAATTGGCTATTAACCTTTAAGGTTAACCAAGAAACCAGTTTTTTCGGAAACAATTTAAGTTTACTTTCGGAAATTTTTGTTTATTTTCAAACAATAAAGTTATTTTGATGAAACATGTCAGATTGTTTCTACTATATAGGTTATACTGGTAAACAAATTTGATGCCTGCTTTCTTTTAAAAAAAAACACATATTTGGTATTACATTTTTTAATGAAAATTCACTACCATAGCGCACTTGCTGCGTAAAGACTTTTTTACATTTTTTTTTGAATTTTAATTACAGATTTTATGATTTAAATTGTACGTATTTTGTCAGAAAAGTTTTGTGTAAAAAATTCTCTTAGTTTACGCACAATTTTTTAACGTTTTCGTAGAAATCATTTTCGGTCAGATGTGTGTGACATTTTAGAAATTAATAATAATTAATGTTGAATGAGTTATTGTCAAAAAAGTTTGCGAATTCGCGAAGAAAAATTGTTATTAAGCTTTCGTGAAAAAAAAATCGTTTAGTTAATTCTTACCTAAAAAGACTTTTAGCAAATTTTTGTAAGGGGATTTTAATAAAATTGTTCTGTAACATTTCTTCAGCCAGTTTTTTTAAAGAGTAGAAATTGTAACGTGTGATGTGTATGGCTCTTATTAAGTTTTGCTTAAATGTTTGCACTTGGATTTCATAAATGTTCTAGTTTATATTGCGCGACTTTTTCGAGCTTATAGATATTAAATAAAAGCTTAAGAAGTATTGTGACATTTGAATCTAATTTTCTGCTTGCATATTTGTAGATGTAGGGGAATCCTGGACGAGAAATGGAAAGGCACATGTCAATGAAGGTAAAATTCTTATTGTTTCTTATAAATGCCTTATTCTGCTAGTTCCTAGCAGAAAAATTCTTTGTGAAAATTTGTTGAAAAGGTGTCTCTACGTGCTTCATATCAACTTGGAATTAAAAAAATATATTGTCAAAGTTATCTGCATATTATAAACAAAACTAATAACAGTGGGACTTCTGCGGTCAAGAATGCGTATGACATATTTACTAAAGAATGTTGTTGTTCGCGATTTTTTGGCTGCGGATAATTATCCATTAGCCCATTGTCCGAGTTAATTTTCCGGTCGAGCGTTAAGTCATGCACTTCCGTTTTTTTCTATACAATATTCCATCGTGGCTCCAACCATTATGTCGTTTTTATTATTACTACCATTATTTTTAATATAATTAACTAGGCTGAGTACAACAATATTCTTACTATTTAACATATTCATTCTTTTTTTTTTCTCTTTTTCCCCCTTTTTTCTTCCTTTTTTTTTCTAATTGGCCTTTTTTTAGTTTTTTTAAATTTATTATTTTAAGTTTTTTTCCCAGTTTTTTTTTTCAGTTTTATTTTTTTCAATCAGTCGGGAATACACGGGGACACGAATCGCCTAGGGACCCTTTAGGGCTCACTGAACACACACCGACTGGGCCACGGTTTCAATAAAGGTATAAACAGATGGGAGATACAAGGGATCTTAAAACTAAGCTTTACAAATGTTTCTTTACAATATTTACTTAAATGACTAACAAATGATTAGTACACATATACTGTTCACATCGTAAACCAAATTATTGTTAATTTATATAGTATTTCTTACCTCTCAACTATATATATACCCATACATATATATTTACACACATACACACTTACATCTATAAGCGACCCACATACTCAAATACATAAATACCCAAATAGTACAGGCAATAGAGAATTTGTTTCTGCATTAAACTACAGGAGTTATTTTTTATTATTTTTTAAAATAGGTTCTGAATGACGTACTGAATGTAAAAACACAAAATCCTTACAAATTAGGAGGGCGGAAGTGCCGCCATTTTGAGAAAAACCGTTTCTATATAAAAGAAAATGTATCAAGAAGAATGTTTTACAAAGCCTGAAGTTTTAGTTTCAATCGTCATTGTCCTTCATTTTACTAAAATGTCTCCAGAAAATTCATTTCAAATAGACCATTTCTATGATGCTTTGGCATTAGCTTGGTTATAGAGTTTATTGTTTAATGGTATACATTTTTGGTCAAATTTTCGTAAAAAATCAATAAAGCTCAATATATCCGTTATTATACAAGATACGAAAAAAATTTACACAGTAATTATAGGTTGTTTTGAGCTACATCTTAAAAAAATCTTTCTACAATTACAGGTGGCCCATAAGTCGTTGGTGATTCAAATTTTCTTTTTTTTTTTTTCTAATCGAACACACCTTATGTTATTGCATTTTTGCATTTTCCATCGACATATAATACATGTTTGTAAGAAAAGAAATTCGGGACGCAGCAAGTGCGTTATGGTAGCGAATTTTTATTAAATGCTTCATATTTGAATAGCTCAATTTGATATTAACCTATAAGGTTGACCAAGAAACCAAATTTTTCGGGAACGTTATAGTTTACTTCGGAAATTTTTGTACATTTTCAAACAATAAAGTTATTTTGATTAAATATGGCACATTGTTTCTACCATATAGGTTTTACTGGTAACCAAATTTGATGCCTGCTTTCTTAAAAAAAAACATATTTGCTATTAAAAACATTTTAATGAAAATTCACTACCATAACGCACTTGCTGCGTCCAGCCTTTTTATAAGATATACCTGCGCACCAAATTTAATTGCCATAACTTTTTTATTTCCAGAGATACAAAATTTTCCCGAAAGTAAACCCAAAAGTTTTCTGGCTAACGAACTTATCAAAGCAACTTTCAAAAGGAACACACTCACCAAATTTGGTCAAAATTAGCCCAATATTTTTTGACTTATCGGTGTGATACATATATATATATATATATATATATATATATATATATATATATATATATATATATATATATATATATATATATATATATATATATAAACATATAAAAATTGAAACTGATTCTGGATACATCTAGGGTGCCTAGTTTGCGCTAATTTGAAGATTTTTCTTCAAAATTCAAGTCGCAATCTCTCCGTTAATGAATTTTTTCTACGAAACTTCTTTTCTTTAACGTCGACCTATTTCCGCGACTATGGCCATTCACCGACGCCAGAGGGCAGTTTCACCTCACTCTCCTGGAAATTTTGCCCAACCCCTTGCCTTTTGTAGGAGGGTAAGGATCTCTAACGTGTCCAACATCGCCTGGACCGACGGCTTTACGCCCCTTTCGAATGGCGGAACGTGCAGACATTCATAATGCTCAAATACAATGCCACAAGCTCGGTTGATATTAATGTTACAGTTTGTACTGAAAAAGTAAAAAGAGAGCCCTGGGACCGAACCCAGTACCCTTCGGTTCAGGGGCTCATGTATACCACTGAACCACTAAAAGTTTAAACCACAAAATTTCACTTATATTCTAGTCACAGCATACGATTATTATGCTGTGGTATAGTAACATATTTTAAATACCTGTTGCTTGTTTCTTACAGCAGTCGAATTTTATAATTTTTTTAATAACGCCTCAATACAAAACACATTACCTTTTATTTTCATGGGAAACAATTAACACTGGCGAACGAAATATCTAGTATTATAATTATAAAACAATTACATTGTCTGGTTTGGAAGGCCGTCGTGATTATAAAAGGTGTTAAAGCAATATAGTAATATATATTATGTGTGTGTGTGTATGTGTGTAGTTTTGGATGACCTCAGATGCTACTGTCTATTGGCCACAGACTTTACAATATACATTATGCTGTTTCCCGTATGCCATCCAACAGTGACCATTCTTAGTTGGATTTTATAAAAATGCAGACAATAGCGAAGACAGTTTTTACTCTTTTGTGTGCATGCGCCTATGTGTTTTGTGAAGAAGGTGGGTTTATTATTTTTTTTTTCTTTTGCAGTGTAAAGATAACGAAAATTCTAGTTGTCCAAAATAACCGGGTAAATATATTTGTCGTTTGACTTTTTACACACTAGCTCCCTTCATCTCTAAAACAACTAAATTTGTTTACTTAACACGCTAAGTAAAGATTGGAACCTGTAATGAGCACTGATAATTACACTTGGAGAACCCAAATCACCACAGTGCATCTTCTAAAGACTAGACGAACGTTTCACTAACAAAGTTAACGTCATCAGAGGATGAAAAATTCTAAACTACTAAACCACTAAGCACGATATTTATACTACGTGTTAGATAAAAGACCGATACACAGAGGGAACTTTTATTTAAAAAAATCAGAAACATGCTTAAAACTCTGTCTGGATGCATATACCACAAGAAAAATTTCGGCCTCTAAAAAAGTTACATGACCAGGAGTGAATAGGGGTGCTGGGCGGGGAAGAAGATAAAAAGAAAATGTGAGCAAAAAGTTCGAAAAAACCAGCTAAGTTGGACTTCTTTGAGCTACCTTTTACTCATTTTGCAGCTATACTTCCTTAAAATCCTGTTTACTTCGCCCAGAACCCTAATTTTTTCTTTTAGTGAATTTTCTTTAAAAAAATTCACTAATGAGGAGATCTCGACTTTTGAATTTTGAAAAAAATTCTTCAAATGAGCGCTATTTAGGACCCCTGGAACCCAAATCCGAGGTCGGTTTCAGACTTTATATGTTTATATATATATATATATATATATATATATATATATATATATATATATATATATATATATATATATATATATGTTTATGTGTCACACCTATAACTAAAAAAATAATAGACCGATTTTGATAAAATTAGGTGAGTACCTTCCTTTCGCGAGTGGCTTGGTTAAGTTCGTTAGCTAGGAAAATCCGCCGAGGTTTTCCAGGAAAATGTTGTGTTTTGTTTCGAAAAAATCGAAAAAAATTTATATCTCCGGAATTAACAAAGTAAGGACAACGAAATTTGGTACACGGGTTTATATCATTATAGGTGAGCTACCTATAGGTTAAAGGACAAAAAAGTTACAGGCATTTGAGGAAAAATAAATTTGGGTTTTCCTCAAAACGTCAAAGTCGCGATTTTAAACGTCAAAATGGTTAATATTTAGGCAATGAACCTGAAGATAATATAATCTATGGAAGGAAAATGTCTCAAGAATAATGTTTTACAAAGCCTGAGCTCTTAGTTTCAATCGTCATTGTCCTTCATTTTACTAAAATATTCCCAGAAAATTCATTTCAAATAGACCCTTTCTCTAATGCTTTAGCAGTAGTGTTGGCTATAGAGTTTATCGTTTAATGGTATATCATTTTTGTCGAATTTTCGTAAAAAATGATTAAAGCGCAATATATCCGTTATTATGCAAGTTACGAAAAAAAGTTGTATACATTAATTCTAGGGTGTCGTAAGCTACATCTTAAAAAATGTTTTCAAAAGTACAGGGTGGCCCATAAGTCGTTGGTGATTCAAATTTTCTTTTTTTGTAGTGAATTTTTTTAATCGAACACGCCCTATGTTATTGCATTTTTGTATTTTCCATCGAAATATAATACATCTTTGTAAGAAAAAAAATTCGAGACGCAGCAAGTCCGTTATGGTAGCGAATTTTCATTAAATGCTTCAAATTTTAAATCAATTTGCTATTAACCTATAAGGTTGACCAGAAAACCAGTTTTTTCGGGAACAATTTAAGTTTACTTTCGGAAATTTTTGTACATTTTCAAACAAAGAGTTATTTTGATGAAACATAGCACATTGTTTCTAATATATAGATTATACTAGTAACCAAATTTGGTGCCTGCTTTCTTAAAAAAACATATTTGCTATTAAAAACATTTTTATGAAAATTCACTACCATAACGCACTTGCTGCGTCCAGAGTTTTTTTTATATTGTTCTTGTTTATGCATTTAGTGTGACTGTAGGCATGTAGAAGGAGGAGGAGAACCCCTGCGACGAAGCCGCGAACCAAGATTTTCAATTTATGTTTAAATTGTTACCTCATTACATTTGTTTAAAATATTTTTCCAAAAATGAATTTGAGGTTGCCTCACTTGTCAATCTCGCATAGAAAGCTACAATATTTTATCATTTAAAAAAAGTATGGATACAGCAACAGTAAATAAGTGATGAAAAGAATCTGGGTGCAGCAAGTACGTTGTGGTAAAGAATTTTCGTAAAAATATTTCAAAAATTCGATAACTCAATTTCCGATTAAGCTATAATCTTAAATCTCGAGCCATAGTAAAACCTATGTAAAAAGCCTTTTTTGTTGTTTTGTTTGCAAAAACCAAGTCGATTGGGTTGACTAAAACAAAACCATCCAAGGAATTAATGAGGAAAAATACCGGTCATATTGATAGTTTGGCAGGTACACTCCCCTTGTAAATAATTAATTTTTTTCTGGAAACTTTTTGTAACTTTAATGAAATTTATAACACATTTTTAAAGCGACTTGTAGTATTTACACATATGTACCAAATTTTAATTTTCTACCTCCATATAAAATAGAAATTTCTTCAAGTAATCGCTTACTGGGACCTCTAAAGCCAATCTCCAAGATCCATTTAAATTTAAAGAATTAGTTTTAATAATATACCTTCCTAATAGTGTACAATATTAACCAAAATTCGCTACTATAATGCACTTGCTGCGTCCCAAACTTCTTTTACTCGTTTAGTTTACTCGCCCCTTTGATGACGCTAACTTTGTTAGCAAAAGGATCGTCAAGAACCTGAAAACTGTTTTGTAATATATTAGGTTCTCCAAATTGTACCTATAAGTTCTCATCACATCTTTACTTAATAAATGATGTGAAAAAAGGGACGCAGCAAGTGCGTTATGGTAGCCAATTTCCATTAAATCTTTCAAATGTGAATAACTTAATTGTCTATAAACCTAGAAAGTTGAATTTCGGTACTTAGTAAGGTCTTTCTCAATTTAACATATTCGCTAAATTTTATCAAAATAATTTTGTAATTTTCGGAATAAAAATTTTTTTTCGAAAGAAAACAATTTTTTTACGGAAAACCTTGTTTTCCTGGTTAACGAACTCATCTAATATGTTAATAAAATACGATTCCTACCGAGTTTCATCAAAATCGGTTAATAACTTTTTGAGTTGTCGTGTGATACATATATATATATATATATATATATATATATATATATATATATATATATATATATATATATATATATATATATATATATATATATATATATATATATTAAGAAACGCTGAAAGACGTCAATTTTAATATTGAGGGGGACATGTTTTGACATAAAACTCAACTTTGTCACATCAACCCCTTAAGAGTGGTGATAACAACCCATATATTTTAAATAGGGAACATGGGTCGAGTGTTACATCATTTGAAAGCTCTTACTTTTTTGAATTCAGCACACTAATCTTTTGGAAGTTTTATCAACTCATTTAGAAATTATTCACAGTTGAAGATGCAAAAACGCATTTCATTCATTCCGATAATAAATGTGCTGATAGTCAATGTTCTGTTGGTTTGTACACAAAAAATTGACTATAAGAACGTTTCATATCGGAATGAGAGAAATGAGGTTTATTATTTCAGTTTACCGGCCGGTTTGATACTTGATAGTACTACCGAATATTAATTTCACACTGGTGTAGAAGAAAGTGTTGAAATAATTACTCTGTTTTTCAAAAACGATGACTGTGCCAACCGTACCGCAAATTTGTTTAACGAACGACATCCGAACAGACATGTTAACAGAAAATACATTTTGGAGTTAGTTGCTAAGTTTGGACAAAGTGGTTCAGTAGCCAACAAAAAACGGGATCCTGAACGTGAATTTCCGATTAGAAATGAGACTACTGAGATTGAAGTTTTAGGACAAATTGCTGCAGACCCAAATTTGAGCAGAAGAAAATTGGTCACTGTTTCAAACATCAAAAGAAGAACTATTCAGCGAATATTGAAGCATCATAAATTTTACCCGTATAAAATTCATCTTGTACAACAACTGAATGAAGATGATTTTGATCGGCGGCTGGAGTTTTGTGAAGTTATAACTGCACGAATAGCTGATAACGAGAACTTTCTGTTCACTATCTGTTTTTCAGACGAGTGTACGTTTTTATTAAACTCTACAGCCAATCGTCATCATTGTCGTTATTGGGCAGATAATCCAAGAAATTTTCACGAAGTCCACACTCAAACTCCACCGAAATTGGATACCTGAACTGGCATTTTTGGAGACCGTTTAATCGGACCAATTTTTCTTGATGGCAATTTGAGTGGCGAAACGTATTTGGAGTTACTAAAAGATATCGTTTACCCTCTACTAATTGACATTGTTGAAAATGATGATCGCTATCAAGAAAATCGATTAGTGTTTCAATAAGATGGAGCTTCTCCGCATTTTTCACAACGTGTTAGGGAGTTTTTGAACAGAGAGTTTCCAGGACAATGGATTGGGCGTAGAGGTGCTATTGAGTGGCCCACTAGATCGCCGAATTTAACTTCTTTAGACTCCTTTCTATAGCGTCAGTTAAGAGTGCATTTGTTATCACAATGAATGAAATACGTTCTTGCAATTCCAACTGTGAATAATTTTTAAACGAAGTAATAAAACTTCCAAAAAAAAAATAGTGTGCTGAATTCAGAAAAGAAAGATCTTTCAAACGATGTAACACTCGACCCATGTTCCCTATTTAAAATATAAGGGTTGTTATCACCACCCTTAAGGGGTTGATGTGACAAAGTTGACTTTTATGTCAAAACATGTCCGCCTCAATATTAAAATTGAGATATTCCAGCGTTTCTTAAAAAAAATTATCTGGACGCAAATCGGTCTGTTTCGTTTTCAATGCGCCACCCTGTATATATATATATATATATATATATATATATATATATATATATATATATATATATATATATATATATATATATATATATATATATAAATTAAAACTTGAAACTTGAAACTGACACCGGATATGGGTTCTAGGTGTTCTAGTTCGCGCTCTTTTGAAAACATTTTTGCAGAGTCTCACCATCGATACCTCCCTATTAGTGAATTTTCTTCAATAAAAATTCACTAAAAATTAAACGAATTACATCTATAATGCCAGATTATTTAGATATAGATTTCAGATAACTTTTCACTAAACCAGATAAATATTATAGACCTATACTGGAAAACATGGAGAGGCAAGATTCCGGATGATGCCCTAGTTGCTGGAGAAACAGAAACTGAATGTGGGGCGAATGTACCATTTTACCTGGCTCAGGGATATGCCGACCCTTCCGACTATTCGAGCATCTACCCTGGTATGATTTTCAGATTCTCAAAATCTCTCAAAGGATCTGCTGAAGGAAAGCAATTTGAAACAGACCAATTTATTCAGGTAAATATATTAAGTATAAGCTACGTTCAATAGAATTAGGTACTTAGTTTTATGCATTTAGTCAACAAAACAGGGGACCAAGACCGTATTCATCTCTTGTTATACATTATAGTACAAGTCCCGGCAGGAATAAAGTGATAATAGCTAGCGAGATATGGGATTCAAGGTCCGTCGTATTATTAGCCCGGGTAGTAGTTGTTTTCGGTCGTCGCTTTGCGTTTCCTTATCGGCAAATCGGTCGACGAGGTAGAGTAGAAAGGCCTGCGTGATTTCCTTATTTAACTTCTCTGGACTTTTCTTATGGGGCTATGTAGAAAGTGATGTGTACAAACATAAACCAGACAACCAGCAAATTCTGCAGGAAAGGATCAGCACTACGCTCAGAGCAATTAAACCAGAAACTATTACAAATGTTTTATTAGAATTCGAACGTAGGTTATGTTATTGCCAAGAAGTTGCTGGTTAATATTTTGAGTATTTACTTTGGTAATAAAGTATTTGTTCTCTATTTTTACAATAATGCAAAGTCACATTTTCGATTTTAAAAATATGGTTCTCGAAATTTAGCTTACGTAACGTAACATAAAAATTATATCGCCGTGTTGGAAATTGAATGAAGTATTAAAATTCGGAGCAAAAAAATGAGGGTTGCTATTTGAAAAAAACATCGATGACGTCACCATTATGTAGGGCGTATAATTCAGTATGTCAAAATTGACCTGTTGGTTAGTTTGCTAACAAAATCACTTTCTGATTCATCGAATGTATTCCTTACTTTTGACGAGGACTGTATATATATATATATATATATATATATATATATATATATATATATATATATATATATATATATATATATATATATATATATATATATATATATATATATATATATATATATATATATATATATATATATATATATATATATATATATATATAATAACGTATTCCAATTTTATTGGAATCTTTTAAAAAAGGTTTTATTTAAGATATAAACAGACAGGCAAACTACATTCAATAACTAATTACTTATAAAAATATAAATGCTCTGAATTTTACAAGTGTTGTATAAATTACAGGAGCGAATGAAGATTACAGTGAACACGTCTAATGTTTCCGTAATAATGATTATAACGTCTCTAGCAAGATCACACACTCCGTGCTGTGTAGAAACACTATCACATGCGAAGTAACTTAATATGCTGAGTAAGCTGTTCATTGCACTTTCCTTATGATGACTGGTTGAGATCGACTAGGCCAAAGGGTTTCGTTCTAACTTAACTCCTCCATCATCAGATACAAGAACGCCCTCGTTCTTTCGATTATGCTTGATTTTCGGTAAACAGCTTTTTCTTCTGTAACCTATTAATGCTATTATCACAAGAAACAAAATGATAAAGATGGTTATTCCTATATGGGTGCTGTGTACCAGTGGGTGTATACGGGTAGAGTGAATCTTCTGAAGATGTTGCTTTAGCTTGACGTTGTCCTTGAGATGTATTGGTCTATATTGGATCGTCGCTATTGATTTATCGAGGGGAATCAATGTTTCTTGTTCCCAGGTTATATTTTGATGGGTGTCTTCATAAGTATTTCCATTGATTATTATTCTGCATTCGGCTACGGCAGTTAGCACGCTGGTTTCTTTTAAACGATGTCTTTTCAAACTTTGTGGACACTGTTCTGTGAACTCTTGAGGTTGATTGGTTATTGCCAGTACGTTGCCATTGTAGAGCTGCACTGAGTATGAAAATTGGTTGATTACTTTGGCAAGGGTGCAGTTCTTGAGCTGGTTCAGGAAACAGTCTTCTTCGAAGAATTCATCTTTGCATATTATAGCTTCTTCAATTCTAGGGCAGTGTTCTTTGGTCCACAAGTTCTTATCGGGAGTCTCTAAGTAATAAGAGCTCGGAGGTACAAGAAGGGTATTTTGGTAAGGGACAGGTATAATGTGGTAATAGGAGCCAGAGGTCGGATGTAAAATCGGGATTTTTAATTGACATACAATAGTGTCCCTAAATGCAATTAAATTAAGTTGAGTAAATTCTAAAATTTTAAATATGTGATTGCGGTCAAAGCTTATCAGTTCAGCATTGCTATAGATTAGTTTTAAATGGTCACTTATGTGGGTCAAATCACGAGAAGTGAAAATCTCTATATTAGTAAGGCCATTAAAAGCAAGACTAATTGTTCTCTGAAGGATTTTTATGTGCTCTAAAAGATTATCGTTTAGAGATTTTTGAAAGCTGTATAAACCTATCTGATGTTGAAACTCCTTAAGCTCTTTAAAAGATTGTTTAATGAGATCAAGGTTTTTATTGATCACGTCTTGTTCATGTTCAAATCTATCAGTTATTAGAGAAGCAAAAGATACCAAGTCGGAAACTTGTGACATAAGTCCATTTTGGTTTGAAAATAACAAATCTAAATTTTGGTTAATTTCTTTGAGATCGTCCTGATCGAGATTACCTGTTATTGTTTTGATCACAGATCCTAGACCGTTAATTAGACCTCTTTTGTTACGAGAGTGAGTTAATTTAGAAAGTTCATTTTCGATATCGTTTATTTGCTTATTGATTATTTGTTGATAGGGGTAAGAATGTTTACTAAGCAATTCTCTATTTCTGATACAATTTTGATAATTTTCTTCCAATAAAGTAAGGTTGAAATAAAAATAGATTCGATGAAAATGATTGATTATTTTAGCGACACCTATCGGGTCTTTAAAATATCCATTAGTTTTAGCGGGATGAATTTGAAGGGCCGGGATCGGACGTACCAGGAGCGCTAGTATCGTTCTGAAACACAAATTTTTTCCTTACTCGTTTTACATTACTAACGTGTGCTTGTTTCTTTCTGCTAAGGGGTAGACTAATTTTTATACCCTTTTGTTTTACATTTTTGTGAATTTTGTAAGGAGAATCTAGTTTTTTCACTCGAGGAGTTTTTATAGCTAGTTTTTCTTCATTTATAATGGGTACATTTTCTCGCGCTTCATTTAATTTTTCTAAATTTTTGCTTAATTTTTCTTTAGTTTTCTTATATATCTGATCATAAAAGGGGATGATTTCTTTAAGTCTTTTGGAATTATATTCCTCATAAACTGTAGCTGTGGGATCTATAGGATCTAATTTATCAAAGGGTCCATATAGGAGGTGAAAAGGTGTATAGCCTGTTGTGGAGTGTATTGATTGATTATAAATTATAAGTGCGGTAGTTACTAGTTCTAAAATATCTTCTTTAGGATTATCTATTAATAAACATCTTACTTTCTCGATGAGTGTTGAGTGAAATCTCTCAATGGGTGAATTTGAATTTGGATTCTGAGGGGACGTAACGTGTAGTTGTATTTTAAAGGTCTTTAGGTATTCTTTTAGTACATTATTATCAAATTCCTTACCGGGGTCGCAAACTACCCTTAAAGCGTAATTATGGTGCGTAAAATAGTGTCTTAACTTTTTAACTATAGTAAGACCGGTTCCGTCTTTTATAAAATATGCTTGGGCATATTTGCTAAAAAGATCAATAATCGTAAGGAACTTATAATTATTAAAAGAAAAGGTATCAATATGTATGACCTCAAAGGGTCTTTTCGCAACCAAAGGGCCTTGGAAAGGAACCTTATATGGATTTCGTTCGTATTTACCTTTCAAACAAGTTTCACATTTATTAATAATATCGTTTATGTGATCTTTCATTTTGGGCCAATAATATTCGTTTCTGAAATGATTAAACGTTTCGTTAACGCCATTATGATTCGACCTATGATAATCTATGATAAGCGATTGTTGATCTAAATGGTTTTCTATGTCTTTAAGCATTTTATCACACCTTACTAATTTAATCGAGGAATTTAGATTATTTCTTACGTAATTTATAGTTTCTAACATTAATTCTTCATTCAAAAAATAAAATGCAGTAAGAGCGTTAGGGTTAAGATATTCTTTCATAAAGCGTTCTATTTCACGATGTTTTTGTTTCTGTAAAATATGAACAATCGTTCTTTCCTTAGTTTTAAATATCTTTTGTTTTTGTATAGAGTGTTTTTGACCATATTTGAAAATAACTTGGTGCGAGTAAACGTTAAGTGGTTTTTCTGTCAATGGTATAATACCTACAGGGTGTTCCTGAGAAGAGTGCACGGTAGCATCTGTTTCGGGATCTCTCGAAATGGGTAATTCTATGCCAAGACTTTGTAAATCTTCGTCGGTAAGTTCTTGCAAATCTTCGGCGTTATTTAGTAGTGACATAAGGTCTAAGGAGTCATCTTCAATAGCGTTAATTTCTTGAGTCGGAATTCGCGAAAGGGCATCGGCAACAACGTTGTCCTTTCCTTTTTTGTATTTAATATCATATTCGAATTCCTCTAGTTTAAGACGCCATTTTACTAGTCTAGAGTTCGGTTCTTTGATAGAGAAAAGCCAAACTAGGGGTTTGTGATCGGTTTCGATGCTGAATTTTCTGCCAAATAAATAAGGGCGAAAATGTTTGCAGGCTGTTACAATAGCAAGTAACTCTTTTTCGATGGTGGAATAATTTTTCTCTGCACTATTGAGAGCTCTGGAATAAAAAGCGATAGGCTTTTGTTCTTGGGACAAAACCGCTCCGATTGCTGTGTTGCTAGCATCGGTCGTTAAATAGAATTCTTTTTCAAAGTCAGGGTAAGCAAGAATAGGAGAGTTAGAAATTAATTCTTTTGCATGCTCGAAAGCTTGGATGTATAGG
Organism: Tillus elongatus; assembly: GCA_964006375.1. Lineage (NCBI taxonomy): Eukaryota > Metazoa > Arthropoda > Insecta > Coleoptera > Cleridae > Tillus > Tillus elongatus. The sequence continues at coordinate 113,094,693 of OZ023268.1, forward strand.
GGATCATCTATGTTCATAGGAGTGTCTTTTTTGAGGCGTTTAGTTAATGGATGGACGATTTTTGCGAAATTTTTTATAAATCTTCGGTAATATCCAATCAAACCTAAGAAGGATTTTATCTGCTTCTGATTTTTCGGAAGAGGGTAGTTTCGAATAGCCACAATTTTATTGGGATTCGGTCTTATCCCGTCCCGTGATATCACATGTCCGAGAAAAGCTACCTCTTTACGCAAAAATTCACACTTATCAAGTTGTACCTTTAAATTTACTTCCCTTAGTTTTTGGAAAACTTGTTTTATGTGTATAAGATGTTCTTGGATGGACTTAGAGAAAATTACTATATCGTCCATGTAGACGAAACAAAATTTATGCAAGTATTCCCGGAAAATATTATCGATCATGCGTTCAAAACTGCTCGGCGCGTTCTTCAATCCGAACGGGACCCGAAGGTACTCATAATGCCCATTGTTAACGGTAAAGGCAGTTTTTTCAATACTCTCGGGTGTGAGTTCTATCTGATGGAACCCTTGAGCAAGATCAATAGTGCTAAAATATGTGCATTTTCCGAGATTGTCCAATATTTCCTCTATGCGTGGTAAAGGGTACTTGTCATCTATAGTATTGGCATTTAGTTTTCTATAGTCTATAACAAGTCTCCATTTGCGTTTACCGCTAGAATCGATTTTCTTGGGGATGATCCACACCGGAGCTGAATAGGGCGAGATGGAAGGGCGAATTATTTTATTATCTAAAAGTTTTTGAATTTGGGACTGAATCTCGTTTTTTAGATGAAAAGGATATCTATATGACTTTACATGAATGGGAGTTTCATCTCGTGTTCTTATATGATGTTTAACAGTGTGTGTAAACGTTAAATCCGAATTTTCGTTATAAAAAATGTCTTTATATTTTTTACATAAATGTAGTAGTTTTCCTTTTTCTTCATCATTAAGATGAGATGTTCTTATAAGGCTAGACAAATCGATATAAGTATCATCTTTGTTTTCTTTAGGTAACTGGGATTGTACGTCATAAGCTACAATTGGTTCGACTTCCATTGGCTCGTAAAAATTTATTGGAATTAAATTTGGAGTTTTTCTTTCTATAGGAACCGTACAAATACCATTACACGCTAAAGCAATTGAATTTTGGGTGCTAAAGGTTGACTCATTCATTTCGGGTAACAGAACGGAGCCATTCTCTACATTTACCGGAATTCTAATAGTATCTCGACAAATTTGTTTGAATGGTTTAAAATTCGCGGGATTCAAGTCGAAAAAAAATGGTATTTCGATGTTATTGATTTTTAAAACTTGGTTTTCATAATCTAATTTTGCTTTTAATTCTCTAAATAATGAGGAACCTATTAAAGCATCAAATCTATTATGCCATTCGGCGACGCAGAATGTAATTTTGTTATTAATGCCAAATTCTTTTAAAATAGGGGAAATTAATCTATAATTACCTTGTACTGTACCAGCTATAGATTTTAATATAAATGGGTCATTAGTAAAATAATTTTTGCTAAAACATTCGGCAACATTAGGGTTAATAACACTGTTCGATGCCCCCGTATCCAGGAGAATTTTCATATTTAAAGATGGACACACTATAAATGGGAGTTTTGGGGCACCTGATATATAATTTATATCTATGAATTCTGTTCTTCCGAGGCTTCTTTGAGAAAATCCTCATCTTGTAAATTATTGTCAAAATATTCTTGATCTGAAAATTGATTTTCGAAATTTGTATCGTCGGCATAATTTTCGTACGATTCATTTATAAACTGCTCAGGAGGGTCTTCATGAAAATGAAGTTCTTCATGACCTAATGCTCTAGGAAATTTTTGTTGAAAATAATTATTTATTCTAGAGGGTCTTGAGGGAGGTTTAGTATTTCTAGTAGATATCGACATAGGGGTTGGACCTTGTTGTGAAATATCTTGAGGCCTGTTATAGGTTATTGGTCTCTGATTACTTCCACTAGCTCTAGGATTTGGGTTACTTTGATTAACACGGGGTATTATGTTTTGTGGTTGTGCAAAATTGTGAGGGTTTCTTTGAAAAGGGTTATTATTAAAGTTTTGATTTTTATATGGGGTTCTAGTAGGGTTTGGAATATATTTATTAGATGATTGTTGTTTTTGTCTTAAAGAATTTAAAAAATTCGCTTGCATTTGCTCATTATCATGTTTATGGCATTCTAGTAAAGCTGCTTCTAAAGAAGTTATATGTGCAAATCTTAAGTAACTATGGTATGGCTCTATGATACCTGCTTTGAAAGTATTTAGTGCCAGATTCTCAAAATATTGCTTTTTATACAAAATAATTGCTGTAGGTAAATTCTGTAAATTGATATGCTCTACTAAAGACTGTAATTTAGTTTTAATTAAATTATGATAATCTATAAAAGAATGTGCTTTTTGCATGAAGCAAGTAGTCAAGTCGTTTAACAAAAGGTCTTCGGATCTAGCATCCGCAAACTGTGCCTTGAGACTTTCTTTAAGAGAGCTCCAGGACTGTTCAGGTAAACTAATTAGGACATCTCTAGCATCACCTGTAATTTTTGATTTTATAAATTCTAAAATCATTGAATTAATGTGTGAAGCATTAGGAGAACTGTCGTCTTGTCTATAGGTTTCTATAAATAGTTCGCATTGGTTTAAAAAATAATTTAAATGTTTCCTACCCCCTGTATAGGGTGGAACCATAACTGACGCTTGCACTATCTGCGTAAGTTCATTTTGTGAGTGAAGTAAATTGGTTTGGTTTGGTTGAGTCATTTTAAAATTAATAGGAGATCTATCTCTTTCAACCATAAAATAAAATAAAACACAGAAAAAATATTTTTCCCAATATGAGATTAGTTATAAAAATATTTTCAGCTATAATTTTTGAATTGATCACTTTAAATAATGATTATTCAATTAGGCAAGCTAAGAAATAAATTATATGTGTTTGACTGACTGTTAAAATTTCTTAAATAGTAATATTACAAAAGGACACAAGTAAATCAATCAAAAATTAAGGAAGGAGTACTTACAGGGATTTCAGCATACTGTCTGTACCAGTCTTCTTACTTCTGGACCACTTGTGATGCGAATGAGTGAGGTTCTTCGTATACCAGCAAATTGTTGAAACAATCCGACGCTTAAATTGAACTTTTATGCGTTAATTAAGGCCGTCTGGTATCCGGGTAGCAGCGCCAATAACGTATTCCAATTTTATTGGAATCTTTTAAAAAAGGTTTTATTTAAGATATAAACAGACAGGCAAACTACATTCAATAACTAATTACTTATAAAAATATAAATGCTCTGAATTTTACAAGTGTTGTATAAATTACAGGAGCGAATGAAGATTACAGTGAACACGTCTAATGTTTCCGTAATAATGATTATAACGTCTCTAGCAAGATCACACACTCCGTGCTGTGTAGAAACACTATCACATGCGAAGTAACTTAATATGCTGAGTAAGCTGTTCATTGCACTTTCCTTATGATGACTGGTTGAGATCGACTAGGCCAAAGGGTTTCGTTCTAACTTAACTATATATATATTAGGGGAAGAATTTTTTTCAAAATTACAAAATCGCTTTCTCCTCATTACCGATTTTTTATACGAAACTCTACTACAGTCATGTTTGTTTGGGGTACGGTGTTCAACTGATACTTAAAAACTCTAGACGCAGCAAATGCGTTATGGTAGTGAATTTTCATAAAAATATTTTTTAATAGCAAAGATGTGTGTTTTTTTAAAGCAGGCATCAAATTTGGTTACCAGTATAACCTATATAGTAGAAACAATATGCCATATTTCATCAAAATAACCTTATTGTTTGAAAATGTACAGACATTTCCAAAAGTAAACTTTAAGTGTTCCCGAAAAAACTGATTTCTTGCTTAAGCTTATAGGTTAATAGGAAATTAAGCTATTCAAATTTAAAGCATTTAATGAAAATTCGTTACCATAATGCACTTGCTGCGTCTCGAATTTTTGTCTTTTAACTGACAGACCTAAATTTTGTTACATGGTGAACTTGTTATAATACCAAATTTGGTTGCCATTACTTCTAACTTGTTATTTCCAGAGATATAAAAATGTTTTTAATAGCAAATATGTGTGTTTTTTGTAAGAAAGTAGGCATAAAATTTGGTTACCAGTATAACCTATATAGTAAAAACAATGTGCCATCTTTCATCAAAATAACTTTATTGTTTGAAAATGTACAAAAATTTCCGAAAGTAAACTTAAAGTGTTCCCGAAAAAACTCGTTTCTTGGTCTACCTTATATATAGCAAATTGAGCTATTCAAATATGAAGCATTTGATCAAAATTCACTACCATAACGTACGTCCAGAATTTCCTTTCTTACAAACTTGCATTATATTTCGATGGAAAAGGCAAAAATGCAATAACATAAGGCGTGTTTGAAAAAAAAAATTGTATCATCAACGATTTATGGGCCACCTGTGATTGTAGAAATGATTTAAGATGTCGCTCAAGACACCCTATAATTAATATATACATTTTTTTATATCTTGTATAATAAAGGATATATTGAGCTTTATTGATTTTTTAAGAAAATTCTACACAAATTTTATGCCATTAAACGATAAACTCTATAGCTAAGGCTACTGCCAAGCATCAGAGAAAGGCTCTATTTAAAATGAATTTTCTGGAAATATTTTATTAAAATGAAGGGCAATGACGGTTGAAACTAAGACTTCAGGGTTTATAAAACATTCTTCTTGAGACATTTTATTTCCATAGCCCGTATAAGATTCAAGTTCTTTGCCTAAATGTTGCCAATTTTGACGTTTTAAATCGCAACTTTGACGTTTTGAGGAAAACCCCAATTTTTTTTAAATGCCTATAACTTTTTGTCTTTTGACATACAGACCTAAATTAATAGGTAACTTACCTATAACGATGTGAACCCACCTACCAAATTTGGTTGCCCTTACTTTGTTATTTCTGGATATAATTTTTTTTTAAAGAAAACAAAATGTTCCGCGAAAACCTGACCCGATTTTTCTGGCTAACGAACTTATCCAAGCCATTTGCAAAAGGAAGGTATTCACCAAATTTAATCAAAATCGGCCCATAATTTTTTGAGTTATCAGGGTGATACATATACATATATGTGTATATATATATATATATATATATATATATATATATATATATATATATATATATATATATATATATATATATATATATATATATATATATATAAATTGAAACTAACCCCGGATATGTGTTCTGGGGGGCCTAGTTAACGCTCATTTTTTCAAAATTCAAAAATCTGGATCTCCTCATTAGTGAATTTTTTTTAAGAAAATTCACCTATATAACAAAAATTACTTTAGAATCTGAAATGTAAAATTAATTTAACCTGTCATGGATTTTATTACCAAGCTTTATCTGCCAATAAGCAATTAAGAGTAATTAGATCCTACACGAAATTATCATAATTACTATTATTGTTGTTATTATTAACAAATGATGGAGCAAGCGAACAGATTTTGTAAGCTATATTCTCGACTTTTAAAACTAAAAAACTCACCCCAAACCTGTGAAGTAAAATTAACAGATCACAGCATGTGTCGTCCAACACAAACACTTCCACAAATGATAGTCACTGAATAAAACGGTTTTATTCGGATTGCGTTTCAATCGCGCCAAATTAAAATTATACTATATTAATTTGCCACAAAGTCATAATACTTTTCACTTGAAGTGTAAGCTCTCTCTTGCTAAATTATCACTTTTCACTGTGCCTATTACATTAAGTTATGCGGGGCTAAGTGACGTATTGTTTATTGTAAACACAGCCGCTTGAACTGATAACGGAAAGAAGTGTTTCAGCACGTTAAATTTTTTACGTGCAATTCTTATCAGCAGTTGGTTTTTTTGCTGCTATTATGACGAGATAACGAGTACGGTCAATAACAGATAACAAAAAAACTCTGGACGCAGCAAGTGCGTTATGGTAGTGAATTTTCATAAAACCATTTTTTAATAGCAATAATGTGTTTTTTTTAAAGAAAGCAGGCATCACATTTGGTTACCAGTATAATCTATATAGTAAAAATAATGTGCCATATTTCATCAAAATAACTTTATTGTTTGAAAATGTACAAAAATTTCCGAAAGTAAACTTAGTGTTCCCGAAAAAACTCGTTTCTTGGTCAACCTTATAGGCTAATAGCAAATTGAGCCATTCACATATTAAGCATTTGATCAAAATTCGCTACCATAACGCACTTACTGCGTCCAGAATTTTTTTTCTTACAAACATGCATTATATTTCGATGGAAAATGCAAAAATGCAATAACATAAGGCGTGTTTGATTAAAAAAAAAAAAGAAAATTTGTATCACCAACGACTTATGGGCCACCCTGTGATTGTAGAAATAATTTTTTAAGATGTAGCTCAAGGCACCCTATAATTAATATATACAATTTTTTTCCATATCTTGTATAATAACAGATATATTGAGCTTTATTGATTTTTTTTACGAAAATTCTACAAAAATTATATACCATTAACGATAAACTATATAGCTAAGGTTATTGCCAAGCGTCAGAGAAAGGGTCTATTTGAAATGAATTTTCTGGAAACGTTTTATTAAAATGGAGGACAATGACGGTTGAAACTAAGACATCAGGGTTTGTAAATCATTCTTCTTGAGACATTTTATTTCCATAGCCCGTATTAGATTCAAGTTCTTTTCCTAAATGTTGCCAATTTTGACGTTTAAATCGCAACTTTGACGTTTTGTGAAAAACCCCAATTTATTTTTGTTCAAATGCCTATAACTTTTTTCTCTTTCGATCTACAGAGCTAAGTTTTGGTAGATAACTTTCCTATAATGATATAAACCCACGTATAATATTTGGTTGCCCTTACTTTGTTAATTTTGGAGATATAAATTTTTTTCGAAAGAAAACACAACATTTTCCGGGAAAACCTCGACGGATTTTCCTGGCTAACGAACCTATCCAAGCCACTTACGAAAAGAAGGTACTCACCAATTTTGACGTTTAAAATCGGGATTTTGACGTTTTGAGGAGAACCCAAATTTATTTTTCTTTTAATGCATGTAACTTTTTTTTCCTTTAACCTACGGAGCTAAATTTTGGTACGTAACTTGCCTATAATGATATAAATCCGCGTATGAAATTTGGTTGGCCTTACTTTGTTAATTTTGAAAATATAAAAAAAATCGATTTTTTTCGAAAGAAAACACAAAATTTTCCGGGAAAACCTCGGCGGATTTTCCTGGCTAACGAACTTGTCCAAGCCACTTGCAAAAGGAAGGTACTCACCAAGTTTTATCAAAATCGGTCCATTATTTTTTAAGTTATAGGTGTGACACATAAATATATATATATATATATATATATATATATATATATATATATATATATATATATATATATATATATATATATATATATATATATATATATATATATATATATATATATATATATATATATATATAAACATATAAAGTCTGAAACTAACCTCGGATTTGGGTTCCGGGGGTCCTAAATAGCGCTCATTTGAAGAAATTTTTTCAAATTTCAAAAGTCGGGAATTTTTTTTAAGAAAATTCACTAATGAATGAATCTCAGTTAATAAAAACTAAGTTAAAGAAAATAGTTTTAGGCGAATTTTTATTTTAAAATATATATATATATATATATATATATATATATATATATATATATATATATATATATATATATATATATATATATAGGGGGTGGCGCCAAGATCTTTAGTTAACCGTTTTTCAACAACTACTCTAATTTGAAAATTGAAAATTTACACACATACTATTGAGACAAATTCCAGTTCAGTAAAAATAGTTTACTTTATGCCAGACTTCCGTTTTAACCGGAAGTGACCATCAACTTTCTTATTTTAAATACAACATGGTGATTTTCATTATATTTTCGAATTTTACATTGAATTTAAGATAAACTATTACCAATATACCTTATGTATGAAAAATCAACCGTTTTCGACATTTTTCGATTTTTTTGAAAATTCTCGCGAAAACCAAGGTGAACGTTACACGCTATCTCTCTGAGGAAATATGAGAAGACACAGTTTTTTCACAGATTACCCTCAGGTTGGCACCTACACGGCACGTTTAATAGCGTTTCTTTTAAGTATACAGAGTTTAACCGTGCCATTTGGTAAAATTGAAGTCACAATTACTCGCTTATTTCAAATAGAACACCCTATATTTTATGAGCTATTTCGGTTTGCATCTGGTTTCCCTTTCAACGTATATTAGCATTCCCTACACCCAAATTCCACCGTTTCCCGGATATTTCAATTTTATTGCATTCACTTAATTCAAATTGTCACAATAGATTTAACGCAGGCTTTGGAACTTGATAATATGCTCGTTGACGTCTACATGTCAAGTCCCACCTCTTACAAATGAGAACATAACATTTGTTGGGCCTTCTCACGTAAAAAAAAGAGAACACTGTATTTGCATCTAAATCGCTGCATTTCCCTTGTTTGGTTCTGTAAAATCAATGTGTTGTCAACTAACTTGTAAAACCAAAATACAGCTCAACAATGTAGGTAGTTATTTATTATAAATGAGTACAGAACTTAACTAATAGCTAGTCGAAAACTAAAACACAAAAACATATTTTATATTTTAATCCCAAAAATCTTATCGTTCTTAATTGCACAAGAAACATGGCTGTCTTGGCAACAGTTGATCCTGATAACATGGGGATTCTCATTTAACCAGAAGTGACTATTGTGGCGATTGTGCATGCCATTTTTGGAGAACTTAGCCTCATCGCACCAAATAATTATCTTCCAGAAATTTTCGTCTTCTTGTGTTTTCAATAGGAACCATGCACAGAACTCAACACGTCTAGGAAGATCGTTAGGTTGCAAACCAGAGAAGGGCCTCCAATGATGCTTTTTCAAAATTCTGTGAAACGTTCTCGCTGACAAGCGTAGTTCTTTTTCGCAATCCCTGATGCATGCCTTGGGATCAGCCACAAAAAATGCCAATACGTTTACTTTGTTTACCTCGTTACGGAGTGGCTTACGCTTCTGTACTTTTTTGGGCGAAAACTTCCATGCTGTGTACAATTTTGCAGTAGCCTCTTTATCATGTCGTGGCTGGGTTTCGGTTTGTTCGGGTACTTTTCTGCAAGTGCACAACATGTTCCGCCCACAATTCGTTAGCACTCACCATAAATAATTAGAAGCTCCAAGAAATCGTCGTTTGTGTACTACAAATATGCCATTTTTGCAACGCGTTGACTGGTCGTATCTCGATTATTATGAGAATAAGCTTGGCTTGACGCTCTTTTGACATATAGACGTCAACAAGCATATTATCAAGTTCCAAAGCCTGCCTTAAATCTATTGTGGCAATTTGAATTAAGTGAATCCAATAAAATTGGAATATTCGGGAAACGATGAAATTTGGGTATAGGGAATGCTAATACATGTTAAAAGGAAAACCGGTTGCGAACCGAAATAGCTCATAAAATATAGGGTGTTCCTTTTTAAATAATCGAGTAGTTGTGATTTCAATTATACCAAATGACACGGATAATTCTCGTCACCCTGTATATTTAAAAGAAACGCTATTAAGCGTGTAGTTTAGGTGCCAATCTGAGTGTCATCTGTACAAAAACTGAGTGTTCTAAGTTGTATTTCCACAGAGAGATAGCGTGCAACATTCACCTTGGTTTTCGCGAGAATTTTCAAAAAAATCGAAAAATTTCGAAAACGGTTGATTTTTCACATATAGTATATGTGAAATAATTTATCTCAAATTGAATGTAGAATTCTAAAATATAATGAAAATGATAATATTTCATTTAAAATAAGCAAGTTGATGGTCACTTCCGGTTAAAGCGGAAGTCTGACATGAAGCAAACTATTTTCACTCAACTGGAATTTGTCTCATTAGTATGTGTGTAAATTTTCAAATTTTAAATCGGAGTAGTTATTGAGAAACGGCTAACTAAAAGTCTTGGCACCACACACTGCATATATATATATATATATATATATATATATATATATATATATATATATATATATATATATATATATATATATATATATATATATATATATATATATACATATCACACTTTTTTTGTCCATTCTGTATATTTGAAAATAATTTTAGGTTGTAGTCCTTTTCAACCTACATAAGCTCAGTTTGAAATAAATTCGAAATAACGAAAAATATAGACGTGAGAACCCGTGGCGTATGTGGTGGTCCACCCTGTGTATATATACAGGGTGTTTTCTAATTGAATGTCAATATTTTAGGGGGTGATTTTCGGGTCCATTTTAAGAAGAACTTCATATGAACGTTTGTCCTAAACATCTTAACTTTTCAGATACAGGGTGGTAAAGTTTTAAAAAATAAGTAATTTTTCAATAATATCTGTAATATCACTCTAGATATTTTAATGAAATTTCGTATACAGGTACGATGCATCAAGAGGCATTTTTTCATGTACCACATTTCTTTTTCTTTCTACCAGTGACGTTCGTGCGGAATCTTACCTGCATATATTGGTATACATTGATGGTACGGCGCTCATATATCTTGTGTTATTGTCATATTAACGATATTATTATGACCATGCAGAGAAATACATTTTGTTGTTTTAGGCGAAAACCGTGCATCGGACTCAAAAAACCAGGTAATCAAATTTGCTTAGAAATGAATGGGGATTTCGAAACTAATTTTTATTTTAAAAAATATCAGTGTCGTACCGTCAATGTCTGCCAAAATATGCAGATAAGATTCTGCACGAACGTCACTGGTGGAAATAAATAAAAATGTGGTACATGAAAAAATGCTTCTTGATGCGTAGTACCTGTATACGAAATTTCATCAAAGTATCTAGAGTGGTATTACAGATATTATCAAAAAATGACATATTTTTTAAAACTTTACCACCCTCTATCTGAAAGTTAAGATGTTTAGGACAAAGGTTCATATGAAGTTTTCTTTTTAAAATATAGAGTCAAAAATCACCCCTTTAAATATTAACATTTAATTAGGAAACATACATATATATATATATATATATATATATATATATATATATATATATATATATATATATATATATATATATTTATTTATATGTTGTGGCGACACGTTCACCACTCACTTAGTGTTTTAAGACTGGCTATACTACAGCCGCGTTATTTTTGGTGCATTTTTGCTACAATTAGTATGCCGTACTGAAGAGCTCTAATGAGAGCGAAACCGGTCTACGGTTCTAATTGTTGCGAGAATGCATCTAGTCTTATATATATATATATATATATATATATATATATATATATATATATATATATATATATATATATATATATATATATATATATATTTGTGTGTGTGTGTTTGTATGTATGTATATATGTATCCAACTGATAACACAAAAAGTTTTTGATTAAACTCGGCAAGAGTCTTTCTTTTACTAAAGGCTTGGAGGAGTTCGTTAGCCAGCACTCTCGGACTACTTTTTCTAAAACAAAATTTCATTTTTCCAACAAAAAAAAAATGGTTGATATATAGCTCTGGTTAGTACCTTGCTACATACCAAAATTCAACTTTGTAGGTTTATAGAAAATCGAGTTATACAAATTTGCATTTAATGAAAATTCGCTACCATTACGCACTTGCTGCGTCCCGAAATATTTTCGTCAGTTGTTTTTCCCCTACTTGAAAGAACTCACGTTATTTTCTTGTAACAACCTCGTAGTAACCCTTGTTGTATTAGGACGTGCGTTGTCTTCGTGCAAAAGTATTATATATGGAAGTGCAAAAGGCTGCAGTACGTTTTGCATGGCGAAAACCGTGCATCGGACTGAAAGAAAACAAGTAATCAAATTTGCTTGGAAATGAATGGGGATTTCGAAACTAATTTTTAGTGAATTCTGGTAAAAAAAATCACTAATGGGGAGATCCCGACTTCTGAATTTGGAAAAAATTTTTGCAAATGAGCGCGAACTAGGACCCCTAGAACTCATATCCAGGGTCAGTTTCAATTTTTATATTTATATATATATATATATATATATATATATATATATATATATATATATATATATATATATATATATATATATATATATATATATATATATATATATATATATATATATATATATATATATATATATATATATATATATATATGTGTGTGTGTGTGTGTGTGTATGTATATGTATCACACCGATAACTAAAGAAATAATGGGCCGATTTTGATAAAATTTGGCATGTACCTTCCTTTTGTAAATGGCTTGGATAAGTTCGTTAGTCAGGAAAATCGGACAAGGTTTTCCGGGAAAATTTTGAGTTTTCATTCGAACAAAATTTTTATCTCAAAAAATAAAAAAACTATGACAACCAAATTTGGTAGGTAAGTTTACGATATAAAAAGTAAACTATACACCAAAATTTAGATTTCTATGTTACAAGAAAAAACAGTTATAATAAAATTGGGCCAGATCATTTCTATGAAAATTCACTGCCATAACGCACTTGCTGCGTCCAGGCTTTTTTAGTGAATTTTCTTAAAAAAAATTCACTAATGAGGAGATCCCGACTTTCGAATTTTGAAAAAATTTCTTCAAATGAGCGCTATTTAGGACCCCTGGAACCCAAATCCGAGGTCAGTTTCAGACTTTATATGTTTATATATATATATATATATATATATATATATATATATATATATATATATATATATATATATATATATATATATTTATGTGTCACACCTATAACTTAAAAAATAAGGGATCGATTTTGATAAAATTTGGCACATACCTTCCTTTTGCAAGTGGCTTAGATAAGTTCGTTAGCCAGGAAAATCCGCCGAGGTTTTCCCGGAAAATTTTGTGTTTTCTTTTGAAAAAAATCGAAAAAAATTTATATCTCCAAAATTAACAAAGTAAGGGCAACCAAATTTCATACGCGGGTTTATATAACTAGAAGAAAGTTACCTACCAAAATTTAGCTCCGTAGGTTAAAGGACAAAAAAGTTACAGACATTCAAAAAAAAAAAAATTTGGGTTCTCCTCAAAACGTCAAAATCGCGATTTTAAACGTCAAAATTGGTGAGTACCTTCCTTTTGCAAGTGGCTTGGATAAGTTCGTTAGCCAGGAAAATCCGACGAGGTTTTCCCGGAAAATTTTGTGTTTTCTTTCGAAAAAAATTTATATCTCCAAAATTAACAAAGTAAGGGCAACCAAATTTAATACGCGGGTTTATATCATTATAGGCAAGTCACATACCAAAATTTAGCTCTGTAGGTCAAAGAACAAAAAAGTTATAGGCATTTAAACAAAAACAAATTGAGGTTTTTCACAAAACGTCAAAGTTGCGATTTAAACGTCAAAATTGGCAACATTTAGGAAAAGAACTTGAATCTAATACGGGCTATGGAAATAAAATGTCTCAAGAAGAATGTTTTACAAACCCTGAAGTCTTAGTGTCAACCGTCATTGTCCTTCATTTTAATAAAATGTTTCCAGAAAATTCATTTCAAATAGACCCTTTCTCTGATGCTTGTCAGTAGTCTTAGCTATATAGTTTATCGTTAATAGTATATAATTTTTGTAGAATTTTCGTAAAAAAAAATCAATACAGCTCAATATATCTGTTATTATGTTATTGCATTTTTGCATTTTCCATCGAAATATAATGCATGTTTGTAAAAACAAAAATTCTGGACGCAGTAAGTGCGTTATGGTAGCGAATTTTGATCAAATGCTTAATATTTGAATAGCTCAATTTGCTATTAACCTATAAGGTTGACCAAAAAACGAGATTTTTTATATAAAAAAATGATTAAACATTAATTATGACTAAAATAATTTAAACGCCCGCTGGAATACGACATTAAAACAAAGCTCCAACAACTGACTCGTTGGTCTAGAGGTATGATTTCCGCTTAGAGTGCGGGAGCTCCCAGGTTCAAATCCCGGACAAGCCCAAATACCTTTTATTTGCTTTTTTTTAACCGACTTCAAACAAGGACGAGGTTCTCAATTCGCCTGTATGTTTTTAGTGAATTTTCTTTAAAAAATTCACTAATGAGGAGATCTCGACTTTTGAATTTTGAAAAAATTTCTTCAAATGAGCGCTATTTAGGACCCCTGGAACCCAAATCGGGGGTCGGTTTCAGACTTTATATATATATATATATATATATATATATATATATATATATATATATATATATATATATATATATATATATATATGTTTATATATTTATGTGTCACACCTATAACTAAAAAAAGTAATCGACCGATTTTGATAAAATTAGGTGAGTACCTTCCTTTCGCGAGTGGCTTGAATAAGTTCGTTAGCCAGGACAATCCGCCGAGGTTTTCCCGGAAAATTTTGTGTTTTCCTTCAAAAAAAAATTCATATCTCCGGAATTTACAAAGTATGGGCAACGAAATTTGGTACACGGGTTTATATCATTATAGGTAAACCGCCTACCAAAATTTAGCGCTGTAGGTTAAAGGACAAAAAAGTTACAGGCATTTAAAAAAAAAATTGGGTTTTCCTCAAAACGTCAAAGTCGCGATTTTAAACGTCAAAATTGTTAATATTTAGGCAATGAACCTGAAATTAATATGATCTATGGAAGGAAAATGTCTCAAGAATAATGTTTTACAAAGCCTGAACTCTTAGTTTCAATCGTCATTGTCCTTCATTTTACTAAAATATTCCCAGAAAATTCATTTCAAATAGACCCTTTCTCTGATGTTTTAGCAGTAGTGTTGGCTATAGAGTTTATCGTTTAATGGTATATCATTTTTGTCGAATTTTCGTAAGAAATCATTAAAGCGCAATATATCCGTTATTATGCAAGTTACAAAAAAAAGTTGTATACATTAATTGTAGGGTGTCTTAAGCTACATCTTAAAAAATATTTCCACAATTACAGGGTGGCCCATAAGTCGTTGGTGATTCAAATTTTTTTTAGTGATTTTTTTAATCGAACACGCCCTATGTTATTGCATTTTTGTATTTTCCATCGAAATATAATACATCTTTGTAAGAAAAGAAATTCGGGACGCAGCAAGTGCGTTATGGTAGCGAATTTTCATTAAATGCTTCAAATTTTGAATCAATTTGCTATTAACCTATAAGGTTGACCATAAAACCAGTTTTTTCGGGAACAATTTAAGTTTACTTTCGGAAATTTTTATACATTTTCAAACAATAAAGTTATTTTGATGAAACATGGCAATTTTTTCTAATATATAGATTATACTGGTAACCAAATTTTGTGCCTGCTTTTTTAAAAAAACATATTTGCTATTTAAAAAAACATTTTTATGAAAATTCACTACCATAACGCACTTGCTGCGTCCAGAGTTTTTTTTATTTTAAGAGATATCAGTGGCGTACCATCAATGTCTGCCAAAATATGCATGTAAGATTCTGCACGAACGTCACTGGTAAAAAGTTAAAAAAAAGTGGTACTTTAAAAAATGCCACTTGATGCGTAGTACCTGTATACGAAATTTCATTAAAATATCTAGAGTGGTATTACAGATATTATTAAAAAATGTCTTATTTTTAAAAACTTTACCACCCTGTATCTGAAAAGTTAAAATGTTTAGGACAAACGTTCATATAAAGGAAATTGCTCACGACGAAGCAGAGTCCCCCCCCCCGCTTCGACTAGCGGTAGGGTTGGGGGAGGCTGCTTCGTCGTGGAGATTTTCCTCCATCCCTCGCGTGCATACAACCACCCTCGTTGCATAAACCACAAGAAAAATTTCTTGTTCACACCCGCCAAGGAAGTTACGGCACCTGGGGGAATAGGGGTGCTGTGCGGGGTAGGCAGGGTTTAAGGGGGATATGGCTTCAAGATGTGAAAAAGACAACTTTCAAGTCAGTTTTATTCGCATTTTCTGCTCATATTTCCTTTTCACCACCTACCCCGCCAAGCACCCCCATTTACTCCTGGTCCCGTAACTTCCTTGGAGGGTGTGAACAAGAAATTTTTCTTGGGTTTGTGCATCCAGGGGGCCCTAGGCAAGTTTCTGAAAACAGTTTTTTGAAAAGCGTTCGGGATCTAATCTGCAAATTTACCGAAAATTCCCTACCAAAACACACTTACTGCGTCCATATTTTTTTCTTATAAACGTATCATATTTCGATAAAAAATGCAAAAATGCATTAACGAATTTGTTCTATGAAAGTTAGCTAAAAAAAATTATAGACCGTTAAACCATAAACTTCACTAAACCTATCCTAAATATCCAAAAAAGCATCAACTTAACTAAACTGACAGCCAAATCATCAAAGAAAGAGTCTATTTTAAATGAATATTTTGTAAATATTTTAGTAAAATGAAGGGCAATAAATGAATATGAAACTTAAGGGTTTGCAGAACACTCTTCTTGCAACATTTTCTTTTCACAATCGGTATTTGTTTCACGTTCTTTGCCTAAACATTGCCAATTTTGACGTTTAAAATTGCGGGTTTGACGTTTTGAGGAAAACTCCAAAATTTGTTTCTTCAGCTGCCCATAGCTTCGTTGCCTTTAAAGCTAGAGACGTAAATTTTAGTACAGAGTTCACTCTTTATAATACAAACACGCGTACCAGTTGCCCTTACTTTGTTATTTACGGAGATATGAATTTTTTCAGAAAGAAAACACAAAATATTCCGGGAAAACATGATCCGATTTTCCTGGCTAACGAACTTATCCAAGCCACTTGCAAAAGGAAGGTACTCACCGAATTTGATCAAGATCGGTCCATTATTTTTTGAGTTATCGGTCGGATATATATATATATATATATATATATATATATATATATATATATATATATATATATATATAAACACAGATCTCTTCATTAGAGAATTAAAAAAAAATCGCTAAAAAGACAGATAAAAATAAGAAGAAGACTGGTGAAAACCGCATTTCTTTAAATCAATTATTTCAAAAGTTATACAGGTTTACAAAGGGTCAAAATATAATGGGGCACCCAATATATATATATATATATATATATATATATATATATATATATATATATATATATATATATATATATATATATATATATATATATATATATATATATATAACTTTCCAAAAAAATCCGACCACCCAAGAAGAATCGGCCAATTGCAATGAAATTTTTTATACTACTCTGTTTTGTCTCTGATAAGAAATAATAACAATATGGACAGAAAAACTTAAAAAGTTTACGCTTTTTAAATAGTGAGTCCTAGCTCGTGCTTATTAGAAGCTTCCTGGTCGAGATCTGTCTTATAACAATTTTTCCACAAGCATTCACTAATACTAATACAAACCGTATGCATAATACTATTTACTTTAGTTTACCTTTCTTGCAGGTTTTATGTACAAAAGATCCAGACCTTGTTACTTGGGTCCCAGCATCTCAGGTAAAAAAACTAACAAATATAAAAGAAGATTGTGTCATTGCTGGTATTGAACATACAAGAGGAGATAGATATCGCGAAAACAGTCTAGAAATCCTATTCTTCGGTAGAGCTCATTATCAAGATGACGTAGTGGTTGGAAAAGTCAGAAAAAATAGACTTGCTTCTAGATATCCTAGTTATGGCGAGAGGGATACGTTGACTAGTGTTCCACCCCATTCTGATTTGGTGATGTATTTTCCATATGCTGGAAAAGAGAAATATGAAGAACGTGAATTTGAAGTTCTATGTTACAAGACAGCTAGAATAGACAGCGGCACTGAGACAAACAATGTCACCGAGTAATAATTAAGTTAATATATTTCATAATACTAGCTTACCTGATTAACAGCTTTAAAATTGCTATATTTAATATTATACACTGACTGACAATAAAAGTGGGATACCCGAATTGTGAATAATTTATTGGTGTTTGTTTCTTAGATAATTGATAAAATTATTTATCATATATACGAGCTCTGTCTCTGTAAAGTTGGCGAAACCACTTAAAATATGAAATTTGTGAATTTATGTCATATTAAAACAAAACAAAATTTTGAAAACATAATATTTTTGGTCTTTGTATGTTATCAGAGGGACAGGCAAGGAAAAAGAGTTATTTCCAGATATATTTTTAGATATATTCAGCTTCAAGTTGACTGTTTTGTGAAATGTGTATTTAACAAAATACACGACAACAGCTTAAGGTAGACGTTCGCTTCTTTGAAATAAAACAGGCTCTATAAAATAAATGATAATATTTGACGTTTCATTATCTGTAAGTAAATGTTGGCATTTCAATTTATACTACATACAGACTTGGAGACTACTCCTCTGGCTACATAGTGAAACCAGGAGAAGTAGTCTCCAAGGCTGTATGTAGTATGGACCAGTTTCACCAAGTAAGGGGAACCACAATCAATGAATTTCAATTCATGTTTGTGCATTCGTTACTATTGATAAATAAAAATGTCTCCTGGTAAAGCTGTTTCTCTTGAAGTAAGAAAACTTATAAATCACTTGCATTTAAAAAGCAAACATGCTGCCTAAATCGCTGACAGTGTTAAATTATCGCGATATGCAGTGCGCAATTTTATTAAACGTGACAAAGCGACTAGATGTGTGGCCCAGAAACAGAGAAACGGAAGTCGCCCAATACAAATTTAAAAGCTCTGAGAAGGATCTTCATACAAAATCGTAGTGCTAATTACACCAAATTGAAAGTATTATGGAACCAGGCAACGGAAAAATGTTTTCTAAGAACAATTTTTCACAGGGCTACTCAAAAACTAGGATTTAAATTTTACAAGTCAAGCTCAAATTATTTCGACATTTTATCCACCTTCAGTTTTACCTATCGAAGGCAAAAGGAAAGCCCTTCTGACAAAGAGGTAAAAGAAAATAGACATGGGCAAAGGAGCATAAATCTTGGTCTCAAAACGAGTGAAGCTCAATTATGTGGAGCGACGGAGCTATATTTGAAGTTTTCATTGATTATAGACGAAGCCTAGAACTAAAGAAGAAATTTTTCACATTGTCTGCCTTAAAAAGAAAGTTAAGTTTCCGGCCTCTGTGCTGATTTGGGGGTCCAAGTCAGCTAGAGTAGTAGGAAACTTACACTTTGTAGATGCTATTATAAACGCTGATAAATACATTTGCGTCCTTCAAAATAATTTTAAACCAATAATCGAACAAATGCGGTTGAATAACATCGAATATATCTTCCAGAAAAATGATGCCGCTGGCCATACGACAAAAAAAGTAAAAGACTGGATGTTACAAGATAGTATTCCCCTTTTAAAATAGACATTCAATAGCACAGATTCCTCGCCGATCGAAACCTTGTGGTATATGAAGAAGAAACTCCGATCACAACCCGTAAGAACCGTTCCAGAGTTGCACGTTCGTCTTCAAGAAATGTGGAACAATTTTACACCAGATGAATGCCAAACATTGGTTGACACTATACATAGATGTATCAAGGCGGTAATAAGTGGAAAAGGTGATGTAACTCAGTGGTAATTTCCTATTTAATTTCGTTGTTTTTATTTTGTAAATGATAGTAATAGGAATTTCTGAAATGTCCTCTTGCTTCGTCACCTAAAATATAGTAGAATAGGCCAAAAGTAAATAAACATTTCCTATGTTACATATTAGTTTTTAATAAATTTTCCGTTAACAAGGTCAATTTCTTAAGAAACATAGTTTTGTTAGTAGGACCAACTTCACTGAGACATGGCTCGTATAATCTATATTTGTCCTTTTAAAAACTTGTACGTGCATAAAGAACTAAAACCTTTTGTTTTATATACATATAACCTTAAAATTTCATTATTTCTATCTCACATTTTTTGCCAATTGTTATATAATTGAAGGCATTGAATATGTGATGTCTTTTTTAAGGTTTTTCTTCTACTTTATTTGCTTAGCATAGCTTTATTACAACTGTTTATTTTGATTATGTTATAATTTTTGTATTAAAATTAACGTAAATTAAAAGCTTTATCATAACAATTTGCTTTCCTAACCATGGATTGCGACCCTAGAACCCATATCAATTTTAGTGAATTTTCGTAGAAAAAATTCACTAATGGGGAGATCCCGACTTTTGAATTTTGAAAAAATTTTTGCAAATGTGCGCAAACCAGGACCCCTAGAACCAATATCCGGGGTAAGTTTCAATTTTTATATGTTATATATATATATATATATATATATATATATATATATATATATATATATATATATATATATATATATATATATATATATATATATATATATACATATGTATGTATCACACCAATAACTCAAAAAATAATGGGCCTATTTTGATAAAATTTGGCACATACCTTCCTTTTGTAAATGGCTTGGATAGGTTCGTTAGTGAGGAAAATCGGACAAGGTTTTCCGGGAAAATTTTGAGTTTTCATTCGAAAAAAATTTTTATCTCTGGAAATAACAAAGTAAGGGCAATAACATTTGGTACGCTGATTCATATCATCATAGCTAAGCCACATACCAAAACTTAGATCTGTAGGTTAAAGGACAAAAAAAGTTACAGGCATTTAAAGAAAAATAAATTTGGGTTTTCCTCAAAACGTCAGTCGCGATTTAAAATGTCAAAATTGGTAATATTTAGGCAATGAACCTGAAATTATAATGAGCTATGGAAAGAAAATGTATCAAGAAGAATGCTTTACAAAGCCTGAAGTCTTAGTTTCAATCGTCACTGTCCTTCATTCTACTAAAATGTTCCCAGAAAATTCATTTAAAATAGACCCTTTCTCTGATGCTTTGGTAGTAGTGTTGGCTATAGAGTTTATCGTTTAATGGTATATCATTTTTGTCAAATTTTCGTAAAAAAATCATTAAAGCTCAATATATCCCTTATTATGCAAGTTACAAAAAAATGGTATACATTAATTATAGGGTGTCTTGAGCTACATCTTAAAAAATATTTCCACAATTACAGGTGGTCGTTGGTGATTCAAATTTTCTTTCTTTTTTAATCGAACACGCCCTATGTTATTGCATTTTGCATTTTCCATCGAAATATAATACATCTTTGTAGAAAAAAAGAAATTCTTGACACAGCAAGTACGTTATGGGAGCTAATTTTCATTAAATGCTTTAAATTTGAATAGCTCGAATTTTAATAAAATGCTTCAAATTTGAATAGCTCAATTTGCTATTAACCTATAAGGTTGACCAGGAAACCAGTTTTTTTGGGAACAATTTAAGTTTACTTTCGGAAATTTTTGTAAATTTTCAAACAATAAAGTTATTTTGATGAAACATGGCACATTGTTTCTACTATATAGGTTGATGCCTGCTTTCTTAAAAAAAACATGTTTGCTATTAAAAATATTTTAATGAAAATCCACTACCATAACGCACTTGCTGCGCCCAGAAGTTTTAACTTATACGTTAAGTCAAAGTCGATGTTTACCATAAGGGTGTCTGGAACTAGTGTGGGTTGCCACTATTTCTGCGGCGGCGTTAAGGCACTGTATACTATACTAGCTGCAATAAATAAAAGAGCCCAAATTCATTTTCCTTCTTGGCTCCCAGCAAGATAATCAATTACTAAGTGAAAAATATGAACGCGACGTACGTGCCTCTTTCTCACACGAACTTTTCGGATATGGGTTCTGCATTAGAACCTATATCGGTTTTAATTTATAGGTTAAGTCAAATCCGATGCTCACCATCAGGGTCTCTGGAACTATAAGCAGTGGTCCCCAAAGTGTGGATTCCACTATCTGTGCCGTGGCGTTAAGGAACTGTATACTATACTAGCTGCAATAACTAAAATAGCCCAAATTATTTATTTTTTCTTGGCTCCCAGCAAGATACTGATATACTAAGTGAAAAATATGAATGCGACGTATGATCCTCTTTCTGACACTAACTTTTCGAATATGTGTTCTGTATTAGAACCCATATCAGTTTTAATTTATAAGCTAAGTCAAATCAGATGCTCGCCATCAGGGTATATGAAACTGTAAGACAGTGGTCCCTAAAGTGTGGGTTTCCACTATGTGTGCGGTGACATTAAGGAACTGTACACCATACTAGCTGCAATAACTAAAGAAACCCAATTTTTTTTTTCTTGTCTCCCAGCAAGATACCCAATTACTGAGTGAATAATATGAATGCGACTAAGTCCCTCTTTCTGTCACTAATTTTTCGAAGAGAAGTTCTGTGTTAGAACCCGTATCAGTTTAATTGATAGGCTAAGGCTAATCCGATGCTCACCATAAGGATCTCCGGAACTATAAGTCATGTTCCCCAAAGTCTGGGTTCTCACTATCTGTACGGTGGCGTTAAGGAACTGAATACTATAATAACTCAAATAGTGTCAGGTTTAAATACTCGGGAGGAGTCGACCTGCGCTTCTCCGCATCATTGGAGTGCTGACAGGCCACAGCGCTATTAGAATACACCTCTAATTGATAGGTGTCGAGATGGATCCTATTTGCCAGGAATGTGGCGAGAATGAAGAGACATCTTACCAGTACCTGTGTGAATGCGAGGCTTTTGGGAATCTTCGAACATAATTGTTTGGTTCGAGGAGTCTGCAGAGGAATCAGGTAAGTTCCGTCAAATGAAAGACGGTCATGGCCTTCATTTCGAGGTCGAGGCGGTTTGGTGACAGAACCGAGGAAGAATAAAGCATGGTTGCCGGGTTGCTGGGGTCGGCAAAAAGGTCCCATTGTGGCCTACTTGCCCGGCGATAGCCTCCCCACCACTGCTACTACCACTACTACAACTACATCCCGAAAATTTTACCGAAAGCCTGCCTTTCTGTAAGGAAGGTAGGGATCTTTAACGTGCCTAACATAGCATGGACACGGGACCGACGGTTTTACGCGCCCTCCGAAGCACGGTACGTGCAGATATTCAACTTGCTCAAATGCAATGTCACAACCTAGGTTGATATTAATTGTACAGAATGTACTGAAAAAGTGAAAGGGAAACCCTGGGAATCAAACCCGGTACCCCTCGATTCAGGGGTACATGTCCTTACCACTGATAAACGAGGCTCTCAGGTTAGTGTTGAAGAAAATAACCCAAATCAGCACAATACATCTTTTTAAAAGCCTGACGATAATTTCACTAACAAGGTTAGTATCATGAGGATAGAAAATTTTAAACTGCTTAGTACTAAACATCTCCTTATATACTGAGTTGTAGGTAGAGACTGATACCGAAAGGGAGACTAAATCGCAGGCAAATTTTCTGTGTATTGTATTTTGATTTCCGGACGAGGATTTCGAACTGTCTTTATAACTTTACCTGGCAAGTTTCGAAATATTTTACCTGTATCAGAGACAGAGGAAAAACAAAGGACTATAAATCAGTGGCGGCACTCGGTTTAGGGAACTTTTGTTTTTTATTGCCTTAGAAATATAAATACTTTCGTACGCATCTAGCTTCGCTGGCTATTTAAGATTTTCTTCATTAATGTGGTGGGTATTACCCCAAATATGTTGTGCCACGCATGATTTGTCTACAATACCGTATCTTAGCTGTGACAGAGGTTCACGAAATCTAGTCTTAATGGTTCTCTTAGTCTGCCCAGCGTGTTTGATGTGACAATCTTTACAGCCTATCTCGTAGATACCAGACATTTCAGTGGCTTTATCATTATCTTTCGTATTACCTAACAAATTTCCTAAATTATTTTTTGTCAAAAAAATTAGCTGTAACTCGGCTTTCTTTAAAATGCTTACGGGACCTTTTGTAACACGCTGTTCAAACGGTAGGCAAACAAATTTCTTCTCTATTTTATCTTTCCTAAATGTCGTGCATTCTGCTAACATTTTATTTGTTCTGTGTCTAATAATTAATTTTTCCACTAAACAATCCGAATATCCGTTATAATTAGCAACATTTCATTATGTGGACGATATATTTTTGCAGTGTTTAACAGAAATATATGTAAAGTAGATAGTTTTATTGAAAGACTGAACTGTCAATCTGATTCAATAAAATTCACCCACGAGTTAGAAGTTAAGAGTAAGCTTCCTTTTCTAGATGTACTAATTATTATAAATAATGACTTCACCACCCTAAGTTATATTCTAAATTACTCACATCATACGTTTGCACAAAAACGGCCGGTTTAAATTTCTTAGTAAATAGATTGGTAAAATTCCCTTAAGTAAAAGTAGATATAGTAGAGATTTAGAATACGTTAAAAACGTGGCTAAATATAACGTATATTCGGATCGCTTAGTGTAAAAATTAATTAATAGACACAGAAAAAAGAAAATGTTAGCAAAATTCACGACATTCAGGTAAGATAAAATAAAGAAAAAAATTGTTCGCCTACCTTTTGACCACTTTAAATTCTGCAATGCAATATTTACAATGTTTGACAAAGACAGATTTACTATTTAAATAAATCGTAGATAAAAATCTAAAAATGGAAGTTACAATCATTGCAAGATAGAAAAATGTAGCTGTTTCTTCCAGGGGTTGCCATATCTTCAGAAATCTCATGTAGTTTAACCTTTTATGTGCAAACATCTCAAATTTTCACAACTTCTGATAATAAAGATAACATTTTATAAAATTTAATTTTATCAGTTAGTTAAAAAATGCCGTAATCGATAGCTGCATTTCATTTCTGCACATTTCGAATTACCCATTTCTCATGACGTTTTACTTATCGCTCCAATCCGAATTTATTCTATCTGACAACGTTGTTGTTGTTGTTGTTGTTACTATTATTAATCCTGTTCTTCTTCTTTGTTTATGGCGTCGGTTTCTATTAACCTAAATTTCAAATTTGATATTGACAATTGACAAATGACAGCTGCGTTCGTGCTGGACATTTGTCAATTGTCAATATCAAATTGTAAATTTAGGTTAGTATAAACAGACGCCATAAACAAAGAAGAAGAAGAGATTGGAAATATAGCCTCAAATTTAGGCGACATGGCACAATTACTAGAGAGATATAATAATGCGGCTACCAATTTTTGCACTGTCCCGCGCATGCGACATGGGAAGAGTACTATAGTAATATTTTATTTGGAAATAAATTATACATCGTACTATAGCTAAAAGCGAGGCTTGTGTATGCACATAATATAATTTTAAATAAAAATGTCAATATAAAGATAGTATAGTCGCAACATGATAACATAATAATATTATGCTAATGCTGCGGTACAGTGAGTTTGACGTTTCATCACATCTCAAAACCTCTTAACAAATTACTAAGCTGTTGTTTTTATTAATGTTTATAAATTCATTTTATTAATTTTTGTTTGCATACAGTTAGAACTATTTTTTATGATCAGAATACTATTGTGACATGACTTTATAACAGTTAACGCATTTAATTTAGTGCTGTATTCTATATCATCTGAAAAGGACATAGGCAACGAATGGGGAATGTAATTTCGGTAAATTTGCAGTTTACTGCACGGAGTGTTTTAGAATCTTTTTGCTGAAACATGCTTAGACCTCCTCTTGAATGCACAAACCACAAGTCAAATTTGTTGCAAACAACCCCAAGAGAGTTAAGGGGCCAGTAATGAATACGGGTTATGGGCGAGAAGGAAATATGAGCGGAAAATGCTAAAAAAAACATTTAGTCGGTCTTTGAAAATATGTTTTTTTTTATATCTTGTAGCAATACCTCCTTCAAACCCTGTCTACCCCACGCAGCATCCATATATGCCTCCCGTACTTTCTTGGTGATTGATCCTAAGAATTTTTTTTGTGCTTTATGCTTTGAAGGTGGTTATATGCATGCATAATGGGAAGGATCCCCCGTCCCGTGTTTTTGGGTGAGGGGGCACAAACCCTCTTCGGAGAGGGTTTCTGCCCACTCACCCTGGGCGTTCTCTTCCGTTTCTTCTCTTCCGTCTCTCCCCCTTCTGCACGCATACAATCACCCTCAACGCACGAACTGCAGAATTTTTGTATGTTCAGCTTTCTAGTGTATTTTTTGTTTAGTATATTTCCTGTTTATCAATTTCTTTGTGTGAGTTTTGTATCCAAGTTACTGCATAAATATTTATGCTAGAGATCATGTTTTTGTTTGCCCTTCTTTGCCTTATTTTTACTGTTCCTAATTAAATAAAATAGTTTTTTATAACTTTTAACTCGTATATTATTTGTATTAAAAAATTAGTTTGGCGGATAATGGATTTACTTTAAAATGACAAAGTATGCAGGGCTAGATGCATTCTCACAAAAATGAGAGAATGCATCTAGCCTTACATACTTTGTCCCTATATTAGTGTAGAAATGGGCCAGGACTAACAATTTATTAAATCGTTAGTTGGTTGTATACAGTCTCTATTTTTCTAACACTTTGTGTTATTTGGAGCTGGCGTGACAACATATTACTTGGTTCCGCAACTAGGTGGCCACACATTCACCACTCACTTAGTGTTTAAAATGACACTTAATTAAATCTCGGAAAATGAGTGAACTGAATTTACACTTGTAATTACAACAAACTGGTACATCGGTTTTGTCATAAGTAATAAATGTAAATAAATACTCAACATATGATTCTCTATCTATTGAAAATAATCACTCTGGGGTACTACAAAAATTATTGCCTTGTTTAATCTAACTTCAGCGATAAACTTTAAGTGGTTATTTATCGATGTTATACAACGAATCATCTTAACAGGAACACTTGATTTTTTAGTTCTCAAAATCATGCACAGAAAATCTTTGATAAGATTGCAATCTTATCGATACAATTGTGATTGTTGTTATTTATAATAGTGATAGCTATATATTAGATTATAATGCATTTTAAAGCTAGTGACTGCACAAACTATAATGAAGACCATCTTAGGAGTAGCTCTGATTTGTTTGGGGGGTAAGTTACACGTTTTACTCTATTATTATTTAATATAGTTGCTCTTATAATATTATGTTTGTTATATTTTTAGATTTTAAGTCACTAGTCAAATAAGAACGAACACTTCTAGTCAATTTTTGCAAAAAACATTTATTCTCTAATCACGTAATTACAACATTAGTCCTCCAAACCATCTCCAAACGTTTGAAATCGGAAACCTCTAGACCCCGTACCCAAAATTTGTTCAGATTTATTATTATTCTGCAGCTCTCACTAAACGTGTACTTACCCGCTAACGCCCCCGCGGCAAAAACAGAATGGAAACATTCATACCCAAATAGTCATTGTGTGAAATCTTTCCGACGGAGGTATGGACTAAGGTCCGGTACTTCCAGGGAGGGGGTTTTAGTGAGTACAGTCTCACAGTACCTCGATATCCCACGGCACCTACGGGGCCGTGAATGAGGTCTGCATGAGCATTTCCCCCTCTTGTATTAAAAAAAACCTAAACGTGTAAGGTATAAGGAAGGAGTTCTAGTTATCCTTCATGGTTGAAGAATTGTTATCATTATTCTTAGGGTATTATTGTAAATTATACCTGATACAATAAGCCAAAGACTTATGCTGTATATATCCATATTTAAGTATTTATTAATTTCTATAATCCCCATTCATTGTAATTATTCAATTCATTCTGTTAGCACTCCGTATTATTCATCTCAATAAATGTGTCACTTGTGTGTGTGTTTTTGTTTCTTTAACGTCGACCTATATCCGCGACTATGGCCAATCACCGACGCCAGGGAGCAGTTTCACCTCACTATCCTGGAAATTTTGCCGAAACCCTGCCTTTCTATAAGGAAGGTAGTGATATTTAACGTGCCCAACATCGCAAGGACGCGGGACCGACGGCTTTACGCCCCCTCCGAAGGGCGGAATCTGCAGACATTCAACTTGCTCAAATACAATTCCAGAACTTCGGTTGATGTTAGTGTTACAGTTTGTACTAAAAAAGTTAAAGGAGAAGCCTGGGGTGGAACCCAGTACCCTTCGGTTCAGAGGCACACGTTCATACCTCTAAACCACCGAGGCTCTCAAATGTCTCACTTAGTTGTTGTTATTGTTTGTTGTCGAAGGACTGTCGACATCTCTGACTGCTGCTTTAAGCCATTCGCCTGTTACAACGCGATTTTAAAATGTATCCACTATTATCCATTTTTAAATTGTTGTGTTGGGATCCGATCATTGTACATTTTTTTATTATTCTTTTTTTATTATTAAACTAAATGGGAAGAACGGGGACACCCACTTCATGCCTATGGGTCTATATAGGCAACTTTGATAGCGTGACTTCACAGGAGAGCCACGGAAAGTGTGTGTGTGTGTGTGTGTGTGTGCGCGTGTTTGGGATGACCTCGGAAGCTTAAGTCCATTGGCCACAGACTTTTGAAGATTGTTGTTTGTTTGTTTTCCGGGATAAAATCATATGGATTTATTTTTGTGGCTTTTAATGTCTTTCAGTGAGCCTCCTACTTGATCATAGCTTTACAAATTGATAGTACTTAAATATAATTTAAATTAAAATAACGGAAGTGTTTTTTTTTGTTTTTTTGTTGGTTTGTTTGCATTTTTTTGTATTTTTTTTTGTATTTATATTTTTTCCTTTTTTTTCCTTTTTTTTTTTTGTAAGGGATCAAAACGAGGACACTGTCGCCTAGGGGCTCGTCAAGGCTAACAGACAAACAAGCCTAAGCCACGGACAGGTGGGGAAAACAATAGGACAGACATTAGGATACTTAAAATTAATTTACATAATTCTCTATAGGCCATATTCACATACATACATTACTATTCAATTACAACTAATGTAACACGTTGCGTGGTAGAAATTTACTATTTATAATGCTATCTTGACTTCAATTTTATGACTACTTAGAATGTGTGTTAAATTCATAGGGTGTTTTGTGTATTTTTCCAACGTTAGCATGAGGTTGGTTCGCTGTGCAGAATACTTAGAGCATGAAAATATAACATGATTTAAGTCAGCAATATTGTTTTCGTTGCAGTCACAATTAGGACTTTCAGTCACACCTATCTTATGCAGGTGCGCTGGAAATCTTCCATGATTAGACTTTAGTCTTGTTAATATTGTAGTGAATGCGCGGTTTCTGGAAATTTCTTTGACCAG
Organism: Tillus elongatus; assembly: GCA_964006375.1. NCBI lineage: Eukaryota > Metazoa > Arthropoda > Insecta > Coleoptera > Cleridae > Tillus > Tillus elongatus. The sequence goes on from OZ023268.1 coordinate 113,123,758, forward strand.
ATGTAATGGAAGTTGTTCGTGTATAAGAGCATAGTGGTTTGAACTTGAGGTGACATAACGGTGCCATTCTATATCCCAGTATTTAATTAATTGCTGTGTAATTTACGCTCGAAAGTCTGTATATGGGATTTTTCGGTTTTGATGATCGCTCTCCAAATATGCTGCTTGCTTGGCTAGATCGTCTACTATTTAATTTCCTGATATTCCGGCGTGCCCCTTGACCCACAGGTATACTATTTCAGTGATTGATTTTAACTGATACTCGTATTCCTTTATGCGGGATAGAATAGCATTTTTAAAGTTATCTTGTTTCTGGTTCTTAATTGCCATAAGTGCTGACTTTGAATCACTTATTATTATACATTTTGCTATATTGTTCTTAGTGATCCATTCTAATGCCTGTTCTATTGCTGTTAGCTCAGCTGTATAAATTGAGGCATACTTGGATATTCTAATTTGTGTTTTCAATTGTAGCTCTGGAATGTAAAAAGCGGCTCCCACATTCGTGTTATGTTTTGAGCCATCAGTATAAATTTGTACTGAGCATGAGTATTTATCTATAATGTCCGAAAAAGTGTTCTGAATCATTCCTGTATGATCTGAATAGGCTGGTATTATTACTCTAGATTTTTGTATAAGAGCTTGATAACCACGGAAAGTAAAGGTTTCAAAACAGTAGGGAGAAAACAAATGATGTCCTAAAATAACAACTATAAAAAACATACATCAAATATTCATGATTGCTAAATAAATATATATTTCCATTCAATTTAAATTTATATTTTGAGATTTTCTATGTTTTTGTCTAATATCACATATATTTCTATATCTTTAGATTGCAAAAGTGTTGCAAGGTTGAATGGACATCGAATTTTAGGGAATTTTTTTTTAATTCACTAAAAGGGAGGTATCGATGGTGAGACTTTGCGAAAATTTTTTGAAATGAGCGCGAACTAAGACCCCTAGAACCCATATCCGGGGTCAGTTTCAATTTTTATATGTTATATATATATATATATATATATATATATATATATATATATATATATATATATATATATATATATATATATATATATATATATATATAGTTTATTGTGACAATAATAGTACAAAGCGCCTTACAAATAAGTATTCTACTTGTGCTTGCAAACAGGGAAATTTAGTCAGTTTTCATCCAAACGTTGATATTCCAAATTTCTTGACAATGACACTTTTTTAAGACTAGATGCATTCTCGCAACAATTAGAACCGTAGACCGGTTTCGCTCTCATTAGAGCTCTTCAGTAGGGTATACTAATTGTAGCAAAAATGCACCAAAAATAACACGGCTGTAGTATAGCCAGTCTTAAAACACTAAGTGAGTGGTGAACGTGTCGCCACCTAGTTCGGAACCAAGTACTATGTTGTCACGCCCGCTCCAAATAACACAGAGTGTTAAAAATAGAGACAGTATACAACTAACTAACAATTTAAAAAATTGTATACAACTAACTAACAATTTAAAAAATTGTTAGTTAGTTGTATACTGTCTCTATTTTTAACACTCTGTGTTATTTGGAGCGGGCGTGACAACATAGTACTTGGTTCCGAACTAGGTGGCGACACGTTCACCACTCACTTAGTGTTTTAAGACTGGCTATACTACAGCCGTGTTATTTTTGGTGCATTTTTGCTACAATTAGTATGCCGTACTGAAGAGCTCTAATGAGAGCGAAACCGGTGTACGGTTCTAATTGTTGCGAGAATGCATCTAGTCTTACATACTTTGTACCTATATTGAGGTAGAAATTGGCCAGGGCTAACAATTTTTTAAATTGTTAGTTAGTTGTATACTGTCTCTATTTTTAACACTCTGTGTTATTTGGAGCGGGCGTGACAACATAGTACTTGGTTCCGAACTAGGTGGCGACACGTTCACCACTCACTTAGTGTTTTAATGACACTTTTATTATTTGGCAGACTTCAAATTTTGATCAATAGACAATAATTTATTTTAAAACATTCCTTCTTTCTGTGTTCAACTAAAACCAATCCATTTCCACCACTCTCTATTACACAGTTACTCTTTCCAAAACTTAAATTTTCTATTTTATCCAAATATTGAGTTAAAATTGTATGTTTTGTTCCAGAGAATTGCAGCTTAGAATATTTTAGTTACGTCGTTCAAACCGTTTCTGGTTTCATCAAGTTGATTTTAGATATTTTGTTCTTATGAAGAACTAGAATCTACAAGAACTGAAATTTTAAAATTTTAGTACAACACATACACCCAAAATTTCTTGACCAAAAAGTTTTTTTTATTGTTTTTCCCGGCAATATCGAACGCGTGGAAATAAAGAACAATATAAGCGAAAATACTCATGATTTCATGTCACAAGCTGTCAGAAAAAATGTATGTATGTATGTATGTATCCGATAACTTAAAAAATAATTAACAGATTTCGATTAAACTCAGCAAGTGCCTTTCCTTTATTAATGGCTTGGATGAGTTCGTTGTCCAGGAAAATCGGACCGGATTTTCCGGGAAATTTTTCAGTTTTCTTTATAAAAAAAAATTTTATACAAAAATTACAAAGCTGTTTTAATTTAATGAATATATTGCCTTAGGAGAGACCTCACTACGCACCAAAACTCAACTTTCTGGGTTTATAGAAAATTTAGTTATTCAAATTTTGAATTTTCTTTCGAAAAAAATTTTTTTATCCAAAAGTTATTTTAATTAAATTTGGTGGATATCTTGCCTTAGAAAAGGCGTTACTACAAGTTAATAGAAAATTGTGTTATTCAAATTTGAAGCATTTAATAAAATACATTACCATAACGCACTTGCTGCGTCCCGAACTTTTTTAAACTTCATATATCCTAGTTACTACATTATTAATTAAGTTTTTATTATTTTCACACTCTAGTAGAATCTGTTCGGTGCTCCCGTAACTGCCACAACTACATTTCGGGCTTTCTGAGAAGTGTAACTTATATAAGTGATCTGGGCTCTAGAGTGAGATTTATATACTTTCAGGTTGCCTAGCAGCTTCGCTCTCTGATCAAATAGGCAGATATGGAAATCTTACAATTATTATGGCACCTTACGACACTATCCAGGTTGGGCCAAACACGTTTACAAATGGTAATTGCAGTGTCCCTGATGATAACAACAACGTAACAAAGAGACCAGGTAAGTAAAAAATGACATAATTCATACATTGAGCATCTGTTTTAAGAGCGTTTGCTTCTCTAATAAACGTAGTAAACGTAGAGCGAAAAAATAATATAACCTTAAGCATCTGGGATAATATAGACCAATAAATTTAATCACAAACTTATATTACGTGTTTGAAAAATGTTTAGGAGCAATCCTGGACTCTTATATCTTAGTAAATAAATATACGTTGATTTCTGAAAATCAGTATAACTTCAAAAAAAATTTATTTGCCGAAGACACGCTACTTGCTTTAGCTTCGGATGTGATGGAAGGTTTTAACGCAAAAAAACCGTGGCGGTGTCCCTTAATTTACAGAAGGTATTTGATAGGGTTTCATGAAATTTTTCTTCGACATTGTAATATATTTGAGTTAGAGGTAGAGTTCCGGATCTCTTGTTGATAATTATCTCAGTAAGTGTACACAAGCAATAAAAATTGGGAAACAGTTGAATAAACAACGCTCATGTAAATGGGTGTACCGCAGGGTTCTATCTTGGGGCTCATAATGTTCTCTATCTAGATATATGATATATCAGAGGATAAAAAGCAGGAGTGTGAGCTAATAACACAGCGCTACCACCTTCAAGAGAAACTTGAAATGGCGTTTTCGAAAAGGGTGCAAGCTTCCTGAAACTCCTTATAATAAGAGGTTTATTTATACTAGAGGTACATGACTAATGAAAATAATAACCAGGTACCGTTGTTACATAATTATGGGACAAGAAATAATATAAATGAGATGCAGGTGTTCCATTAAAAGCTAAAAATGCTTCTCAACAATTCTTGTGTTTTTATGGTCCAATGGTTAATAAGCTGATACGTGCAGATATAAAAGTATTAAAGAACTATAAATTAAAAATTTCGGGGCGCAGTGCGTTATAGTAGCGAATTTTCATAAGAATTGTACACTAATATTATACGGCATATTAATAAAGTTAATAGTTATACTTACACAGACCTTGAAGATCGATTTTAGAGGTCCCAGGACGCGCACATTTGAAGAATTATTTCGAAAGTGTTACCATCCATACATTTGTATTATCAAAAAAATCTTGCGTTTTAACTCCTTTTGAGAAAAATGCCCAAAGCTTAATTTTCTATGAAGCTAAAGAACCAAATTCTGGTATATCTGTTGATAGTGTAAGTCTATTTAAAAGAAACTTGTATTACAAATTTAAAGTTATACAGAATATTTCCAGAAGGAAACTTAATTAATATTTAGAAAAGGAAAGTATGTGCCAAATAATAAAGGTAGTAGTTATTTTTCCTTATTAATCGCCAGTATGATTTCGTTTTAGTCAACCTATTCAAACTGGATTTTTCAATATCAACAATAACAAAATTATAATTCCAGACTCAAAGGTGACAAACTTATTCTGGCGTTTTAAACAAAAATGTGATCGTGTTCAAAACGCATGAAATCTACGCACTATTTTTTCTCCAAATGTCAAAATAAAACAAAAAACCTACACTCATCGAGCTCGATTCGACCTCGTACCCTTCTACTTAGGAGGCAAGCGCGATGCCCCTTCCCCATCTAGACGCACGTCAACTAACGTTTCATTTGCGTGATACTTTAGATCGGCTTCATGCCCCGTATATTATATTTAAATTATCCGAACAACTAATTACAGAATTAGTCGAATTACCATTGAAATACATCCCACGACTGTTTCGGTCTTATATGACGTCTTATGTTTAAGTTTAAAAATAAAAGAAACTACTTTAGAATCATTTTTATAGAGACTTGGTTTGATTTTGTTTACATTTCTGATAGATTGTCCGACAACATAATATATCTATGCGCTAAAACTGTATTTGGGCTCGTTAATAAAGCTACAAATATAACGTATTTTATTAATTGATTGAATCCCTCAGTTAAATAACAATCACTTGGCAAATTTTTAATTTCAGGTCGTCTGTCATTTTCCGTAATTGCGGCCGAGATTTCACGATTGTTGGTTCGGCTTTGGTTGGTTTTATGCTTGGTATATATTTAGTTTGGTTACCGTTGATGTATGGTTTATACCTGCTGTATGAATCAATCTACGCGTGGAAGTTAACTACTCTGTCTGTCAGGCATTGGACTTTTATTTTAAATTTGGAAAAACTCTGAATATTGTGTACCAAATTACTTAAAATTCGCAACATAGGTTTACTTGCACTATTTTTAGCCACATGTAGAGTCTCATTCGAATTCCTCTGATCCTTACAAAAATATAGCGTTTTCAAAAAGTTTTCCCCGTTTTTCCACCGAAGAAACTTGAGCATAAAGGCTGATTATCGAACCCGACCTCGGTTTTCGCCCAAACAAGATTTTGGCCAAGTTTGGAATCAGTTTAGTATTTTTTGAATTATACATATATATATATATATATATATATATATATATATATATATATATATATATATATATATATATATATATATATATATATATATATATATATATATATATATATATATATATATATATATATATATATATATATATATATATATATATATATATATAAATTTTAACGGACCTTGGTTTTGAGTTCTAGCGTCCCAAATTCGCGTTCATCTGCAGAATTTCTTTTCAAAAGCTTTACAACGTGAACTCTCTGTTAACGAATTTTTCTTAATGAAAGTTCTTTAAAAAGAAAAATCATAGATTATTAAGGACAAAATCCAGAAGTTTTTCTTTAATTTTCACCAAGTAACTGCCTCTGGCTGCGTGAATGAGTGCGAGTTGTTTGTTGAGCTTGTTACTGTGTAAACAAAAGTATGCCAGTAACTGCTTGTTTTCTTGTGTGGGCCAATGAGGTTGTTAACGTAAGAGGCTATCGGACAAAGAATTGCGTTTGTTGTGAAGACAAAAATAAATACTGGTACCCATGGTAATAGTTGAGGTAGTGGGGAGCGTAGGGCCAGTCAAGTAGGCCACATCGGGCCCATTTTTCCCACCCCGGCGATCTAGCAATCATGCCCTACACCCCTCGGTTTTGTCACCAAACCTCCTCGACCTCAAAAAAATAGTAATGACAGTATTCCATTGGACGAAACGTATTTGGCTCCTTTGTAGAGTCCTCGAACCAAACAATTAGATTCGAAGACTCCCAAACGTCTCACATTCACACAGGTAGTGGTAAAACGTTTCTTGAGTTATGCCGCATTCCTGACAAATGGGACCCCTCTCGACATCTACCAATGTAAAGTGTCTTCTGAGAGTAAAATAGCCTGTTAGCACCCCGACTCCTACCAAGAAGCCATACAGTCTTGTTTCCATCCGACCTCCCCACTAACTCCCTCGCTTATCTACAGCCACTGATCAAACTCTAGTACTTATCCATGTCCCCCTGTGTCCAGCTATCTAGGGCGTCGGAGACCACTTATACTTATACCTATAGCAGGCTTCGGGTCACAGAACAGCTGCTGAGAACCAAGCGTTGCGAGGTCGTTCGCCACTTCGTCCCCGTCGCGCCATAGTGTCCCGGAACCCACAAACCCACATAAGTTGTACCTTCATTATCCTGGACAAACCAGAAGATCGTCAGCTCACTACTGAACCAGCACTGGTCTAATTCTAGGCACGCAGACTGCCTGGAGAGCCGCCTTACTATCCCAGCAAATGTACACACATTCCGTGGCACTCATCCTCAGATATTGTCGAGTAGCTACAGACCGGATAACGTTTCAAATGCCGTGGTATATGCACCTAGAGCATAAATCTCGTACAGGCCCAGGTTGTCGATGTATATTCCTGCCCGGAATACTGCTCCTCCAGCCGTGGTCCGTCAGTAAAACAGACCAGGCCACCAGACTGAAAATCAATGTAAGATATAAATGGTAAGGTATGTTATGTATACGTGTAAAAAAATTGTTATACTCGTGTTTGCTGTTACTTTCGTTGTGTTTTGTAGCCCATATTTTGGACTGTTATGTTTGTGTTGTTACCATAGATAAGTTGGTGCTTCAACCGTTGGTCGGTTGTTAGGCCATATTTGATTATTTTAGACAAAAACTGAACTAATGTTTAGATTCTGCATAGCTATGGACAACCTTATACGCTTAAAGTTTAAGTACGTTTATTAGATAAGTCGGACATGCATAAACGGATAAGAAATAAAAACAAATAAATAAATCTTAAATAAAAAAACTATGTTCAATCCCTGCACGATGAACCCTATGAAGTCAATTAATTACACAAACAAAAAATAGTGAAATAGAAGACACTCACTGACGATGCAGTTTATAATGACAACTCATGAGATTCGAATCTCAATGTTGGCAGTTCGATATTAGTGAATTTTCTTAACCTAATTCACTAATGAGGAGATCTAGACTTTTGATTTTGAAAAAATGTCTTCAAATAAGCGCGAACAAGGCGCCCTAGAACTCATATCCAGGGTCAGTCTGAATTTTTGTATGTTTATATATATATATATATATATATATATATATATATATATATATATATATATATATATATATATATATATATATATATATATTTGTGTGTGTGTGAGTATCACACTGATAACTCAAAACATAATTGACCCATTTCGAACAAGTTAGCTGGGTTTCTTCCTTTTGCAAATGACTTGGATCAGTTCGTTAGCCAGGAAAATCGGCTCAGATTTTCGTAGAAAATTTTATCCTTCCTTTCGGAAAATTTTTATGTTTCCGGAAATAACAAAGTTGGGACAACCAAATTTGGTGCGTGCCTTTGAGTTACAAAAAGTAAACTATATGCACCAAAAATTTAGATATGTAGCCACTCATTCTCAGCTAAACGCATAAAAGCAAAATATTTAGTGTAGAAAGCAAAATATATTGTATCTTACAAATAAAGACTACGTTCTTTGGTGGCAAAAAAGGTCAAGAAATTCCAGAGAAAGCGCTTTGAAAATTTGATAACTTTTCCTCTTAAAACGTCAAAGTCTCGATTTGAAATGTCAAAGTAAATACAGGCGATGTAACGAAAATGTTGCAAGAACTGTTTTTTACAAGTCCTTAAGTTTTAGCTTTAACCATCATTGGCCTCTATTTTACTAAAATATATCCAGAAAGTTCATTTCAAATAGACACTTTCTCTGATGCTTTAACAGTAGTTTAAGTTATAGAGTTTATGGTTTAGTTGGCTATAATTTTTAGCAAATTTTCGTAAAAGAAATTCGCTAACGAGGAGACGTTTGAATTTATATTTTTGAAAATGAAGCGCGAACTAGTGCCCATAGGCCCCATGTCCGGGGTTAGTTTCAGTTTTTATCTGTTATATATATATATATATATATATATATATATATATATATATATATATATATATATATATATATATATATATATAGGTATATATATATATATATATATATATATATATATATATATATATATATATATATATACAGGGTGACGCATTTCTACGGCAAGGCTCAATATTACTGTTATTATACAAGATACGAGAAACAATTGTATATGTTAATTATAGGGTATCTTGAGCTATATCTTACAAAAATTATTTTAACAATCACAGGTGGCGCATACAAATTTTCCTTTTTGAAGTCGAAAACCGCTTGTTTTATTGAACTTTTGCGTTTTCCATCGAATTGCAATGCATTCGGTTTTCGAGTTATGTCAATTACTTTGCAACTTTTTACATTATTCGCAAATACTTGTGACACGGCGTTTTTACCAATAGAAATCGGAGTTCCTTTCAAACCATTCAGACAAGTTTGCGTTTATATTATTTCTTTAAAAAAATCGAGATGCCATATACAGGCTGCTCCCAAATAGTGACTGAATTGAAAAGAAATCACACTTAACTCATTTGTTTCAAATAGAACAGCGTGTATTTTGTATTTCGGAAATGAAAGGCGAATCATAAAGGTTTAGTAAGTTATTTTACAAAATGTTTTCAGATTTTCGTGAAAAAATTGTTTGTAAATTTTCACACAAAAAACTTTTTTGAGAGTTTTTTCGAAAAGCTTATTTGATGAAATATGGTACATTGTTTCTACTATATAGCGTATACTGGTAACCAAATGTGATGCCTGCTTTTATTAAAAAGAGACATATTTATTGTTAAAAACATTTTAAAGAGAATTCACTACCATAACGCACTTGCTGCGTCCAGACTCTTTTACTTTAATTAATTAGTGTCACCTTATTCCTAAAGTTGTTACCTTTTATAGCTTTATCGCTGTTATGTATTCTGGAAACTAATAGTTATGTATATCATTTTGCTATAGAACTTTACTGGAAAGATTACAATGGTCCTCCAGCCCCAGAAGACGCGATTCTAATTGGATATGTGCCCCGATGGTGGAGGTATTATGATGCATCTATATACGTTGGGCAAGCAGTTTTCAACATCAGTCGCTCTGGACTTCAGCCAGTAGGAGTTAGTAATGATACCAACGAAGTAAATGGTACCTTCCACGTAGTGACTTCCACAAACAAAAACATAAAGGTAGGTGACAAAAATGTGATATTACAAATAAGTGAGTGGTGAGCGTGTCGCCACCTAGTTGCAGAACCAAGTTGTATGTTGCCACGCAAGTTGGTTCCGCAACTAGATGGCGGCACGTCCACCACTTACTTAGTATTGAAGGGCTGGCTACTATAGCCGTATTACTTTATAGATGTATTTTTGCTGCAATTAGTATGCCGTACTGACGAGCTCTAATTAGAGCGAAACCGGTATACGGTTCTAATTGTTGTGAGAATGCATCTAGCCTTACGTGATTTTACAAAGCAAACAAGTCAAACGTGTGAGTGAAGAATTGACTGTTGTCACTTTATTATTGAATTTTCATTCACTGTGGTTATATTACTTTCATAACGAAGTCATAATGATCACAGATATCGTAACTTTCAAATTTTTATTAAAAACGAAATTATTTTTTACGTAATCTTACCTTCAAAACAAGCCCATCACAAAATCGCGAGTTACTTTTTCATGTTTCAGAAAGCCTCGGGAAAATTCGCCTAAAGTTTACACGTTATTATTTTTCTCAAAATCGTATTGAGTAAAGCTATAACCATATGTTAATTTTTAGTGGTTTCCTCCGCCTGCAAAATTTCGAGTTCAAATTTTAAGCTGTTTTAGAAATAAACAATTAAATGTTATTTTTACCCTATTTTCAGAAGCTACAATTTTTCAGAGAAGGCTCTAATCACAATATTGTATATAAAACCTCCCCTTTTAAACCTAAGTTTCCTGTACTGATTACTAAAACACCCTGTACTATAATCTTACCTTTAAGGCAAGCCCATCACAAAATCGCGAGTTACTTTTTCATGTTTCAGAAAGCTCGTCGAAAAGCCTGCGGAAGATTCTCCTGAAGTTTGCATTGTATTATTTTCCTCAAAATCAGCTATAATAAAACTATAACCATATATTAGTTTTTAGTGGTTTCCTCTGCCTGCAAAATTTCGTGTTTAAATTTTAAGCCGTTTTAGAATGAAACAATTAAATGTGATTTTTACCCTACTTTCAGTAGCTGCAATTTTTCAGAGAAGGCTCTAATCAAAATATTGTATGTAAAATCTCCCCTTTCGAACCTAAGTTTCCTGTACTGATTACTAAAACACCCTGTACTATAATATAATCGTCACTGATCTAACTGAGCACGTCCAGCATGTGGGAGACTACAGAATGTTTGTACGAGTGTTATCCCAAAAGTTAGGTCTGCAAAGCGCTGGTGCCAGATGGCAACTCTTCGGGCGTCTTTTGACTACACTGTCGTTTGCTGGTTCCTACACTCCCTAACAAACCATCACGCAGTCTTGGCTGGATTGCTGTTTGTACAGGAGCTACCAAAAGTCCAAAACTAAAAAATCAAAGACAGCGAGACACTGAGTGATCGCGCACACATAACATTTGATGTCCACGAGCGGAAACAAAGGCCCAAAATCGAGGGTACTAGGTAGAAAAGTCTACTAGATATAGTCAGGCTCCGAAAGTTATTAGTAAGGTTCTTTGTGCATACGTAACAGACAGACGGCCTGGCAGGCTTGACGATCAAATAAAAAACAGCAGTGGGTCAGAGCTGTGTGGTCGCACGGGAGAAGAACTGGTGGAGCGCAGAAACAGGAAAAAATAGAAACGAATGTATAAGAGCCAGAATACAACTGACTCGTTGCAGAACGAGGTCACCCTCACAGCTAGTAGTTACGAAAGCAATTGAGTTGCACAAACGGAAGAGGAAAGAGCTAAAACGGATAATAAGAGATTCCAAGAAGAGCCATTGGACAGCCCTGTGCGAGAAACTGAACGAAAACATGTAGGAGGCAAGCTACCGGATTATGATGAAACAGTTCAGACCGCGGATCCTACTATATAGCCTAACGAAGTCGGCGAGAGGACGGATTATAGAGGAACTCTTCCCCAGGCGATTAGACTACTGGGAAACAAGTGCGATACCAAAGATATATGCGTTTTCGGAAGAGGATTTGACGGCAGCAGCTAAAAAATGAAATCCGGCAAGGCTCCTGGTCCAGGCGGGATACCAGCAGAGGTCATAAAAGAGCTTACCGAAATAGCTCCACAAGTGCTGCTAAAAGTGATGAATGAACTACTCCAGCGACAAGCGTTTCCTCTAATTGAAAAACAGTGAAGGCTGTGTTGCTTTGGAAAAAGGGTAAGCCCTTAGAACTAGCGGCATCCTGCAGACATCTATGCCGGCTGGATAGGCTGGGAAAACTACTAGAACACTTGAACAAAGCCAGGCTAGCAACGGAAATAAAAGTAGGAGAGAGTGGGATTTTCAGAGTGCCAGTTTGGTTTCCGAAAGGGAAGATCCACATTTCATGCTGCAAAATCTGTCACAGAAGTCGCAAAAAACACAAGCGAGAAATAGTGTGCATTGATCACTCTCGATGTGAGAAATGCTTTCAACACTGCTAGCTGGGGCAAAGTCATAGAAGAACTGAAAAGAAGAAACATCACTGAGCATCTTATAAACATCATAAGCAGTTACTTCTCACAGAGAAAGATCTACATTGCGAGGGGAAAGACGACGGCTGTTACGACGGGAGTCCCACAAGAATACATCCTGCGACTTACTATCTGGAATATAATCTATGATGGACGCCTCAAACTAAAAATATTTTAAAGGAGTTATTCTCGTTAGTTATGCTGTTGACCTATTAGTCCTAGTAGAGGCATTAGACCAAGGCACACTTAGGTTTCGCGTGAACCAAACATTAAGAAGCGTGAACAGATGACTGACGGCCAAAGAACTCCAGGTGGTCTTGCAAAGAAAAAGGCGGTCATCATAAAGGGTCCAACAGTCAAGAGCGATTATTCGTTTCGCTTAAAGGACACCATTATAAAACCAGCGAAGACTCTGGTGTATCTAGGAATAACAAACGGCGAG